>OY365806.1:50861325-51323728 GCA_959347315.1 Bimastos eiseni | reverse complement strand
ACAATGTCATAATGTGAGTATATTCAATAGATACAAAATCTTTAATGTTGTAAATGGTAACAAAACTTTAGACTTTTCTGATATAAACAAACAACGCAGTTAAGCAAAGGTGGGACCTACTTGTCCCATGCTCCTCTCACTCTGTAACTTAAGCGTTTCATGTCTTCAGAAGCACTTGGGTCACAATTCTGGAATGGGATTCGGCTGGAAATACAAACTGCTCCAGCTCAGATGTACTTTAAAGATGTCACATAAATGTCAAGATAAATACATATATTTACAATTCTTGCAAAAGATCGATCGTTGTACCTTCAACATTTCCAAGACAACAGCAGCCATTAGAAAAGCAGAACAGGAAACGGCGAACCAGCGCAGTGACAGCTCCATGCTAAACTGATGTCCGATGACCAGAATTACGACGATGGCTCCACAAATGATTGCAATGCACAGAAGCCATGCTATGTAGGAAAACCAGTGTGGCAACGCAAACAGACGTTGCATCGATGACTTCTTAGAATGGTTGCAGTGAGGCTCACAGGTTGGAGAGCAATGTTCAGCTGAAAGGAAAGATCTTGAAATTACAAATGATTCCTCAATATTAAATCTAGTCTAGATTGTCTATAGTGTACTTTTTGCATATGAAGCTCAAATGATGCATCATTCTAAACATATGTGAAAATAAAGCAAACTCATTTACTTCATGATCCAGTGATAGTGTGGAGAGTACGAAATGAGCAGATGCAGGCCATAGAGTAGTGGTGAACTCACTGGGATGCAGCACTTGAGGAACCAAGATCAAGACACGTACCCCCTAAGGTTGACTTCTTTCCTTCATTCGCTAGGTGGTGGCATTTGTTAAAAATGAGAAGTATAGTGTAATGGGTACCCTGCATGGCTGCCAACGATTAAATTCAACTCCTGAAATAACTTGTCATTATTCGCTCATACTGTATTTGTAATCACACTGCAATATGTCAGTTTCAACAAAGATTATTATTATTATTATAATTATCCAAATTGAACAATCACTCCAATTGTTACTAATCCCCAAATGCAGTTGATCTTCAACTGTTCAGAATCACTCCAGTTGTACCACTGAATGTAATCTCTAATTTTACGTAAGCACCTTTTAGAGCAGTTGAAGACGGACAGGGAGAGGAATGAACTGGAATCTGGTAGAACTGGAAATCACCAACAGAGCCTCCTCCCCCTTCATCTCCGTCTGATACAATTGCTCCACTGTCATAGGCTGTCTCCTCGCTCATGGCTTGTCTTCCCTCTTCCAATCTTCTTGCCTTGCTCTCCCTAAAATATTAGGAAAACATGAATCATAATAATAGAAATGAAATTTGAAATTTGGAAAGTCCCGTATTACCAAACCTTTAGTCGAACATGAAGAGAAATAACATCCTCTGTTTCTGACAAAAACAAAACAAATTATCAAATAAAATTGGTGAAGCTCATGTCAGTGATGCAGTACTCGAGTCTGGCAAAAGACTCTAGTCCGACTCAAGACGGTTTTTCAGAAGTCTTGGACTCGGACTCGGAATGACATGACTCGGACTTGGAGTCAGTGTTCTTGGCCAACTTCCAGTTAGTGTATGTACATTGTGTGGTGTGTGACATCATTTACATGAGCACTAAAGTAAGTCTTTGTTGTGGAGGGTGGGCGGGCAGGCACTGAAACACAGAAACCCATATATCTCACACAGGGGAGACACCATGTTGTTTAGCACCCCACCCACAACCGAACACGGAAGCCCCACTTAGCCAGCCCATTACCGCGGCAATGATTATACCTCAGGGGCGCAAGGGAGGTGAGAGATCAAAAGAAGAAGAGGAAATGAATTTGCAGAGTGGGGAGGTGTAAAGAATGAACAGCAGAGGACCAAGGATAGAACCTAGAGGAACACGGCAGGTGAGGGTGTATGGATAAGTCAGTGGCATTGACAATGTGAAAGAGCCTGAGGACAGAATGACTTGATCCACGATAGATTGGTTAATAGTTAGTGTATAGCTTAGCATGAGGGAGTGATTAGTGAAATTAAATAGTCCATTCGTCCAACCTCGCAAACATCAGCCAGACGGACATGACAGTAACTAACCCAACTGTGCATTTCGAGCATATGTGCGCCAGTGCGTGTTATGTGATTTTGTTAAAGATAAAGAGAAGGCTAAAGAGTTACCTATGTTGTGAACCTGCAATTGAAACGGATGTGAACATAAAACAAAAACTTTGCAACAACGAGCAGAAAAGAATATTCTTGTCACACCTATGAAGCTGTCCTGAAGTCTGACTTGACTGTGTAATGTTTGGAGCGGAACTTGAAGCAAGTTGCTTGCCAGATTCACTTTTGGAGGCATCTTGGCAAAGACCCTAGAATAGTAAATGTCGCCAATGCTTTACGTCTTCCAGAAAGTGTGCATAAAACTTTTACAAACTCCCTTTAATACAAGATTCTGCTATTCACCATAATAATCTAAAAACATAAAGTTTACAGTTTGTGTTAAGTATCCAAGAAGTGGCTTGCTGCTGATGATAGTAAGGAGGTTGTCATAACTACAATTACATCTCAATGAAAGATGTAAAGAAGCAGAAGTGTTCATTCAATATTTATTTAACAATACAAATGTAATTTGATAATGCACTCCTCACAGAGTTCAGAAGTGCACATTGAATCATAAGTAGGACTCATAAGCATAGACTGGTAGAGATAAGGTTTCAGATTTCCACAGGGATTGATGCAGATTATCACATAGTAACAGGCATTACAAGAGAAGTGATCTGCAATCTAACTACAGGTTCAACCTGAATCCAACTCTCGATAATATAATAACAACAACAACGGGCAGACCCTGATACCGTGGAGTGGGGGGCGGGCCTTACTTTGGGACGCAACTGTGGTGGACACAGTGGCCGCTTCTTATATCCCCGAGACAGCTTCCACAGCTGGAGGAGCGGCGGAGATAGCAGCCGCAAGGAAACACACAAAATATTCTGAGCTAGAGAAGAAATACACTTTTGTTCCAATCGCTATAGAAACCTTCGGTTCCCTCAATAGTGAGGGCCTCGCCTTTCTGTCTGAGACTGGACGCCGACTTTCGACAACTACCGGTGACACCCGAGAGACAAACTTCCTTTTCCAGAACTTGTCGGCATTAATCCAACGTTTCAATGCGGTGGCTTTTCAGGGCACTATGTCAAGATTACAATCCACGGACAAGCGGCGACCCCGATAGCCTGATGACAGATCCGTTGGCAATGCCAATGAATAATAATAATAATAATAATAATAATAATAACAACAACAATGATAATAATAATAATAATTTCAGTTTATTTTAAAACTAACAACAATGCAGTACAATTACAGACATAGAAATAGAACTAATGATGTTGGCAGCCATGCAAGACCCTCCCCCCCCCATTATGCTATACATCCTTAAGATTCCTTACACCATAGGGCTCTCCATTCCTCCGATATGGGGAGCTACTGGTCCCACGAGCTCAATCCTCGATTAAGCAGCACTAAGACGTCTCGGTTGTGGGACCCTCCATTTGGAATGGACTTCCTCTACCGCTGTACATGCTCCCTAGGAACAATCTGTCAGTCTTTTATTGTATCAAGTCATTTTTAATTGGCCCCAGCCTGGATGAGAGCTTCTCTGAGTAGGTTTCTTGAAGAAGCGTTATATAAATTTTCGAAATGAATGAATGAATGAATTAATCCTATTTAACCTAACTGGTATGGGCATCGAACTCAGTTTTTTCAGCTATGCGCCCATTACTCCACGGTCCAATGGTGATTTGCAATTCAATTGCAGGTTCAACCCTAACGAGTAGACTCTGAGTCTAACCCTAGATAACTTGCTCGCACATACTTGTTTCACACATCACATCGAAGTTTAACAACTTTTCATTCATAGTAAGCACAATAAATAAATATGGAAATATATAAATAATGTAGAATATTTGTAAACAATTTAACACTTAACAACGAAAGTGTGTGTATTAAAAGCCAAAACCGCTGCAGCTTTTTCACTAAGCTGTTAATGTGGTTCTAAGCAAGACACCAACAATAGATATATATCATAGAATCAAAGTACACTGTAAGCAAGCACTACCTCAGGGAAGGACCGTATGCTGTCGGCCAGCCAAAGGTCATCACCTGCAGTGCAAAGGTCATTAACCCTTTGTGGCCAGGAATTCAGAATCATCTCAGATGACCAAAGATGACTGTCATCGATCTGGCTGGGCATAAGCTGAAAATAAACCCAGTTACAAATAGTAAGCATCAACTTGTTCACTTCAATATGGACACTCTACTTTTGTCCATTTTTTTCTATCAATGCTGCTCTTCTCCCAAGGCACTTGCCAAAGGAAATCAAGGAGATAATAGACAGGCATTCCATATGCTTTTTTACCAGTGCCATTCTCAAAATGATATTTTTTATGCGTGTATGCATGCGTGCATGTATGTATGTGGGCAACTGTTAATTGCCTCACAATAGAGCTGCTGACATCAACCTAGCAGATGTCAGTCACCAAGGACAAAGTCAATGAGTAAGCAGTGTTCAGATTGCCAGAAGAGAGACGACTGGCGAGTGGCTCTGCAGACACATCCATAAACAAAACGACATATTCTCATTCAGATCTGATAGTCTACGCGATGTCAAAGAAGACGAGTGACAACGGATTGCAGCATTTTGAAAGCCAAGACCAAGCAGTCGCTCACGGTTGATAGCAGAAGCTGCATCAAAGCCTCCATTCGTAACAGAGTCTGAGGAGGATGACATTCTTTGCAGATAGCATTTAATCAACGATTTAATCAATGAAACTTGATATAGTGCCTCTTCAAGAAATCTACTCAGAGGCACTCCCTGTGCTAGCTATTAGATGTTAAATGTCATTTCAATGAGTGTTAGAACAATTAGCAAAACAGTACACAGTAAGCCAAAAGAGTCACCAATGGCTGGCCCACACACAAGCATGGCACCGACTAACGGATTCCCATCAACAGCTGATAGATGGCATGAATGTTCCGAGTCTCTGGCTCAGGTTGCGTGGAAAGGTAGAGCGACGACTGCCGAGATCAAATCGCAAACTCCAGAAGATAATATCCACGAATAATCCCTCGCTGGTGAAAGATGACGCATTTCTGGATATTCGTCGAAGCACGAGGAGAACATAGAAAGTCATTCATCTTATGTTGGTCGGTAGATTGAATAGCCACCCGTGACTATCGGTCGAGGTAACTCCTGTGGCCGTGTCAAACTCCCTCCACCAAGTTGAAGGAACTCGGCTACAGAGGGTGCACACTGTCTAGGCTTGGCTAGGACTCGGCCGTGCAGTCACATGGCTAAACAACTTGTGAGTAAAATGTCTCTCAAATGTACAAAATCCTCTGCAAAGCTGACGAATTAGCCCAGAACACAAACCTAGCACTAGAGAACTCCATCATGTTTGAAGTTACTGAACAAATTCTGCATATAGATTAAAACATTCGTCAAACTGACACAGAGGACGATTAATCGACCAAGATGGCCGATCACATGATGCAGAATATTATTTGTTTATAAAGCGTCGCCACTGCAGAACATTCAGCACCAATGAAGACTCTCCTGGCCTTTCCAAATGGAGTTTCAATACTGCTATAACCTAAAATCTCTTGGCTGTGTGTGTCCGTGCTTACATGTCAAACCTCAATAACAAGCATCTAAATTCCATACAGGTCACGTGCAAAAGACGGTTAAAGAGAGAAATAACTCCTTGAACTCATACTAGGTCACAATAACAGCTTGAGTGAGTGAAAATTATTTTTTTTAATTTGCATGTAACCAATTAATTTATTGAAAATGACAAGTTACATACAGTAACATGCATTAACAGCAGTGTCAATTGATCAAACATCTGAACATTTCAAAATCTGTCTTAAACCTGACAAAGTACTACATCTGTTCAAAGTTTACCCTTCACACATATACTCAATCAATGGACACTGATGTGTCCCACACACGCAAGGTGTTGGACTTCATTTCTATAGAGAAGTCCAGCCATAAAGTCCCGGTCATCCTTATATGGCTAAAGTGAATTGATAGACCACAGGTTGTACTTGTTATAATGAGGTCGAGGCAAGCGCTTCTTCAGAATATGACTGAGGTAATCTCCATCTCTACCCAGACTCTTCACAGTCAGTGCTCAGATGGAAGATAACCATGAGCTGTTGTATTTGAATCTCGCTTGGTCCTTAGCAATTCATCTTACCAAGCAACTGCTGTAAATTGATGAATGGACAACATAGAGAGACAATGGGAGCGAAAACCCATAAGATAACCAGATGGCGGACGGCATCATGTGTACATAGAACATAGATGAAGAGCAAGAAGACAATACCTCATCCAGATGCATTGTCATTGCAAAGTCAGAGACAATCACCCCCCTCCCACCCCAACAGATGGCGGATGGCATTAACCATCTATGCACCCAAAATAGTTTGAGATGGTTAGGCAGAAACCCAAGTTTCTAAAGATAATCTCTTCACTTGGACCTAATCTTTAATACAATTCCAAATCTGTTGCAACTTGATTAGTATTTTCTAATTCTATTGAAAAACTGCAACCTAGAATAGAAAGGGATACATGTGCACCCTCATATTCTACCTTTATTGTACCTTGTTGGATTTGTGACAAAGAGTTCGTTTAATAACGGCAGCAGCCGCACTAGCGGCAGCAATTGGACGCGATGAGCTATATAAGTCATTATTTTAATTGTTACTATCCTCAGCTCATATGAAGGTAGATGACCAGTCATCTACCTCACCTTCTGATCTTCTCAGGCTAAAGAAGAAATTAAGTAAGATTTGATTAGGTCCTACCGACCGAATCGGATGCGGTGTTGCTGGACATCTTGATTCCTGTCTGAGACACGGATTGCTTGGCAGATGTCAGCACTGATGTCCTATGCAGCTGCTTTCTAATGACTGGTTGATTCAACTAACAACAGAAACACACTGATTGTCTGACATCACAAGGGCCATTGTTCATAAATGAACAATAGACCAAATGACCAATGGATTGTCATTGGAGCTGAACATCTGAGCAACTAATTTCACCAGCAATTAACACATGACACTAGATTCAGGAAATGGCAGCAAAGATAAATTTCAGAAAATATATAAATTAAGTAATGTTCCAGTTTGAAAATGGCCTATGAAAATATAGTAAGAAAAGTCCTAAGGTGATCAGTAAGTCATGTGTTGCTTCTCATTGGATAAGCTGCTGAATCTAAAAGCAGAAAATATGCTTATTGCACAACTACAAGATTGAAACATCAGACGAATCCGTAAATTCTACAACATGCAAAAGAAAACCTGAATCTGAAAAACTACATTTGAAAAAGTCAAAATGCGAATTACAAGAAGAGCTGCCGCTTAGTCTAGCCTGACAGGCACAAAAATATGAAGTGTTAGCAACTTCATCTTTCTTAAACAGATGGCCTTAAGGCCTCTGGCTAGCCGTCTGATCCTCCAACTGACTGTGTAGTGTGTACTGTCAGTATATTTGCTACAGCTGAGTTGGCCGGGGTGCAAGAAAAGCAGAAATCCCTAAATGAATTTCTGACCTGGTGGAAATTTTAACATGTCCCACCAGACATCTCAACAGACAGTACAGCACGCTAACCATTGGACCATTATTTCAGACAGTGTAACATGTAGAGAGTCAGCTCACTTGACAGTCACCAGATATGATAAGAAGAATTAGATCAGATAAGAAGAACCAGAGCAAAAGCAAGAAATAAAAAAATCAATTACCGAAGTTGAATCCGACATTCTGTCTATATCTAATTCGAGTAGATCTGATGGATTGAGAACATTCATTTTATGTCCGTCAAAGAACGATGAGAAGCTGCCGACATGAGAAGACTCTCTTCCATTCACATCACAATCCATTTCGATCGAAACAGAGATCGACTGTCGCCGAGACAATATCTCTGGCGGTGAAACCTTAAGAAAAAAATATTTCATTAATCATAATCATAAACTGTAAATTTTCAAAGCACTAAATTTAATAATTTATTTAATTTACTAACCAATTCAGGAAGAACATGTATAATAAATGCATAGACCATGTCCATCATAACTTGATACAATCACATTATATAATTCTAAATCCAATGCCATAAAATGCAGCACGATTTCTTGAAATGCGCGACAGTAACTCTGTCAATCATGGCAAATAGAGCAGACAAAAACCATGTAATGAAAACAACTACTGACTATAATCCTTGTATTTAATTAGCTATGTTTAGAGTTCTGTTTCTATTTGAGAACCATCAGAAGTTTTGTGAATGCAGCAAAGTCCTCTGGGGTTTCCAATAATTTTGTGAAGTTGTGAATTCAACTATGGATAATATTTGTGAGAAGCAATTGTCTTGTGATGGTGAAATTTAAGATGGTCATGTCCTCTCCTTCACCAATTCTCAAATTAAAATAATCAAAAAATTTGAAGTGAGCTCAATATAAGCTTTAATAAGCCCATATTTTCCACATATTACAGTTGAGCACTCTAATCAATCAGCTACCATGTTTCACATAAACACACAATCAAGTCAAACGCTGCCTAATAATTGTGGTGTGTCTGGCATATAGATAAATTGATTGCAGAATATTGCCCAATTTGAGACTAGAATTAGTTTGAAGCCACCGTCGACAATTAATTTAGCTGAAATTAAAGGGCACATACACAATAATATTAGTTACAGTTTTTATATACACAAGAATCCATACATCTCTAAGAAAAGTGTCATCTCATTCGATTCAACTTCGCGGGACCAGGATCACTACTGAGCAGTAACCTTGAACCAAGAAGCTCCACATAAATCTTTGTAATGAATGAATGAATGAATGAATGGTTGCATTTACTAAATATGAGCTGATCAATTATGTTTTTCAGATGAATAAATCCATTAAACTGTTGTCCCTGACCTGCTGTTTAGTTGCCCTAAATGCTTCGAGAAGCAGAGAAGAACAAGTAAAGCCAATGGCAGACGAGATCGTTGCCAACAAGACATCCGCTGTTCGGAATGAACTTTCTCCCATCAGCTCCTCATAGTCCGATTGTTGCTCCACAAATCCATAGTAAATGGTGCAAATGGACAGGACACAGCAGAGCGACGTAGCACAGCACAGCAGACGATACGCATGACTGAATTGGTTGCCAGAGCAACAGTCAAGCACAGACAACCACAGATGCTGCTCTGACTGCCGATAGGAAAGATCAAAACGAAAGCGGTCGCAGAAACGAGACAAGTCTGAATCGGCTGAAGAAGAAATCAATGACCTTTGAGGTTTATAAAAAGATAAGTTTCTGATTACATTTAATGAAAATTCTGAACAGCTCTATGCCTAAACAGAGCACTATCTGTATGATGATCTCTTGATGATCAGCCATCAGCAATTGTTCTACTCTACTGCACAATTTCGTTCTCAATCAAGAACTCACTTTAAGTTGAGTTTTCTCTTCCTTTGCATAGTGACAATTCATAACCCTTGTAAAACAAGTCACAAAATAGCGGTGATGTAGTACTCGAGTCCGGCGAAGGACTCGAGTCTGACTCGAGACTGTTTTTCGGAGGTCTCAGACTCGGAATGACATGACTCGGACTTGGACTCGAAGCCCTTGACTCGAATTCTGACTTTCTTCACTGCAGAAATTATGTGTGCTCACTGCTTACTTACTTAAAATGGTTACCATTCTAACCTAGATTGTATTTAGAGCTCAGTGTTCTTGGCCAACTTTCGGTTAGTGTGTGTACGTTGTGCAGTGTGTTCCTGGTGCCGTGTGTTCGTGGTGCACCCACTGCACAAAGCTGCATTAGAGAGTCGGGTATAGGTGGTGTGTGGAGCCATAACAGCTGTAGGGCCAGCCCTCTGGGACTGGGAGAGGTCATTGCTCTGACCTGTGTTCGGCAGCGGTCGGGCTCTTTCTAATTATTATAGCTGTGACCGTTGTTCCTCCGCCTCCCTTGCGCCCCCAAATAATTATTGCCGTGTGTTTTCCGTGTTCGGTTGTGGGTGGGGTATTATTGGGGTGTCATAAACAGAGATAAGGGATAATGGGACCCTGTGCTTCAGTGCCCACACTACACAACAAAGCTTTTGTGCTCATTAAATGTAATTTGGATAAATTAAAGTAACTCTTGATAAATTATACTATTATGTTTTTGACACCCTACATTAATTCTTTGTGCTACAACATATATCGAACTGTCGATTTCCAACAAGACCTTTTATTGTGTGTTTTCATGTACTTGGACTGGGACTTGGACTCAGACATTTGGGACTCGGACTCTAGCAACTCTCGACTCAGACTCAGCGTAGGTGGACTCGGACTCGACTCGAACTTGGCTTAGGTGGACTCGACTACATCACTGCAAAATAGTTTGTGTTCTGTCTACATCCATAAGGCTGCTGTAGCTTCAACACGTTATCCCTTCTCATCAGCCGGGCTAATAAATGACACAGTAATGCAAAACGTGTTGCTCCAATATTTGCTCATAATGTACTCATTCACAGCTTCCAGCAAGGTTTAAGATTGAAGAGATCACAGATGACAATGACAAGTAGAAAAATGATTTTAGTTCTGGAAAAATAATTCAAAATCTCTTTCATAATTTTTTTTGGCTAATAATCCACAATTTAAATCTTAATTTCAGTTTTGAAAAAAAATAATTCCTACTTTTAAATCTAGTTTTCATCAACGAAATTGTTAAATTCTACATTTAATTTCAGTTTTTTGTCAACAGAAATATCACTGTCTATATCACAAGATTTCACTTTCATAAGCAGTTCAATTCTGTTTGATTGTCGTCTGGTGGAGGTCGACAGCACCTTTGATTGGTCATCGTAATCAGGCACCATATAAATAAAAGTCTACAACTATGTTTTGCAAATCAAGTAAATAAGCATATGAATTGTAGAAACCCATGAGATCAGACTGAAGAGCACAGCAAATTAAGATTATCTGCAAGACATTGCTCACTTGCAACTGAGACGGTCTTTTCAATTTCCATTTTTGATGATGTAAGTGCCAGAGTGCAGTTGGCCAAGAAATGGTAGATGATGTTCGTCTGAAGGTCACGAACTGCGACCCTGGCGAGACTCCATTCCGGATGACTTCCTGTGTTATCATGCCATATGATCAGTTTCTTAAGTGGACCAAGTGAACTCTCGTTCGCAATTACAAACCTATCCTGAGCAGCACGCCTGAAAGCACCCGGACGGAATAAGTGAACGCTTTGACTTCGCTCAACTTCACCAAACAGTCTCATTCCAACATTTGCAGTTGTTCCTAACAGCAACATTTGAACAATATAAATAAAAACTAGGTTCAGAGGAATTAGATTATATTATGTGATGCGATGTGCAATGTGCATGGTTTACAAAAATGATTTTTATGTTTTTTTACAAACAACAGGTGAGAACAAAATAGACTTGGGAGTGCCATGTTTCATTAGTCATCCAAATCAGTTGAAATGAATAAATTACATTACATAGAATAATCTATAAAAAATAAACATCAGACGTGAGATAGAAATTTGGTTACAGCAAGGTGAGAAACAATTCACAGTCACAGGAAAAATGACAATGTTAACATGTTTTCTCCTAATGTATATAATTTTATATATATGTATAGATGTACGCTATAATTAATTATATGCATTATTCATCAGTATATGCACTGAGCTGATTTGGTGTTCGGCAGCCTTGCATTGCAAGCTAATCAGTTGACTGTTGATATGTACGACTGAGCAGCGAGCACATGTGGTGCCAAAATAAAGATAGTAAAGCAATCGATTCGAAATGTACAGTACATATACAGTACATGGTTGATTGACACCAACGTTGTATTAATGATTGAGTTGAAGTTTAATAAGGGTTTCATTTGTGTTTGTAAAGAAAAATGAAATACTTGAAAACTTTTAACAGTGTCACTGTCAATTAAAAGTCATATACTAGAAGTTAGCCATTTATAAGAAAGTTGAGTTAGGTCACCGAGAATAAGAGCAGTGATAGTCTCGATCCTGTCTAAGATGATTGAGAAGATAGTGGCAAGTCAACTCATTGCCCACCTACAGAGGAACAAACTTCTTCCATCATGCCAGTCCGGTGTCAGAAAATTCCACTCAACTGTTGCATCTACAGAACTATTGACAGAACTCAACTGATCTTGCTCTAAATATTTGACGTCAGAGCTGCTTTTGATACTGTAGATCATGATAATCCTCTTAAGCCGTTGCATGTTACGTCTTTGGCTGTCTGACAATTTTCTCGAATGGATTGGCTCTTTCCTCACAGCCCTCTCTACTCACTTTTCTAGCTCTACTGTTTCCACATTGGTGTCCTACTGGATCCGGAACTCAAGGTGGGTACCTTCATTGCTTTAGTTGCAAATGCTTCTATAAGCTGTGCTAGCTTTGCACTGCCACTCCCTATCTTTCAGCTGGTGCTACAACTAGCATTGTGCCTTCTTTCATCACAGCTTGCCTCAATTACTGCACATCGCTTGACACTAGCCTACAATCTGCACAATCTGTCTTGATTGCATTCTACGATCTGCAGCATGCCTTATTGACCAAATTCCTCATGTGTTCAATTACATGCAGAAGGTTTTTAGCTGGCTCCCTGTCTGTCAGCATATAGAGTACAGGATTAGGAATGTTAAACGATAACGGGAATTCTAGTTGTCGGTTTAGAAAATGGTAACCGGTTTCTGTCATTTGCAAACCGGTATTTGATTTTAAAACAATGTTTCGCATAATTATTTATGTTACATATCCCAGATTAATTCCTATAGGAAGATGTTCAAGTAAGTCGATCAACTTCAAAGATACAGACTCGGCTAAGTGAAATATTTTCTGTCCGCTTCTTCCAACAGGGTAATCAATAGCTGCCAATTGCTAATAAACGGCCCTTTTGACACGACAAGTCTAACGTGGGAACGTGAGCTAGGGGAAGGGTAACCCGAGCCGACCAAGATAGCAGCACTCAGAAGGAAGACCTGACTTCAAAGCACCACTTAAACACTTTGGTATCGAGTGTTGACGTTGCATTGTGATACGTAACACATGAAATAATGTGCAGAGTTGTGTTATATTACAATTTACAATATTTTTTTAAGAACATCAATAAAACCGGTAACCGGTTTAAAACTGGTTTTTAAAATCTGGTAATCGGTTTGCCCCAAAAACCGGTATTAACAACCCTATACATGATTGCCATTTTGATATGGCAATGCCAGCAAGGCCTGGCTCTGACTAACCTGTTTGACCTTTGTCAGCCTATGTCTCAGAATAGTCATTCCCTGCTCAGTGCAACAAAGAGGGTGCTCTCAATCCCGTTCACACGTACCACTACCATGGATGAAAGCCTTTACGATTGGGGGTCATTGCATAATTACATAATGCCGAAAATGGCCGTTTTTTTAACTTGGCGGGTGTGCCCCGATTGTGTCTTTTGTAACTAATGCAGGCATCACCAGACCTCTTTAAGAAGCGGGTTTGCCATTTCACGCGGAAGCTCCGTTCGTTTTTGGTGCTCCTAACTAGAACCCTATTTGCATGTTTGTCGTCACGAGGTGTTTAACTAATACGCCTTCAGATGATGAGATTGAAAATGGCGGTTGTTTTAATATCGAATCTAAAATTGTTCAAATTTCGGAAGTTATATGTAGACGATTTGTGGTGTCATATGCTTTGACTTGATTTAGCTTGACTTTGATTTGGTTTGACTTGAAGCCATCAGCAATCGTAATATTGATGCATAACAAACAGACTTGATTTGCACATTGGATTTCGCCCCGCTTTCGTATGACTTTTAAATTAAGCCTTTCTGAAAGTATTCACGTGAGCTGAGTAATTGGCAGAAGAATGTTTTGTAGAAATTTCATATCGCCAGTGCGTTCAGTCATGAGCCTTCACGATTCACAGAAAAACTTAATCTTCGGCTTATAGTTTGGATTGAATATTTTTAATTAACAACTAATTAGTTTAAAAATAAAAAGCATTACATAATGTTCAGCTAACCCACCCCCTCACCCCCATAACGTTTTGTAGCACCCTAACCGAGCGTTACGTAGTTATGCAATGACCCCTTGTGGACCCAATGGTGTAAAATAGCCTCCTTATTGAGCTGTGCTTGCTCCCCATGGTCACTCTCTGACAAATTTTATAATTGCCTGAAAATTGTTCTTTAAGGTCGTCCTGTACTAGGGAACACCTGTGAGTAGTTTCCTTAAAGAGGCGCTATTTAAATCTTCAAATGAACTAATGAAGTAATGTATTTATGCAAGTATGAAAACACTTGATACATTTTATGCATCTCATAAATGCACTGCATGCATGGCTACTCAACTGATCTATTGCAATATATGTGAATATTTTAATTATTAATAAACAGTCCAAAAAAGGCTTCTACCTGAGCCAAGCAGTCTTCCCGTGAAAACAAGAACCTCATATCGAAATGGTCCATCCTTGCCACATAATGGAACCAGTCTTGACCTTGCCCTTTCCACGCGATCCCAGTACCAGGCAAGAACAAATCCAACGACGACAAATAGCAGTAACACCGAGACAGTTGTTATGATGATAGGATTTCCTGAAAATATCATCCCCTAAAAAGAAGCAATACCCATTAATTGCATTTATCTAACAAGAATAAATTATAATCGAGGATCTGCATGAGCCCTTAAACAATGTCCCACTAACAAATCTTGGTCTAACTAATTGCCTATTAGTTTTCACCAATTTGAGAGCCAAGATTGCTATTTTATTAATGATTTTAATAATCAACCAGCAGTTTTGGTTTGACAAAGCACTCTTAGTTGTCAGTATTTGACGAATGATACTCACAGTCAAAGGCACAACCTCCAGCATGGCTGGCACTGGATAGTTTGAAGCTCCAACTGTCATCATTTGTGGACACTTGCATGTCGTCCACTTCTCTGTTGCATTCACAGCAGTGCAGCCATTTGTATCCCAGAATCCTCCTTTCTTATTGAAGTATTTACATTGTATGACATGGAACGTCAACACGATATCCAATGAAAGCTCGATTGCATTGTTTACAAAAGTCAGATAAAATGATCCGTTACTCTCCGTACTTAATCTAAATGAGCAATAATATTTATATTAGGCAAAGGACAACCTGGTGGCATGGAATTTATCATTCATTCATTCATTACGAAGATTTACATAGCGCCCCTTCAAGGCTACTAATCAGGAGCGCTCCCGACCCCGGCACGGCTAAAAAGAACGGTTTTAAGGCGAGTATAAAATGAGACTGAATGGACCCTTGGCGACAACTGCAACCCCAATGAGAGCGTGTTCCAGAGCGAGAGGCCAACCACTGAGAATGCACGATTCTGCTTAGTAGCTGTATGGGCAAATTGGACAATGAGCGGGCCTCGCTCAGTAGAGCAGAGAGAGCGGCAACCCAGTACACTCAAAGTACAGTAATAGAGATCGCAAAGATAGACAGAGGCAAGACCTAGCAAGGACCGCCACACCAAAGAGATGATATGGTACGAGATTCGTTGTTGGAGGGGGAGCCAGTGGAGCACATCCAGCATATAGCCGGATACATGGCCAAATTTCAGAATGCATCCGACAAGACGTGCAGCAGAACGCAGGACCCGCTCCAGGCACCACAACCACCCAGCTGGAAGGCCTGCATAGAGTGAGCAACAGTAATCCAGTTGGGCTGTGATGAAAGCGTGAACAAGTGTAGATGTGGCATCTGGAGTTAGCGAGCAAGCAAAAGTGCGAATCTAACGCAATTGGTACACGAATCACGGCAAAGACGGTGAATATGAGAAGCAAAGGTGAGCTCTTGGTCCAACGTGACTTCAAGGTCCCGGACAACAGAGGAAAATGCAATAGATGTTGCACAAACAATTTTATCTGAGTTAGTAATAACACTGGAATGCTAGGTAAGGTAAGATGGAATTTATCACTAACTGATGTTGCCTAAAGTGGTTGTAGAACCAAAATGCCCAGCAAGCACAGTATGTCACACTGCTGACAAGTACTTCGTAGTATTCCGACAAAAGCGCACAGCCATAAGTGCACAATGACAAAAATGTGCAGGACAAATGTATGCCCACAAAAGCACAAATAAAAATTTCTTTAAATAGTAGTTTTTCAAACTGCACAGAAAATATTTAGTAAAATCCCATTTTAGCATAGTAAATTATTTCCTGAATCCTGTAGCTCCATTTTAGTATAATAAATTATTGAATAGCAGATAAATTATTGCAGCAGAAGTTCGATGAACGATGAAAATATTTTGTAGTAGAAATTGAAGCTGGAGGATGATCAATAAATACTATTTGATAGTAAACACCACTATCTTTGCCTTCTTATCAGTTATTAATGCATTCTTCAATCAACAACAGTTCTGAATCCTACACCTGGAAGGATTTATTTGTTTAAGTGCAACCACAGCAGCCATCCTACAACAAGACAACTGCTTAATAATTCAACAACAAAAATTAGGAAAATTACTTAAGCCATTCATTCATTCATGCTAACATTTATATAGCACCTCTCAAGAAGAAAGCATATAGCTTACTGTGGTGACAAAAAGTGATATGTGCGTGCGTGATGACGTCCACTGAAATTGTGTCGATGAAGCATCAGCTGAAATGAATATTCTGATTTGTATTTATGAGGAACATAATTCTTCCCAATGTAGACCACCATTGTAATGTTATTCAAAGCGTCATCGTCAGACACTGATGTCTCATTGTTTGTGTCCGTAACTCCTTTGACCGTTAATCCGACGGCCGAGAAACTCGATGCTGACAGCTTCACCAGAACGGACTTTGACTCACGTGGAAGCAGAGATACATGTAAGTCAGTCTCACTTGGAGGAGCTGGATTCTCTGTGGAATTCTGAAACTGAATTTTGGAAGTATAACTTTCTGTAGTATCACTTGTAGGTCCTGATGTGTAGGATGGGTCGCGGTCAGTCCAGGAATCGTCATCTGTTTCTTTCGGGATGTCATCTGACATCTTTATCGAGATTTCTATTCCATCTTGATCAGGCAGCTCTGGCAGATTGATTTCCTGGCCTTGCGTATCAGAAAAAGAAACAGTGACAACTTTTGATGTGATGGGACTGCCATCAGCATAATCCCACTGGAATGGATTGTAGTTGAAAGTGGACACATACTGGAATATTTCCATGTGTTGGTCCATGGAGGTCAGTGATGCAGGAAAGGAGACCATGGCGCCCGGACCGGCAAACTTCAGTTGAACATTTCTGTTCGAAATGCGGTGACCCCAGCAGTGGGCCAAGGTTGTGTAGAAACTGACTGGCTCCTCCTCAGCAATTTTTGTCTGGAAAAGAATGACCATGATGAGCTCTACAAGATTAGCTGCCATCTGTATCGTCTGCCGATGTTTCGAGTTTTCAGAGTCAAAGAGATCTTCACCATTTCTGTCAATGAAGTAGAGGTTATCGATGAGATTTGTGGAAGTGTCAAGAAGGTAGGAAGGCATGAATTCCTCTCCCTGCCAACCCTGTGAAATGTATGGCTTTACCATTTCAATGAGGTCCTCCAGGGTCCTCAGAACCAAGTGGTAGTGCACTGGATTCCTGGGAAATTCGCTTGCAACGTCCTACAAAGATTTTAAGCTTGAAACTTTTAATACATGAAACAGCATAAGGTCCAAATAATGCTTTATGTCAGTACCATTAGATTCACTACGCATAGACCAGACGACACATCATGTGTCTCCAAGTAGACTTCAAAAAGGCTGAACACAAACCTTCCAGTATCTTGTAGTAAAAAAACTAAGCATAACTAACAACAAGAACTTACCTAGAAGAAAAAGTAGGTATTTTAGGGCAACCTTTTCAAACAAAGTTAATTTATAAAAAAAGCAGCAACAGAAATTTGCAATGATTGTTCAAAAGCATAACTAATGATATTATAAGCTGGTTTTACTCGTTGCTTGTCTAAATGAACGCATTTAGCCCTTTTTTTCATATTACTTGTCTGACATCCAAACGCTGTGGTGGCCAACCTATGACACGTGTGCCATTTGTGCCCGCCTGTCCTATGAAAGGTAAAGAGCATGGTCACAAGTGATATTGCAAGCGAGGCCTCAACCTGGTAACGGCGGCTTAGAACAAGGTCGCATCAACCATTGCTGCCAGCTCTCCTACAGTCAGTGCCGTGTCTGGAAGGTAACCCTCATTTTGCATGCTGCACGAACTGCTCCAAAGCAGTGCTTATCAGCCATGGACACTTCACCAGGCGGGTGATCCATACAGCAGCCCGGAGAGTGTTGTGGTTCTGGTCACTTCATGAAGGAGATCTGGTGCAATCCTGTGGGATTCCAGAATTTCAGTGTGTACAGAAGGCCAGATATTCAGTTAAATTTTTGGATAGAGAGACTCTCATTAATCAGTTATCCCAAGATTCTAGGTGGTGTCCCTCCTTCCCTCTGGGTAGCATGCTGTAGCTTTTCAAGGAATGTTTTTCTGGATGGCAACAATCTCACGTGTCTTTGCAACATATATGTTGAGATTTTTCCTATCAGCTCACTTATATGAACAGGCCTTCTCAAATATCAATCAATATATTTTATTGTAACCAACCACAAAAACAGCAGTAAGAAATTTGTTTAAGGTTTCCAGCAATGTTGGTAACAATTGGGACACTGAAGGTAACTAGATCCCGCTAGCTAGGGTCACCTAAAGTACTTATTAATAATATCTACACTGTACATGAATGACAGTTGGCTAACATATTTCCAACCAATAAATATCACGAACAGCTTCACTGTATAATATGCTTAAGCTAGTTACTACTCAATTGTTTAGCAGTTTATCTTAACTAACAACATGAGAACATAATAAAACTGTCATAATGACATAGGTTTATATACTAACAGAGCAGGCTATGTATTTCCATTCATTATGTGGGCGTGCAGCCTCTTTTTAAATTCATGTAGGCTATGATATTGCTTAATTTGTGGAGGAATCTTGTTTCATACAAGGGCCCCAGCAGACTTGATGGTAAACTTATGGGTATTTGAGTGTGCGGTAACCGGGCGATATGACTTTGCATTCCTGGTGAAGTGGTGTGTATGTCCATACGAATTTGGAATAAATCCCCATAAACCTCTGGAAGCAGGCCATGCTCATATTGAAATAAAAATTCCCCAATTTGAAACATTCTTATCTGTTCAATCCTTAACAGTCCCAAATTTAAGTAAATTTGGCTAATTTGCAAGCTTGCTGGGGCACCTGCAGTGATTTGAATGGCGCACTTATGTAAAATTATCAATCTATGTAGTCTCGATTCATTAGCTGATGCCCATATCACGTTGCAATATGTCAGATAAGGATAAACAAGTGAGTAATATAAGTTTACAAGGATGGAAGTGTGTAGAAGATAGGATGTATGTGCTAAGAAACCAATACTCATGGCAATTTTTTTACAGATATTTTTTAAGTGCTCTTTCCACATCATTAACATCATTACAAACAAGTATCGTTCAACACTGACTGACAATCACTTGGCAAGTTAATTTGCCACCAATGAAACTCACTCTGCACATCGACATTATTATTGAGCAACAGCAGCTGCAATAAACTGTCTTAGCATTGGTCTTGTAGAGTACACCTAGCTGTGACCTCGACTTCACACTACAGTTAGTGTTAATAATAAATGATTGCTGTCATTTTAAGTTAAAGTTACAATTACAGTATGAGCTATTTCACTTAACCTGAATTTATTAAAAGCACTTCGTGGCATCGTTGTTTAAATTGGTTGCCTCAAAAACCATCCTTTTAACATTGGAATAGGTCTCTTGTATGATAGTCATATGCTCTTAAAACACAGTAAATTGTGTGGAACATCTTGGCACCTCACTCTCCTAATTAAACCAATATTTGTATTTTGATTGTGAAATAATAAGAAAACATTCAGATAATTGAAGTCAAAATGTGACTAAAATGAACAGACCGTGACAAGCTGCATGGCAAATGCCACCTGTTGCATGTCTTGTATGGCACCCATAGTTATCGTTTGATTTAGGTACATCATAAGTTCCATGCGCATTCTTTCACGCTCCTGCTGTGCTTCTTGACTGCTGTTGCCGGTCCGTGACTCGATGTTTAGCTGAAGCAGAATGGCAATGATTCGTGGAATGATCTGACGAGGATCATTGTGATTGATCTCCTGTTCCAGCTCTTCGAAAACCAGTGAAGCGAGCAAATCCATGCGCAAAGGAGGTGATGTTACATTGATCAGCCTAGCAAACAGTTTATTTGGCTAATAACAACCAAATTTACATTCACCAATAAAACAAACCATGTCCAGCCAAAGCAGATCCAAGGCTTGCAGATAAATATGTTAAGATAATGCTATTAAGCAGAGAAACAAGAATTGGTCACAAAAACCAACGTGTAAATGGTGCAGAAAAATTTGCAATTATGGGACATAATACATAAAAAGTTGAGAAATCAGAAGCTATGAGTGAGTAAGAAAGTGAGTATTTCATCAACACGAAACCTTAACAAAGGTGCAAATATTAAAAAAGGGCCATCACAAAGTCTGTCAATATGCAGGCAAAAGGTAGCAGGCCTAAGTAGTCTAAGTAGGTTGAGAATGTCTTATCCAAAATTTTCAAAATTCATCTGATTTATACAGCTAGCCTAAAACAGAATCCAAATAACAGAGTCAAATTCAGGGATTGACCATCATTCAGTAATTACAGAAACGTTTCTTATTGTGAACAGATTCTTAAGTGATACACTGAACCTCCCACTGAAATTTCCGGTTACTCTTACAACCTGAGTCTATTATTCAACCAACTGAAGGAGTAACAGAATTAGAAGCAACAAATAAAAGACTCACTGCTTTACTGCTTTAGTCATTGACCTTTCCGAATCGATGACTTGAACACTTAGCTCGACCAATTCAGTGTCATTGCGAAACGGTGACAGATAAAATGTCAAATTGCCACGAGGTCCACGATAGAGTGGATACCACCTGGAATTTAACCGACCTGTCTCGTTGACGTAGATATGATATTCCAACGGTGAAGCAGACAATGTATCATCAATCCAACCGTCGCAGACCACAAACACTCGATTCACCAGCGCCACAACAAACCCTGACTGTGGTATTCGCAATAAGCATGTTCCGTTTCTTGGTGCCTGCAGAGGCTTAAGCGCAATGCTTGAATACCCGACAACATCAGATGCGGACGACGAAACGTAAAGGGTGAACGTATATGAATAGCTGCAGTTGAGAATGAATTCACGAACGACAAGATTTCTTTTGTTTCCACCGGTCGTTGTGGTCTCCGAATTCAGCGGAAGTTTGTAGCTGTCATTACGGGTGACCAACCAGCTGTACTCATCGTCGTCTTGGCACCACTCTCCAATGCAGTTCCCAACCAATTTGATTATCTGTGAGCGAGTGATGGCAAAGAGATTTTTATCACGGCAGGAGATACAGCTGATGCTCACCTGAGGCATGTCAGCGGATTTTCCATGGATCTTAGGAAAAGAAGAACAACAAAACCAACAATCTAATCTAATATCATGACTTCTATATACCTAATGCGAAAAATATCAATCGATCAGAAATGGTAAAATGTTTCAGAAACCTGGTAGAAACCTAATAGGTCAAGGGAACTAGAAGTCAAGCAATGGTGTGTAAGCAAGTTGAAACAGATAAAGTTTAAGTTCAGACATAAATGACAACTGATATAAAGGAACGAACAGAGTACACAGAACTGGTAACGAGCGCTTTGGAATTGTCACCCAGAATGAAAGAGAGCCAGACACTGTCATGATGAAAAGAAGAACAAACGTCAGTGTCTACTCATCCAGTACAGCATTTATTGGCATCAGAGATGATCTAAGACAGTGGTTCTCAATCTGTGTATCTCATATGCAATATTTATATAATCGTGATTATTACACGAACTAGCCTTCTACTATAGGAACTTTAGTTAATCTTTACTTATTTCTTGTACTAAGATTCATTTAACAAAATTATTACCAACAGCAAATTTTAAATTGCTCTGCTGATTAAAGATAAATCATGCTGTTATGCATGAGGTGTGTGGATTATCAACTGACAAGTAAATTGCATGGTAGTAAAATTGTGGTGAAGGCACTAAGCCTTTTTAATAGCTGGGGGTCGCCACCCCTTTGGAAATACTATTAAGGGGTCGCAGGACTAAAGAGGTTGAGAATCGCTGATCTAAGAGATAGGTCTCATACTAGTTTCCAGCATTTAGTGATGCCTCTATTGGCTGCAATGGCAACTGGTGTTGCCTTCACTTGCATTACAAAAGTTGTGAGTTTAATGCTCAAACCCAAACATTACACCTAACACTTCACTCTTGAGTCAAGTTACACTCGAAAACATAGCTACCAACAAAATACTATAATCAATAATTCATGGACACTATGACTCATGTTGTGCCACACTAGGACAGTACTGAGCCATTGTGTGTTGTCCTCAGTGGCAAATCATAAGTTGACCGATTTATGTGACAAATGTGTGTAAAATGCATGCCAAATATAATACTTTGTTAGGTGTAAGAAAGACTTTAGAACTAGCCTTACTTTCCATTCTTCCAAAGAATGGAAATCTAAAATTGTCATATATAATGTAATTAGAAGACTTTTCATTACCATATTTATTGTAATAGTAATTTAAGTCTTAAGAAAGACTTTAGAACTAGCCTTACTTTCCATTCTTCCAAAGAATGGAAATCTAAAATTGTCATATATAATGTAATTAGAAGACTTTTCATTACCATATTTATTGTAATAGTAATTTAAGTCTAACGAAAATGTGTGATAACAAAGATTATTAGTGTTACTATCCTCTTTTATCCAGGTTTTGGACTAGCATTGTCAGAGTGCAAGCCGTGGCTGCGTTCATAACCAGATATTAACTCACATGACAACCCTATCAGTTCTCATCAAGACCCACAAGTCCATCTCAACTCATGAATAAATTCTAAATTAATTATGAAAAAAATGACCAGACTGTTTAAAAAGTTTTGGGCATCAAATAAAATTTCACATAAACTAAATTCAAGTCACACTTTATTCAGAATTAAAAAGGGAAGCAAATGAATCTAAGCTAATTGGTCTACCTTTTGGATAGCAGTGCTGGGTGAGGTGTTCTGGGTATGGCCTCTCTTGCAGCTACCTACTGACAGACTGATGATATACGTCTCATTCTCCTTAAATGTATGAGGAGACAACTCATAAATGGACTGGTTTGAAGGTCGAAAGCATTCACGACCGTCGTTTTGTGGCTAAAAACAAATTCATAAAATTCATATTCACTCTGAATACTAGACCTCCCTTTCCACATCTCAGCATGCAAGTGTATGTACTACTAACCATAATATATATGTGTATATGTATGTATAGATATATATATATATATATATATATATATATATATATATATATATATATATATATATATATAATCAATCAAAATTTCATAGGAAATACTACTCCAAGAGAACAACACTGTCTAGCATTGTCATTAAGATGATTTTTGATTGTCAACTTTCAGTCGGTTCACAGTCAGTCTCATCCAGTTCCTCAGCCATAATACAGGATTGTTTTAATAGTCTTTTATTACCATTAAATATTAATACTATTATCATTATTTTAGACCACCTTCATTGGCATTCCCTCAATATCTGGTTCAATCCGGTGTTCCCGAGTTAATCAACCGACCGAATATTGGCCAAGCATCCAAGTATCTACATGACCTCATCTGCCTACCGACCCCATTAACTTCTCTAACCCACTATTCTCACTTGACCGGCAATACCTCTTTGATCCGCAAGAACAACTATGGCTAAAACACGAGTCCTTGCCTTCATTGATCCTGCACTACAGAAACAGATCCAACCATTGGCACATTTCTCCTTGCTAATTGATGGCCAAATGCTTCTTTATAATTACCCTCTTTTATTTAACTTGGCTTGCGTAATGTTTGTCACGAACAGACCGTCCATTGGACATCTATCAACTCTTTTTCACCTCTATGTTCTCATCAACCTTCACAGCTGAAATTTTGCACACATTTCAGGCCTGCATGACAATGCAATGTATCAAATTTTTATGGACACAACTCAAAATTTGATTACAAAAATTACTCACAAAGTGAGAAAAACATGACCAAAATGCAAAAAATTAAATATCGTTTAACCACTCGAATGAGTCCTCCTTGACGAGCTGCACTCTGGCAAGTTTACATCATCAATGGTGTGGCACAGCGGTCGATCGGTTAGAGCGTTCAGCCGGCAATGTTCAGTGTGTGCTGAGCGCGCGGGCTCGAGCCTCGTTCGGGGCGTCACTGTATATGGACCTTGAGCAAGTCCTTCGCGCACCATTGCTATGCAGTACAACTGCAATTGCGCCATCGAGGGCGTGTGCATGCACTTCTGAGCAAAAGATGTTGGAAAAAGGGTGATATCAAATTTCAATAATAAGATATGTAATCAAAAATCTCTTAAGGAAATGGAACAATTGCGCCATACCAGACAACAGAGGGTCGCGAAAATCCCATGTTTTTACTTTAACTTGTTATTATCTCAAAATTACACTTTCTTTTCTCTGGGTCTCTTATACTGGAAGCATATCAGACTTGTGTGGTATAAATTTATACATACAGTACAATACTGTAATTATTGTTTTTACCAAAGGAAGCAATGAACACTCAGAGAATGAGAATAGTTCAACAGCAGAATATTACTGCAATGTTGTTTGGTCATCCGGATCTTGTGATGTTGTTGAATAATGGAAGACATGACCACAAAGTCATCCAGATGATTTATTTAACCCAGGAAAGGAGATGCAGCATCATGCAAGAGGTGTCTCTAAATAGATGCATGTTCACAAAAATATAAGGTAATGCTATTTTAAGGGAACTATAACATAGGTATTTCAAATGAGTCATGAAGCTCATCTTTTGCATTAAGATATGTTCCGCAACTTATGAGGGTCGTGTTCTAAGAAGATGTAATTCAGAGTTAATGATACTGAGGTCAGCTAACAGAGGCAATATCGGAACAAGAAATTTCAGTTAAGTGATAATCAGAACATTCAAGAGATGGAATTTATTGGATATGTAACATGGGAGCATTGCAAATGGTTCTTTTATCCAAATAAATAATGAACTTACACTAGTTTGACAACTCCAGCTGTACGTTATATGTGAAGGATCGCCTTCATCAACATCCGGGTCATACGACTGAGTCCCATCCAGAATAATCTTTTCATCGACAGTCACTGCACGTTCATCTCCTCCCAGGATGAGTGCCTTTAACGGGGATGCCACAATATCCAAATCGACACATATCTCGCTCCGATTTACCGTCTTCACATACTCCGATGCGAAATGGAGGCAGTACATTCCATATGGTAGAGTTCTTGGTGGCAGATGCAGAGCAGATGTATCTGTGGTGATGGAAGGTGGAAGGGGAACCCGGTCGATGCGGACGGAGCAGTTCTCTCGATATACGATCCACTTGTGTAAAGCCTGGTGGAAGATGCACGACTGTACGATCACCTCGACAACAATTCTCTGAGATCGGAGTTCCTGCCGACGCGTACTTCCCACGAGCTGTAGAACCGGTGGATTGCAGACAAGCACTCGAATGACGGCAGAGGCAGATGCGTTGCTGACGTCATTCCTTGCAAAGACATCAATCTCATAGGTATTGTTGCTGTAAAACACTGCAGTCATTCGATTGGCATATATTTTACTGATTTCGAAGATGCCTGACTGAGCAGTGATGTTCCACTGATAGCTCAAATGAGACCCAGCTGTGTGAATGGCAGTGCAGATGAGCTCCTGGCGGATGAAGATGCCATCAAAGCCGGCGTTCGTATAAAGATTCAAAAAGGAAATTGGCTCCTGAACAATAAATGTATCTGTAAGAATATGCATCACCTCATGATGGGTCAGCTTGACCGTAACCCTGTAATTTCCCGGTGACTTGACAAGAAATGTGATGTGATAACCGTCATGGTAAGCAATCACTTTATGCTGATGAACAATTAACCACGTGCAATTGTACTGTTTCTGTGAATTCTCGCTTACTTTCACAGCAAATGAAACAGTAGTTCCCGTTGAGTAAATTTCCGAGCAACAGCCAAATAACTCAATGCCTTCAATCAGCCCATTACTGTCTATGTTAACTGTCAGATTTGTCCAGCCTCTGCTCACACGATTGGTGGCCACAAGTTGAACCATATAGAGTTTGTTCTTTGTAAACGTGTGCTTTATGGATAACTTGGAAGTGTTGACAACACTTTGGCCAATTTGAAAAGAAAGAGTCATGTTGCTACCTGTAGCAACAGTGGCTGTGAGAAGAAATGTGAAATCATTACTCTGTGTCAGATTACCAATGCTCAGCGCCAGTCCTGTGATGGGTTCCTCTGCATCTATGGCAGCTGATGCTCCAATGACTTTCTCTCTATGGTCACCAGGCAGCAGTTCATCCAAAGCCAACACCTGTATGAAGTATACACCAGGATGCCATACATTAAACAGAATAGAAACCTTCTTGAAGTTTTCTTGTTCATCGTATTCATTGAAATATACAACACTGGTCGTGTTCACTGTTGAAACGAAGTCGAGTGTGACTGTGACGTTACATCTGACAATGCTGAATGGATTCATTTCTATCCAAAGAGGAACAGCAGTCACTGCCCCAGTTGACACAACTTCTGGAAGTTCTGGAAGAGAAATGTTAACATCGGATGGCTGATAAAGTGTCACATTCAACGTTGCAGTCTGAAAACTTAAATCATTGCTTGCATTTACAGAAACCGTGTGTCGTCCCGCAGTAGAAAAAACGTGCTTCAGGTCAGGAAAGTCCGAGACGGTAGTGAGTCCATCACTTGTTGTCCACTGATAGGAAGAAATAAGAATTTCATCAGACACAACGACACTGAAAATATGAATGTCAAGATATGAGGGCCAACCCTGGATCGCATTTCTCGTCAAATTCATATTCCTAATTCGTTTCAAGGACAATATATCACAGAAAATGGTTTTAACAGAGATTTCATTTCTTGCTGTAAATAATATCCGTAAACCAGAAATGTTTTGGGCTGGCATAAAGGGAATCTTTTTTATCGCGTATGACAAGGAACTGTTACAAATAACTTCTGGTGGTAGATTGACTGGACAAACCGGTTCAAACTGGATCTGGGTGGAATCAATACTGTTAGTAAGATGTACAGTGCTTCCTTGTGCAATGCAAAATACAAAAGTGATCCAATTGTCAGCTTCTACTGTCAGCTGTCCAACAGAATCAACTGAAACTGGAGGTCGGAGCATGTCCTCAGTTGGGTATATCAGGCGGAACTCTTCAATTTCAGCGACTGTAATCAGTTCGACTGCTTTTGTTTGGTACGATATTAAATTTGACAAGTTGAACAAAACAGTGTGTACTCCAGGAGGCAAAGAAACAGAAAGATGCGATGTGACAAACTCTGGTGTACTGTAAACTGCCATAACATCGCAAACAATATCATCCAAAATGGTCACGCGCTGTGCTACAGACTTGACCGAAATCTCGGTGCTTCTTGCCATCCATGAACTTTGATGTATCGCTATGACGTTCTGTCTCCATGGTGACTTCTCGTCATGGATACATCTGACAGGTGGAACTTCAGAAACAAATTCCAACCCGATTATATCGTTTGTTTGCACTTTAATGCTGAGGTTCGTTAAGAGTTCCAAACCAACATCATCTTCAGTTGTATCCTCAACAGACCAGTTGCCAACCAGACTGTAATTTGGCAAATCCTGCACCAAATTATGCCAGTCTTTTGTTGCATTTGCACAAGATTCAGTTCCATTAATATGTGGTGCACGACATGTGCATGGACTCATTCTCAGTTGACATCTTCTCAATAAAGGGCAGTACTGTAGACCAAAGGAACAATTATGTTCAAACGCTGGGAACTGTTCATGTTCTGAACATGTTGTAAATTCTGAACCAGAGTCTGCAAGAATAAAAATGGACTCAGCAAATTAAAAATCACAATAATATAATGCATTAGGTCCATATAACACACACACATACACACACGTGTATATATATATATATCTGTATATATACATAAAGGGTTTGCTAACGATTACAATTTTTAATAGTTAACCATCAGAATTAATGATAAATTCCTAGTTAAAAATAATGATTATGAATTTCACAATAATAAATGACAAATACAAAATTAACATTATTAATCAAAGTCAAGCCTTTAATAGTATTATTAATATATATTAATCGATAGTGATTAGCACAGTAATTATATGGTTCAGATTAGCAGTCTTGTTAAAGTTTTTCAGTTAAAATGTTTTCCAACAACCAATCACGTGAATGAATCTGCATCATGTCAACACTGTTAAATCTAGGTTCCAGTGAGCAACATTTCTTGTTGACAATATACAGTAATAGCAATAGTAATAGTAATAGTAATAGTAATAGTGGTAGCATTTTGTTATTTCTTACCTGGATATAAAAGATAACGTGTAGCATTTACACAATGTGGACGATAAATCTGAAAGTGTAACATTGAATTGCTAACTGATATATTCCTATAATAAATCCATTTTTCTAGAACTCCAGAATGAGTGAACCACCAGCCTACAAAACAAACAAAGTATATCATTACAAGAAATAGTTAACCTACTAAACCATGTAACAATCATTTCTACATCAGAAACTGACAGATGCCCTGCAATCATGTAAACACTATCTGTAAAGATAGTTATTGTTGTTAGTTCAACACTGTGTGATGATCGCTCACATCTGCACTGATCCATGAGTTCAGCACTGTGTGATGATCACTTACCTCTGTACTGATCATTACCATTGCCTCCTCTAAAAGCAACTTTGACTAATTTCTTTAGATTGCGATCATCTCTTACCTAGAAATTTCAGTCTGTTCTAAATGAATCATTGACATGTGTGATTGACGACATCCCAAAATAAATGGCCATGTTATCTGTGCCTATATACAAGACACTTTGCGTTAGTTACCTATACCTCAGCGTATTGAACATGATTCCAACGCTAAATTGTCCAGTGTGAGAACTGCCCTATCCTATCTCAGATCTCTGCACCACATCTCTGCTTCACACGTACCTGGTCACAGGTCCATCAGATCTGCCATACATGGCGTCCATATTGTCCCTCAGGAGGACAGGTCAGCCACTATCCAGCACAGAAAGTTTGCTATTGTTGGCCCAGTATCCTAGAGTGGTCCTCCTTTTAAAATTACAAGTGACCTAATCACTTATTGTGCAGGTGCTTTTGACGGACAGTCAGAAGTCCATGACCAGCCATCCAAGGGATGCCACCACCTGAGACCAAGCAGACAGAAATACAGAAGACCCTGATGGAGCACAGCCAAAACAACCATCGGGCATAAGGTTCAGGATCTAGACTGATTTCTCAGCTGGACAGGGAGCCAGCACAAAATATCCCACATAAAAAAGCCATATCGACAGATCAGAGGACACTTTCAATATGACAGGAACTAACATTAAGAACAGACTGAAGCCTTGAGATATTAGTTAGTGATGTCCTTTGACAGTTTTGGAATGCTCATGTGGTAGCTGCTGTCAGTTATTCTTTTGTTTGCATGAGTATAAGAAAAGTGCAAAGTCAAATGTCGAGATATCAAAGTCTTTCTTCATTTACTCTTTTGCTAATCTTACTTTGTGCTCCATTCTGTTCTTGTCTATGTGATGTGAAATACAAATAAAATGAAAAAAATATACAGATATATTGTAAAATGGCAGCTCTATTAAGCCTCTGCAATTATTCAGGTGGCCAGACGGCTACATTGCACAGCATTACTTTGGTTTTAGCTGAAAGACCCACTAACATTAAGAGTGTAAAAATCTAACTATTTGTCAACTGGCACAAAATCAGATTCTTTCAGAAATTCTCTCTGAATGCAAAGAAATCTTTCTTTTTAACTTGTAGCACCAAACTGTACGATGCAACATTAACATCAATGCAACATTAACATCAATGCAACATTAACAACAATGCAACATTAACATCAATGCAACATTAACATCAATGCAATAACATCTCTAACTACTTGAAATCTGTTCTGTCTGTGTGTGTGTCCTTCAAGGTTGGTTGGGAGTATTGCTGATGAGTTGTGTTTTTCAAGTTTACACTAATGTTATGTCATGTTGTGTTTATGCTTAGTTATTGGTTGAAATGAAAATAAGGAAAGAAATAAACGTAGAGGAAAAGTTTAGATTCACATGTCATACCTGGGAATAAGTAAAGCGTCGTTTCATTAGGTGGAGAGATAGGTGGGATAGCGAAGTTTTCCCCAGCAGGAACCATCTGACGAGTTGATTGACTGAATTGTCCAATGCCTGCCACGTATTTAGGGACATTGATTAAGTGACCTGGGTAAAAAAGAAGACAACAATCACTGAGTCAGTTTACCACTCTAAAAGAACGACGACCTGTTTCTCTGATTTTCTCCAACTTTTGAAACTTCAAGTACAAACAACAGATTGCAGAACATGCATGACAAAATATGAAATAGTACAGCATTATGGCATTGCTGTTGGCTGTCTTTGTAATGTGCAGGGCACTGGTATAACTGCCCTCAAGTGAAAAAATCAAATCAAAATCAACTTTATTGTTTAGCAATATGAATACAACAAAACCCAAATTATGTTCAAGAACTAAAATAAACATAAATTAATCAGCACGTACAGAGTGAGTTCATAGAACATCACATCAGTAAGCAATGGGGAGACCCCAAGGGAAGGAACATCAACATGTTCCACTAGCAAGGGTTGCCCAATTACATCAATAAATATCACACGAAGCAAGCGTGCTGTACAGCAATAGCAATCTTCCTTAAAGGCCAAGTTTTTAGGGTGGGCAGTTTTGCGACAAACTGCTCTGTACCCCACCCACCTGCTTGTCAATCAAACCTGAACTCATTGAGTGGGGCTACAACTCATTGAGTGGGGCTACAGTCAATAAGTGCCACATTCAAGTCCACCGCCAATTCCTTTCAATTGAAATGCCTGCATGCCTCTGGGCCGTTCTCCGTCTGTCTGTCTGTCTCTGTACATACATCTACTTATATGTATATATATATATATATATATAAAGTCATGAGCCAAAGCGCAATAGGACGCATACAGGATATCAGCCCATGGACCATTATAGATCACTCGGCTTGTGGAACAATCTTGGCGATTGCCTGTGGTCACTGTTGTTTGCGTTTGTTTCTCTGTGAGCTGGTCCGCACACACACACGCACACACACGCTGTTTATATTTATATCTCTAGGCTGAAGGACTACCTGTGAATTTCTGTCTCACGGCTTTGTCTTAGCATTCAATCATTATAGTAAGCGCCTTTTCGCCCGGTGTATTTATTTCATATGGTTTTCAGGGGCGCGTTGAGAATAGGGCACACAACCCTGAATTGCAAGACTGAGACATTGTAACATAATGTAAATAGATGACTAATTGTAATGCCATTCAATGCAATGAATCTATGTATATATATATATATATATATATATGTGTGTGTGTGTGTGTATGCATATAATGTTTGTTTCATTGAGTTTGTATAAGAAGAGAGTCACCTTCTTTGAAATAGAATGTTCCCTCTCTCCTACAAGCAACAGGCCTATGTACCTTGTATTGACAGGTGTCAAAGTTGGTCCATCTGTTTATGTTCTTGCAGAGTGGCAGTAAACAATAATGGCACCGCTACCCCTCCCCCGCCTCCCCCTCTCAGACTAAAACCACTCAGATGTTCACTCTTTTGATGATCGATATTTGCATACAGCAGAACTCTGTAGTTGATATTACATAGTACCATGCAAAAATTGGTAAATACAGAATGCAGTATATGTATTTATTCCAAATATATATATATATATGTATACAATTTGAATACAATATAGGCATTCAGCATGGTCATGATAAGAAACATATATCTGTACTGAATAAAACAGCTGAAAATTGAGAGCTCTTGAATGATCAGCTTCTGATGCAATAAGAATGAAGACTCGTATGAAACGTATTTCAAGGTACATTTGCTTTTGATATCTGATTGGATATAGGTTGTCACGTGTGTATAACAGTTCAGGTTCCCCAGATCAGAGAAACAATATAACAACACTGACCCCAGCCAAACGCCATATATATATATATATATATATAAATATAATGGTCCAGAGTGGGGCTACAGTCAATGGTGTAAATATAGTGGGCCGTTGAGAGTCGTGCTGTCTGAATAGCGCTGCATAATTTAGGTCACATGTCAAACCTAGGAAGAATATATCAGCCAGCATATAATATGATCAATTATGATACCTGGGAACAATAAGCAGATCTCTCACTCTCTGTATATATATATATATATATATATATACATATTTGCATACATATATACGCACACTTATATATACATGCAGCATTTGATAGCATTCATCCAGTATTCTTTTCAGTCTATTTCTCAATTACACTCGCATCAGTCACCATCACGTAAAAACAAACGCAAACAACAGTGACCACAGGCAACCGCCAAGATTTGGCTCATGGCTTCATCCCTTGAAGTCGCGATTTACAACACTGCAGCAAACTTCCCGCATGGGTTTGGTTGCACTTTTCACACGTTTGACGGGAGGCTGTCCACGAGCAGCTTGCAAGATGGCCGTACTGGCTAAAGCTGCGCACGCACGCACACACACACACACACGAATACAGGCACAAAGGCATATGAGTGGCATATCAAGTACAGGTGTGTAGATGCATATAATTATAAGGACTATGAAGCACCAATATTGTTTCAATTGTTATTTCCAGCGCATTTCCCCCAGCTGTCTACTTGGCCCAATTGAGCCTATTCAGATAGACTGACCACACCGGTCCATTTGTTTAAGATTGTACCCCAGGCGGATGAGATGCTTTGGAGAGATCTGATTGGTAGCTAGCAGGCGGCAGGTATTCATTAGACCACGCCCTAAAAACTTGGTCTTTAACAATCGAGATAGCCAATTCAAAAGGCTCTACTACAACCTATATCCTGATGTTCATCCATAGAGGTAAGGGAACAAGTTCAGCCCACAAAGGCAGATTAGGCAGCCTAAATGAAACAGACATACTAGACCATACAGTTACATTCAATAAGAGGTTTTATTAACCTATGCTTGATTAAATAGTTGGAAAAATGGAGCATTGGTATGTAGGTCAGACAACGAGTTCCAGTAAATAAGTAAATAAGACAGTATATTTCCATGTAGTGCTGTCTAATAGTAGTATAAACCCTGATTAGGTGGTAGTTATCAGAGTAGCGAGTCTGGTGACTGTGGAATTAGGAGTTTTGTTATATCACAATTTAAATCTATTAGGTAATAATAAACTATTGGGGAATTGACCCACACATTCCCCGACCTGCAGTTTATTAATACATTCACATTGGTAATATGCTTTTAGTTATAAATAGATTAGCAGAATGGGTTCTTTAGGGTACATTATATATTATAACTCTTAAATTATATTATTACAATTTGCTTCTAGAGAGTCTGAAGACAGGTCAATCTAGTGTGATAAGTAGTTGCTCAAATAAGATTACAGTATGTAAGATAGAGGTAGACAAGCACATAATATAGATTTTGGAGAGTTTGCCTAGAACATGTCAGATTGAGAAATAATATCAATAATTTTTGCCGACTTTTGAGAAACATAAGTAATACGTTGTGTACATGGTAAACTCCCAGAAATTTAGTTGATATGAATTTGCCAAAATTTCGATTTTCAATATCAATGCTGATTGGGTAATCAAGTATTGAGGCCACCTTTTTCTCAGAGTATAATAAGACATGATTGTTTTTTTAAGGTTGAGGGATAGTTTATATGCTCTAACCATGATCCAACTTATCCAAGCTCCCCATTAAGTCCAATAATCATTTCATGCAGCAATTTACCAGACAAAAACATAATTAGTATTGTCGGCAAAAATTCTAGGAGAAATGATGCAACATGAATATCATTTACATACAGCAAGAACAGTAACGGCCCTAGTAGGGAGCCTTGAGGGAATCCACAGGTTATACCTAATAAGTTAGAAGTAGACCAAGTGTAGAGGACTCCTAGTCTTCTATCAGTCAAATAATCCACAAGCCAGTCCAGACATAAATCTCTGATCCCACAATACAATACAACTGTTATTTGATATCGCCCTTCTTAAAGTTTAGTCACACTGCCCAAGTGCACACAGTGTCACATGCCTCGACGGCGCATCTGCAGTTGTAATGCAGAGCAATTGTGCCCAAAGGACTTGCTCAAGGTCCCTACACAGTGACGCCTCGGATGAGAGTCGAACCCACTCACTCAGCGTACACTGAGTGTTACGGGCCGGCTGCTCTAACCAATCGAACACCATGCCACACGTTCACCTGGCAATTCACTCTGGTCAAACCCACAATCAGATTTTCGACCAAACAAACAGACTACTGTGCCAGGCATTCATTGTGCCCAGCAATTTGAATTCAGCCCCAATACCTCTCACAACAACTGAGGCCCAATTTTAAATAGTCAAGCAAGGCTAATATTGAGGCAACTGATGAGATGCAAAAATAAACAGATATAACTCACCAATTGTTTCAGTCTCAAGTGTTTCTGAGCTATTCATTATATTCCAGGAGATTGAAACATTTGTTCCAGAGCTCATCATGATGGTGACATTGAGAGGCCTATGAGCAAGACCAACCGATGGAGACGGCAAAACAACGGCATTGATTGGATCCTGAACAACAATTGAAAAATTACTTGATGCTCGAACTGAACCATTCACTGAAGACATTGAGGCTGTTACCATGTAAAATCCTGGCCAAACGTAACGGTAATGTACAAGACGACATGCAATGCCGAAATATCGAAATAACTCAAGTCCATTCTCTCCAAATTTCCAATCACAATGGCTTGGAATGATTGGCAGATGAAAAGAAATGATGGCTGCATTAAGAGACGAGAGAGACATCTTCTTCATTTGAAAATAAAAAGTAGGATCAATTAAATGAGCGTTCTGAATATAGAACTTGTCATCTAGCAGACTGCCCTCTGCCGGTTCAGGCACAACAGTCATTGAAGGTTGATTGACAACGAATGGTCGACCACAACGACACAGATGGTCCAAGGCAGACAAGGCAGCAACTGGAAAATCCTGATCAAAACAAAATTGGTCACAGCCATCTTGTTCTGACGTCAGAGCAGACTGGACCATGTAATCTATGCGCAGAGTTTTGTTGCTTTGTTCACTGTTAATGTAGGATATCAGGTCCAACGGCGTCACTAAAAAAATCAAACTATTATGTCACAAGCAACGATTAAGTTTACAATTGATAATAATTATTATGGTATAAAGACAGTTAGAGCAACAGTAAATATTTACAGAAAAAGATGCAGTGACAATAAAAATTACCTCAACTGTAGTCTAAATGAAATCATTATGGTGACAGTAAAGATAAGCAAGTAAGTATAATTCTTTATTGAATCAACTGCATATCTGCACTCTGGTATACAATACATTTGAAAGTACAGTATTTTAATTAAACAGGATTTTTACACTAGATTGTCTGATAACTGTAATGGAAAATTAATTAGCTGCAATAAAGATTGCCACAAAAGTCAATTGCAAAAGAAACAGTTACAGTGACATTAAAGATGACCAGAGTGGTAAGTACAAAACAAATAGTTCTGTTTATCAGTGAAGATTATAACTGTAATTGCCATAGTAAAGAAGTAATGACAGTCACAACTGTGATATCAAATGAAATTATTAGAGTGATACTGAACACTGTAATAGTAAATTTGAACAATAAAGATTGCAATAAACTCTTATTTAAGCAAAAGAAATTATTATGATGACATATTGTATTGTATTTAGGCATTTATAGAGCGCCTCTAGCAGAAGTTCCCAAGAGAAGAAGTAGATTTTGAGAAATGCAAAAGAAGATGAAAGACTGCCAGTTAGAATTTTGGAAAAAACAGATGGAGAAAGCGCATTCCACAGAGAGGGACCAATTGAAGCAAACGATCGAGACTGAGCCATAGTTGTTCTAGTTCAGGGCTATTCAATTAGATTTAGTCAAGGGCCAAACTAGAGAAATCTGGAGATGGTGGCGGGCCAGAGGCTCAAGGAGGGGTTTGGGGAGGGGGGCTGCTGAGGGTTTGGGGAGGGGGGCTGCTGAGGGTTTGGGGAGGGGGGCTGCTGAGGGTTTGGGGAGGGGGGCTGCTGAGGGTTTGGGGAGGGGGGCTGCTGAGGGTTTGGGGAGGGGGGCTGCTGAGGGTTTGGGGAGGGGGGCTGCTGAGGGTTTGGGGAGGGGGGCTGCTGAGGGTTTGGGGAGGGGGGCTGCTGAGGGTTTGGGGAGGGGGGCTGCTGAGGGTTTGGGGAGGGGGGCTGCTGAGCACCCTTCAGTAAATTTTTTAAAATGATACATTTGCAAAATATATAATATAATTCAAATAATTATAATTATAATAATAATAATTCAAAAACATAGATTTTTAAAAAAATCCTTAAAATTTTAAAATTTTGGCATAGGTCCGCGGGCCAGTTGTTAGGCCTTCGCGGGCCAGATTTGGCCCGCGGGCCGCTAATTGAATAGCCCTGTTCTAGTTCGAGGAACCAAAAGGTCATGTCTATTGAAGGAGTGAAGTGGACGGAGAGAGGAAGCTGAATGAGGCTGAAGTATTACATCAGCCAGGTATCTCGGGGCAAGACCCCGCTGAGCCTTGAAGATTAGAATGAGAATTTTAAATTACTCCCTCTCCATGCTTGCATGGAGAGGGAGCCAATGAAGTTCATCAAACATAAAGGGGTAGAGATGCTAGAGAAACGAGGAAAGCGAGCTATCAGTCTAGCAGCTGTCTTAAATACCAACTGAAGAGGAGAGAGACAAAACTTTGGAAGACCAATGAGAAGGGAATTGCAGTAGTCCATTCGAGAATACATAAAGCATGAACTAAAGTAGTGAATGTTGGTGAGGAGATAGAATGACGAATGACCCGGAGGCACCTTAGATGAAAATAGGATGAGCGTGTGAGATAAGAGATGTATTCGACAAATGTAAGAGATCTATCAAGAAAAGCACCAAGATCACGAACACTTGACGAGAAAGTGAAGAAAGGGAACTTTTCAGAGAGGAGAACAAAATCAAGCTTCTGACTTTGCTGTGGAGTACCAAACCAGATAAATTTAGTTTCAGAAGCACTGAGGGAGAGGCGATTAGATGACATCCAGGAGTCAGGAAGGTTAGATAGACATTGAATACTCTCAACTAATAGCAACAGGGATGATGGGAACCATGAACAAATGCCTGTACATCATCTGCAATTGACAGCAAATAGATGACCAGTGGCACCACAAATCGGAAAAGAGAGGAAATGTCAGCCGCATATAGTATAAACAAGAGAGGACCAAGCACAGAGCCTTGAGGAACGCCCAGTTTAACAGTTCTGGATTCACTGGTAACAATCATTTGGGTTCGTTCAGAAAGGTATGAGCGAAACCAACAGAAGACTAGCTGCTCTTGTTCCTTTCAAGGCACCAATAGGTCAAGTTTATAAGACAATACGAGTGATGGAAGTTATTTCTGGTTGTGCAATCAGAACTAAGCCATTTAACACTACACAGAGGACAGATTGGGGTCATTTTTTAACCACAAACAAATGTGTAATATCTCAGCTCACTGGTGAGCTAGAGAGAGAAATGAAGTGTCGATTGTAAATTTTTACCAAATGACACTTTGAACCCAAATATAATTTGAACCTATCATGACATTTGGGTGGTATTGCTACCATAACATGTGATTGTAACTTTTAAATAAATAAATACATGGAACGTCAAATTATACTCAACTACAATTGCTTCACAATCAACATCCAAACATCGCTGGGGTAATTATTTAGCACATCCGTCCTGAGAAGATTAAGTGGAATAAATAATGACTTCTACAAGTGTTTTATCATCTCCATTTACCACAATGGCAATACATAATATATACTCAAACATGAAGTCATGCGGCTTCTGACTTATACTGTTGCCATAATGATCAATTAAAAATCTGTTTAGGATTAATGCAAACATTGGCAATCTGCCTTCATCTCAACCACTTCACATCATATTCTGCACTGCAACAGAATGCAGTTGAAGATTGTTTTGGTCAACATATAAGATGTGCTCAAACCAACATATCAGATTTTCTCACTGCAAAGATGAGACATGTTTCCAATTTGCATCAGAGGTAGATTATTCAGGTGCAGTGGTCCATGACATCTTGTATCATCAGTCTGTTCAATCACCAGACCCCTCCTTGCACCTTCTTCCAGCCAGCGTGAAGACCAGTACATGGCACAACCACAGAACCATGGATTGTTTGACAAGGAACTGGAAAAGAATTTAAACAAGATGATGAGTCAAGAGAAGGATAACAAAATCTATCAGAACCATCCTTCAGAGGTGTTCTGAATAGTAAACATGACAACGTGATCACTGCAGCTCTTCAGTGTACACAGGTCTATGGCAAAAGGTAACTATCACCAGTCTGTAAGTTTGGTCTGTTCATTTGGTCTGTTAGAACTATTACCAATATTTGGAAGTGCACTGCTAACACCATAATAAATTTTATTGCTGATACCAACACCGATACTTCACCAATAGAATGTACCAACAGATACACTAACTAAATTCAGTATTGTGCCCATATGTTAACATTAAATATTTAGTGAATCTCAGAATATATGCTTTTCAAGTCGTTTAGAGTAGAATTGTCTTCCACTCAAACAAGCCCTACAATGCTTTTCCTTTGACTCTGCATGACGAGGATCTGACTATGCAGCATTCCAAGAGTAATCAGTTGGGAAGCATTGCATCGGATGATAGGACTCAGAAGAGTCAAGAGCAGGATAACAAAATCTATCAGAACCAGAAGAGGCTTCCAACTCATTTCTTGATGATTTGTGTCAATTAGTTAAACTTTTTGGTAGAGGACAGAAGACGAATGGATGCCAAAGGCTCTGTGAGGATAAGATTATGAGGAAGAAACTCATCCACTTGAATGGATTCATCTCGTTCAACACACTTACTAGAGCTGTACCAATTAATTGGCCGGCCGATTAATTGGGCCGATTATAGAGATATCGGCAATATCGGATATCGGCAAGATAATTGGCGCCGATAATAAAAATTATTTTTTTATTTTATAATATTATTTTCAGTCTATAAAAGCAAAATGACGACAGCAACATCACTGGGTCTGTGAAGGATGGTATTTTGTTCCTTTCCCATATTGTGTCGTTGAGCCAATGGCTCCTTCAGACCAGTGGTGAGACCACCCAGTGTGCTAGTATAGACCGTTGGAACGTGTCAACATAGGTGTTGGGCAGATTGAGTCATAGTGCCTGCTTAAGGGCCAAGGAATGGCTGGCCAATTAAAGTCAAGGAACGGCTGGCCAATTCAACAGAGAAACCGCTGAATGTACATCGTGGAGGCATGCCTAATGAATACATGCTAGCTGCCAATTAGATCTCCCCGAACATTTCAGTCGCCTGAGAGGCTGAGATTAGATGGGTGGCTGTGAATAGGCCAGCCGTTCTTTGGCGTTTAATTACCCTGGGCACAGTTCGACGACAGGCAGTGTGTCTAACCTGTATTGCTTGCCTAGGATTAGTCCCCAACTACATGCATACGTCTCCTACGGTACAAGTGTTTGCTTGTATCACAACAATACGCAGTAGCAGTAGGTCTATCTATTGGAACCGGACATCTTGGGAAACACATTGAAATAATCGGCAAAATAATCGGCTAAATAATCAGGTATCGGCAAATGAATAATCGGCAATAATCGGTATCGGCATAATCGGCAAAAAGTGATATTGGTACAGCTCTAACACTTGCAATGTGACTGCCGATAACAAGTATGATGACAAATTTAGTTCAGGCATCGACCCATAAACAAAAATAATGCTCAAAATTTAAACAATCCCAATATGTAAAACACACATAACAGTGATCAAAAGCATTGCCAGTAATGTGAACAACTGAATATTCAATTATTACTGATTATTCAATTGTTTGCATTACTGGCAATTCTGATAAGAGGACTGCTTTGTGAAGAGCACATCTATTCTGCTTCCAGTACAAATGTCCAGAGTTGGATAAACATGGTGTTGGTTGTTGGTGCCCAAAACAAACTGCATCCGAAGTGAGAGAACTCAACACAGCAGAACTGTTATTGTGGCTGACAGAAAGCCATCAGCTGAGTCTATTCCCAACAGACAACACTGAGCTTCTATTAGATTGTCAGCTTTATGCGGTTTATATTTTGCCAGCAATCATTATTTTATGTCAAGATAATCGAGTCTTCCTTACTCTATAGACTGGAGTTTCTTGGCTGATATGTCTCCTTATTTATCTTTAGACAAGGGGCTTTTCTTAGGTTATCACAACTTATCAAGTAGATATGGTCTTAATCTAACTATCATCGCATTTATCATGCGCACAAAAGTTTGAACCATTTGTAAAATGTAACACACTCAAAATTTCTTATAAGCACTATCTCCAAAAGATAAGAGGGAGCATTGATGACCAACAAATTAATCATACTATGAGGAACTAGTTGCTAGTTAATTAATTAAATATTAGTGGCTGATAATTTTAGAGGATGTCCACATAAAAGAAGATTAAGAACGACTGCTGTAAACTGTGGATTGATTGCCTGTCAAAGGCTCTGTGGTTAACGTCAGTAAAAGAAGCAACTGCACAAGAGTGACATACAATCACAATTAACCTAAACTTACTGAACTCTTCCAAGTTATCTAGAAATAGCTGCAAAAACTTAAAGGAGGACTCATTGTGTTGTATCTGATGATGGCCATATGCTCATTTGCACATTTTCCTGCTGAGTCCGAATTTTACAAGTTGAGTTGTACTGAGTTTCAAATATTTAGAAATTCTCATTCTCGTGATTTTTAGTTTGGCAGCTTGCACAATTTTAATGAATTTTTTTGGCTGTGCCACGGTTTACACTAGCAAGTAGTAACTAGTAAATACTACTAGTAACAGTACATTCAGATCAGAGAGTAAGTAAGACAAAAAAATATCAGAACCATCTCAGATCCAGTATATATTAAACCTCATATGTGACCCATCTGCACAAAACCAGTTATAAGTCAGTCTTGACTTATGACTGGTCTTGTGCAGATGGGTCACATATATATGCCCAAGTAGCCAAAGTGGGTCACTGCACTTGCCAACCTGCAAATAGAAGCCATCCTACTCTCTGCTCAAAACTGAACACAATTAGACTCACAGTTTTACTTCATGTACTTAATGGCAGATTATCAACTCACATGGACTTTAAATGACTAAGGTGGACTAAATGGTGGATCCACAAGTCGGTCAAGTTGTTATTACGAATATCTCTGAAACAAAAACAAAACAAAATTTTAATTTAAATGAAGCACAGACCTTCAGAGGCAATTCACAGATACATCAGTGAAGTAATAAAGTGATAGGCTCAAAGTAATCACTAAATAAAATATATGTATCTATCAAATGCAGTGTTTAGATGCAGAGGTCCTCATGCAAGAGAAGATATCAATCAAAAGGCAAAAACATGGGTGTCATGGTTCAACAATGAATGTCATGTTGGCAAGAATATCTGTGCCTGTACTTAGCAATTAATGCAGCATATGTATTGAACCTCGTAAAGTTAATGAAACATATCTAAGTAAGCCAGGAACGTTTTTCTGTTATGTATGACAACAGACTTTTGAATTTAAGTTGAAGATTGCTATTGTGCCTAGCAGATGAATCAATAAATGAGATGGTGCGGTGCATTGCGCTTTGATGAATCAATAAATGAGATGATGCGGTGCATTGCTATTTGATGAATCAATAAATGAGATGATGCGGTGCATTGCGCTTTGATGAATCAATAAATGAGATGGTGCGGTGCATTGCGCTTTGAAACATCACATTTCTTTGTTACGCTGTTTGGGGTGAATTTGTTGTTCTTTTAGTATGCATAATTTTTGTGTGGTTGGATGATCCATTTGCACTGGACACCCTTTGGAGATAGAATGGACACCCTTTGGATCTGCATACTGCTTAGCTAGGAATTCCACAGGCAATTTCTACAAGTACCAGAAAACTGTTCCTCTCTGCCATGGTTGGGTAGGCAGTGCCTCTGAGTGTGTCTTGGATTGGTGGTGCAATATAAATGCTTTGAATGAATGAGAATAACTGAATGAAAATACAGTTCAACACTGGGTATGTGCATGTAACAAAACACCAGTTGAACAACTGGATGATCAAAAGATAAGGATTCCAAAGACAAATCCTTAGAACTTTTAGGCGAAAACAACAAGAATTCAAATGACTTGACAGGCACAGTCATAATGGGAACAGATATATCGCCATTTCCTCAAAGCTATCAGAATTAATTTAACTTTGGGGAGGTGATGATAGAAGATCTCATAATCAAATATTGACAAGTCTTGGCAAGTTGTCAAATCCAGAGTTGACAAAACAGAGTAATAACAAAATGAAAATCAATGATCATTTATTTAACCCTGTATGGTCAAAGATCTGTACAACCCACTGATTGAGTTATCTCAGAATATTAATTGCTCTGCAGAGGTAGATGAGATAAAGACATAATGGTTCTTTTCTGCTGATGGTAATATCAAATTTAATCAATCCTATTGATAATTTAAGTATTTTGTAACAAATTTCAAAAGCATTTCACAGAGTGTTCACATCATTAAATATAATCTCCATTTATCTAACTGTTCATTGTGGATGTCAAACTCAAGTAGCCACAGATTTTATCACCTGTTGCTCAAACATTACTCGATGAACACCACTCGCAGTCCTTTATCAAGAATTCCAACCACGCTATTTTCATGCACACCGTCCTTTTAAACTATTTGGTCAAAAGATCAAATGCAACAAGAAATTAGGCCAAGTGCAGAAACTGTAGAAAGCTGTTGAGAATTATCATGGACTATCTGTTTCTGAAAGAGTTTTTCCATATATCTAATGAAATTGCGCATCATTTTCCCCTCTACCAGAGGTGTAACAAGCAGAGGGAGGGGTGCACCTCTCCCCGTTTTAAAACTGAGGACGCAAAGCCCCCCCCCAGTTTCAGTGCTCAGTGACCCCCATATGCCCCCCAAATCGGTTCTATTTATTATATTTCTCCAATAGCTTTTTATATTTAATGATCAAGGTATTGTGGGTCATTATATTTCCAACAGCTCAATGTTTGTTTTTATGACTTGTTCTTACTTATTGCAGGTAAAAAAACTATCATTTACAAAGGAGAATAATGCATGTTTGGTTATTCATTCATCTATAATGTATCACTTTGTTCCTACCCAAAATACAGAAAATATACAACAGTAGAATATTCGTCACTGGCTAAAGAAATAGTCTAGTGGTTGGACTACAATCATGAAGTCAGGGTTCAGATCCCTGTCAAGGCACAAATTTGATTGGAAATGTCTGTTGGAACATGCACTTTAGGGTGGTTCACAGATAGAAAGTAAAAAATAAAGTTCAAGATAAAAACCAGGGCACCCCCTCAGTTTGTTAGACCACCCTAATGCACTGCCTAGCCGACTTCGCTCCTATCATGGAAGACTTGCGTGGAGCCAGGTCACTCCCTTGTGTGCTTCTCAGAATTCTATATATAATTATCTATCTCATGTGTAGTTTTAATTCCCTTTATTGCCACATAATTCATCTATTACTTATTTAGCTGACCTTCTAATGTAATACAGTGGCTTTGACTGAATGACCCGGTGGCCGAAGACTCTGCTCGGCAGCCATTCACATGCACATATTGTGAATTCAACAAAGCAAATATACTCACAACACAATCTTACTCTTTCCAGATGGAAGGTCAAGCGGAAAGACGGAGAGACCTGCACTGGAACAGTCAACGCTACATGTGCCATCATTGAGCAGCAGACAGGAGCACGGATGAGGACACGGTCTACACACGCTGGTGCTGCTCAGCGGAGCATCGGTTGCACTCACTAGAATCGAAGCAGCACAGACGAAGGCCAACCAGACCCTGGCACAACTCATCATAAGGCCATTTACATGCAAGTGGTTTAGATGCAAATCAGGCAACAAAACAATACGAAGATCACCAAGAATCACACATCGCAGCATTTGTACACGCACGTAGCAGAAGAGTCGCGTAGCACATCCAGAATCCAGAAAGTTTGCTTGATCTTCACATAGAGCATAGTTTTCAAGATCTGGTCAATCTCCTTGCCTGTTTCATTCTTATGGGTATCCCTGGCAGTGTGCGTTTCATTCACCTGTAGTGTAACGCAATGTAACAGATTTTCAGCTTATCTTTCACATATGTGCATCAAGTATGTATGCATTTTATTGTATTCACAGATTAATAAAGAACCTCTTAAAGTAACATCTAATTGGAGACGCTACCAATGCAAAGAGCCCTGCGAAAAAGAAACATCGTAAGACAATGAGAGGAGATTGCACTATTCCCAGTTATGACCCCAGATCAAATCCAGAGCATAGGGCTGACAGATGCATAGGCACGATACTGAAGAGTAGCAGTCTGCGACTAGGTACAAGAAGATCATGCCGGTCTAAAGAATGGAGTGCACAACCTAGGAGGTCAGCGAATTACATCACAAAGATAGTGGAGGATAGACCCAAGGGCGCTCTTGATATCAGAAAGAGAATTTTAAACCCATTTGGAAGGACGAGAGTAAGCCTATGTAAATGGTAAGTCATGATGTAAAAAATATGAGAAAAGTGAGGAAGATAAAGTTATGAAACAAGCAGCTGCAGTAAGCGGTGGAGACAAGCGACACTTCTGAAGACAAACGAGCGTTGAACCACAGTAGTCCGCGTGGCCGAGACTCACCTGTATGCATCTGAAAAATGACCATTTTGATGCACACAAGTAACAGACAAAGAACGACAGGCAAGATTACAAGAGTTTACTTAATCTCGGTCTTAACAGAAACATTTGCTGGAAGCAAAGGCGGTGATCCGGGAGGAGGGGATCGAGGGAGACAAGTCCTCTACCCACCTATATATTTGTCCACCCCACATTTTTTACGCCTCTTATTGGGTGTCCCCCCTTCCCCACATGTAAACGACATCACTGCTTCTGGTTGGAAGTTCTGTATAATTTTGTATAATTTTGTATAATATACTTCAACATTCAAATGTTGAAGTAATGGATAAAACACGAGGAACCGAATCTGCTGTGGACTCGTGTGTTGAATCAATCTTAGCCTGTACAAAGTTCAGGTAGGCATTGGCCGTGAATGGAGCCTGCAGTGGAGATCTGAAGGCAGTAGAGTGGCCGAGGACGTCCGTGATCCTTATCAAGACCACCCGGATCTCCAGCTTTGAACCAAATGCAGTATTTTCCATTTCTCATAGTGATACCATTGAGAAGGGAATTACTGTACAGTAATAGGGGACTCTGTGGGCAGTTCCTTGAGTAGAAGCAGGTGGCGCCAGTATGCACACAGGTCTAAGAAAAAAAATTGTATATTGGCCATGCATTGTTTATTTATGTTGTTCCAATCGATGGCTGGCGTAAGAACTAAAATGTAGTTCCATTATGGATAAATGCATAAATTTTAATACTAGAAATGGAGAGAGGAGAGGGTAACCTAAGTCTCATTTTTTTACGACCAATCACAGCACACTTTCCATTTACCGCTGTGCGAACAAGAAAATTATAAATATTGCATACAGGTTAAAACCCTCAGATCTAATATTTTGCCGCCTTCTTTTCCTTAGAATTTTGGCACTCAGCAATATGTAGTCATTTTATAATTTGGCTAACTTTTAGATTACTATTGCATGAAGAAACAGACATCACACAATTTTCCCTCGGGTAGCTTACTCACATTTGATACTGGAGCCATCTATTTCACAGAGTCCCCCATTGAGGAAAACAATGCATTGAATAGTGAAGTCAAACAGTTGAGATAAAGGAGATTGGATTTCATGATCAGCTCAATGTCAAAGCATGGCTACAAAATGACATAGTGAGGTCAAGCTACACAATACATGTGCAATTAGTGTGCTTAACAAATAAGCCACTCAACTTAACAGACCTTATTCAGTCAAAGTTTGCTCAGTTTATGGCTTGTACCTATAGGACAAATTAATCCTTAGAAGAAAAAGTGTATTGCTAGCCATCTATGTCCAGACTGTTTGTAAACAGAACTAATCATATCTAAGGCAGATATCACAGATGCCACATTTCCAATCACATCACTTATTGCAAAAGTGAACACCCACACATATGATCAGTTTACATTATAATACCTGCATAGAATATAATAAGCATAAAGTAATAGTAATAATTCAAGACTTTAACTTCAGCTGTTTTCTCAATTCTTCCAGATTATTTGTTTACCTTAGAAGCCCAATTATTTTCAGATAATAGAAATCCGAAACTTAGTAAAGAACAACTCACTCCGACGGTAACTGTAGGCCTACTGCGATGTAGGGCCTAGGTATTTATCAAGCCCCACTGCAAGAAATTGCGCAATGTGATCGCTGTGGCGTCTATACGAGTAGCGTTATGGTCGACTGCCACCGGTAACCAGAAACGTTCTAAACTAGTAAAAAACCATTCCACACAAGTACAGCTGTTTAAATAAAATCGTTAACAAATGTACCTCTGCCGAATTTTTCGTGTGAGCCTACTAGGCTTGAGCCCCTGTGCGTTTTGCTGACGACTTAACGACGAACACTAAAGACTTACAGACGAACACTATTAGCTTCAAATTTTGATCTACTAAAGACCTCGCGTGTGTCGCCGAAACGTTGTCTCACCAGCAATTGGCCTGCAATAGTATGATATGGTGATCCACATTTACGCATTGGGGTCTGCGTAACTTCAACGGACATCGATAACGTTATCTCGTGTAGAACTGTCGCGCGATTACCGCCTTTCACGACGGCCTATTCGAGATCTAATAACAGGTAGTCAAAATAATCGTCTGAATCAATTTCTTCGGTTGTGTCTCTTTCGATCTGTCTCCCTCGATCGCGCTCGCTGTACTCTCGCTGCACCTCCTACTCCGTCTCCTACTTCCTAATGGGACACTTGACACACACACACGGGCGTTCGCATTTAACCCATCGTCGGTCGGAGGCTCAACTACGGCCCGTCCTGCTCTTACCTTTATTGCACCTGACCTTATCCTGCTGTGTCCGAATTTAACTCGACCTAAATATCAAAACAAGGTCAATTAGCAGCACATAATTATGCATAGCCCTAATATAATCTAATATTAGATTTTCCAAATTCTTAGCGTCACGTTCAAGTTGAGTTATGGAGACCACTCAGGCCAGCGTGGTCAAATCGAAACCGTAAGAGTCAAAGTTGTATGGTTTGTTTTGGTGCCGCGTTCAGAATCAAGAAAAAGTAAGCTTGGTTCTCGTAAAGTAAGCCTACTGATAAATCAATGGCGGCATCGTATAACAGACCACGTAGGCTATGAAAACAATGGAGATAATTTCTGATGTTACTGCTATGTCTAAATTGAGTGTTGAACAATAATTTTGCCTAACAAGTAGCGCGTTACTTTATATAATTACTCGTGTAGGCTTACGTAAGCCTAATGGTGTGTTACTTGTAAATAAATATAAAGTGGAAATACTTTTACGTGTTACAGGGCTTACACGTAGGTCTATACGAAGCAATTAAAACCTGTTTCCACAAGTATAGGCTTACATTGTAGGTCTACGTAGGCCTACGAGCAGACCAGCCTTAATACAGATCGTAGGCCTATAGCTCGATTAATTAGCCACTTATCGCCTAAACGAACAGAAGTGAGCCGATACAGTTTTTTGAGTTCTTGGCTTGTGCGTTATGTACCTATGTAGCCTATCTCCAAATAAATGAAGATTGTGAAGGAGCTATGATTTGGCTCGTTCGGTGTGTCTTCAATCACAAGATGACGCTTCAGGATAACCACGATCAAGGGCTCAGAGGCCCTCGTATGAACACCCAATCCAGATGGTGGTCCTAGTCTTTATACGATGACCTAATAATAATTATACGCCAAGTCACATTTAGTAATAATATAAAAGATGATGCTATAGTATGTGGGCCAAATTGCCAAAACAAGAATGTACCTTGAAATGCGTAATCTATGTATACAGTGGCTATAAATAAAGTTACTGCATAGCATCGACGGTCGTCGGTCGATGCAAATAATATTATACGAATAGAAATCAATGGATGTTAAATGTAATGTCTCTTTGAAGTATAAGTAAACATACAAACGAAGACAGAATGGAATCGCATTGTCGATGCAAGAATAGTAATACGAGTTCGTGGCTTACCGGATCGGTTAAAACGGCCTCATCCTACCAAGATCAGGTGCACCTTCAATGTTAATTGTACGCGAGCATTATGCAGCACCCCTCAGTGACACCTACAATACATCTATACCAGGGATTTTCAAACTCTTTAAAGCTGTGGACCCCGTAGCATGTCGTGGTTAGGTGGCGGACCCCTATTCAATAAATTTGGCCAATAGACATTATTATTTATGTAATCCACTACTGACTACTGTCATTCAACACAATTCAACCGTGCAGCAGATAAGCAACAGATAATCAAAATACACATAATATTATTATGTCACTGAAGATATTTATTAAACTAAACAATGGTTTCTGCTTCAGTGTGTGAGGTGTGCCTGTTTTGTGCTGTCCAAATTTGGTTATATGCGCAACAAAACATACAGTTTGAGCTCTTCCGCAATTGTGTGAGGCTTTCTCGTTCGTGCTATTAGCAATGCTACCAAATAAGATGCACGTAGAGCTTTCTCGTTACTGTGACGAAAGCTGTTATTTTGCCATTTTAAGTAGCCTACTGCTCCTTTTGTTGCTCGAAGCATTCCTTTATCTTATCGGCAACATCTGCATGAATTGTCGTTAAATGGCACTTTAATTTCTCGGGTTTCATTGACTCATTAGACATACTTTGCACACACATAACGCAAAGAGTTTGATCAGCATTTGTTCCGACTGCAATGAAACCATATGAAATGTACTCTAGATTATAATTTCGAAATATCTTCTTTTTCTCACATTTATCTTTGTCGTCAGAAGCTTTTCTCTTTAAAATTGTATCCATAGTTAAGAAGTACGTTGAAAAACATTAATGTTGTATTTAAAAAAATTACTTTTGTCATCAATGGCGTCTCTGTTGGTACAAAAACGTGCACTAAAAATAGCAACGGAAGGAACTAATGTTACTAGAGTACCTAGACATCAGTAAGTAATAACTATAGAAAGCATAGATGGCTAAGTTGTTTTTATAATTTATGACGATAATGAAAACCTTGCAAATGGACTATTTTTTTTGTTTTTTGGACCTGATTGCGGACCCCTTGACAACAAGCGACGGACCCCAAGTGGTCTGCAGACCACAGTTTGAAAACCCCTGATCTACACAATACAACTAAACATTTATAATGCGCTTTGACAAGACAAGTCTTGCACAAAAGCACGCTGTGCTGCATTCTTAGTCATAGATCAGGGAGAAAATGTAGGTCTTCAGTTTCATTCGTCTTGAAAAGTGCAATGGATGTGGCTTGATGGACTGTAGTTGGGAGACTATTCCATTCTTTGGATCCTGCGACTGAGCATGGTTCCCAAACTTCTTGTTGGTGCGAGGTATGGTAAAGTCCCCCGCGTAGACGAACGGAGTCCTCTTGAGTTAGAGACAGAGCATGATGCGACCATGGATGTCATGTACAAGGTGGAGGTTCCGTTATGAATGTGGTACATGAGCAGAGAAATTTTGAAAGCAATGCGGGCATTGATGGGGTTAGGTCTAGGCATCATGAGGGTCGTTTAGGGTAAGGGTTAGGGTTAGTGTTGTTTTTAGAAATATAACAGATGGCCGCGCACTCACAATTGTGCGGTAAAGCCGGATGAATGCAGTATCGGGGTGCATAAGTTTCTGAGCATTGTAAATCCTCCACTCTCCCTTGATGATCTCATGTCTTCCTACAATACCACTCTCCACGCTTCTTGACAAACATGCTCCTATCATTAACAAAACTGAATCTCACGCTAACAACCCGTGGTATAATTCCTATCTCCAGGCTTTCAAATCTTTCCGTCGACGCCTCGAGCGCACCTACAAACGAACCCATGATCCTCAAATGCTTTCTGCCCTAAAATCTGCGACAAATAAATACCACGACTTTCTGGCTAAGGCTAAAACGAGATTCTATTCCTCGTTGGTCCAATCCTGACCCTCTAATCCTCGTCTTCTTTGGAAAACTGTAAATCAACTCCTTCATCGGAACTCCTCCAGCCCACTTCCAAACTCGCTTCCATCTTCTTCTATAGCTGAATTGTTCTGTTTTTTCTTCTCTGGAAAAATTACTACACTCTGTCTCTCTCTTCAATCACTCATCTCCAAAACCGCAATCGATCCACTTTCTGAAGTTCCCTTCTCTATTCATGACTCTCCTCCTTCCCCTCCTCCATCATCATTATCCACCTTTGAACCAACATCAGAGACAGAAATATTCAATATGCTACAATCTCTTCCTAACAAGCAGTGCGAACTCGACCCTATACCCACCTCCTTATTGAAAGACTACGCATCTATCCTTGTTCCTGTCATTACCAAAATAATCAACCTCTCTCTATCTACTGGCAACTTTCCACTACTCTTCAAGCATTCTTTAGTCACTCCACTCCTCAAGAAACCATCGCTCGACAAAGAAATCCTTTCAAACTATCGACCTGTCTCCAACCTGTCATTCATTTCTAAATTACTCGAACGCATTGTCTTGTCCCGGATAAATGACTACCTAACTTCTAACTCACTCCTAAATCCACACCAGTCTGGCTTTACCAAGCGACATTCAACAAAAACCCTCCTCACCTCCCTCTACAATAAACTTGTTTCTACCATTTCTCATCAACAAGTCTCCTGTCTCTGTCTCCTTGATATCTCTGCAGCCTTTGATACCATTGATTACAATATATTGCTCCAGAGACTGTCTACCTGGTTCGGCTTTTCTGATACTGCGCTTCTTTGGATCCGGTCCTATCTCTCTTCCCGCTCTTTCTCAGCAAAAACCTCGAGCACTTCATCTAAATCATGCCGCTCACCTGTGGTGTTCCTCAAGGTTCAGTTCTTGGGCCCTTCTTGTTCATCCTCTATACTACCCCCTCAGTTCGCTCATTAACGCATCCCAGGTTGACCATCATCTATACGCTGACGACACCCAGTTATTAATTTCTTTCTCTCCAACCAGCTTCTCCAACTCCATTGATACTCTTCTCCATGTCGTCACCAAAATCTCATCCTGGATGACCTCAAATCTCCTCTGCCTGAACCCCTCCAAAACCGAATTCATTCTGATTGGCCTCCGTGAGCAACTGAAGAAAATTTCTGATCCCTCTATTTCCCTCAACCTTGATTCTGCATCCCCCCACACATTCACTGCAAATTCTCCTGTCCGCAACCTAGGCATGATCTTTGACCAAAACCTTAGCTTCGCTTATCACATCACCCATCTCTATTGCTCTTGCTTCATGCACATCCGTGATCTTTGTAGAATCCACCCTATGCTTGACTCCAAAACTGCATCCACAATCGCCACATCAATAGTTCATGCTAAATTGGATTACTGTAATATTCCTTAATTATCTTTTCCTCAATATAGACACCACTCAATTAAACCGCCTCCAAGCCATTCAGAATGCTCTTGCCCATGCTGTAACAAAGACCCAAAGCATCACCATATCACTCCTGCCCTCATATCACTCCACTGGCTCAAAATACCTGAACAGATCGAATATCAGGTCATTTCACTCACCTACAACACACTGCAATCCCCACATATCAGCATCAGTTGTTCTCGATTCAATTACATCGTTCAACCCGTTCCTCTTCCACCCTCACACTACTTCGCTCTCAGAGGTGTAACAAAGTTTTGAAAAGTGGGGGGGGGGCATAATTTGAAAAATATTGCACGAAGTTTGCCCCCCCCCCCACTTTTCGAATTTTGCCCACCCATAAGTTTGAAAAATGGGGGGGCAAAAATTATCTTAACAAAAGTCATCTTAAAAAACCATTGGAGAAATATAGATAAGAACCGATTTGGGGGGGGCACATGGGAGGGCACTGAGCACTAAAACTGGGGGGCTTTGCTCTCCCAGTTTTGAAACTAGGGGGCCGGTGCCCCCTCTGCGCCCCCGCTTGTTACACCCCTGTTCGCCCTCCCGTCACATCATCACTCAAATTTGCAAATCGCTCCATAGCCATTGCTGTCCCGCCTCTTTGCAACAAACTCCCTCCAGCATTAAGACAAATATCCGATCCGTCCTACGAACTCTCAAACACCTCACCTCTTGCTATCTCCCCAAAGGTCTTTCACTCACAACTCAAAACACTGCTCTTTCACAAATCCTATCCTGATTCCTCCTCTTCCTCCTATCTCCCTCGCCGTTTCAACTCCAAACACCATCCACCTTAACCGTCTACCTGTCTGCCTGCCTGACTCTCTGAATTTGACCCTCTGTTTTGATTAAGCGCCTGTGAATAAGCTGGTTCCCGCAACTTCGCTTTTGTGGGTGCTGTTGAAATGTTTAGATTACGATTACTGTATATTTTTCTTGCTGCTTCGGTTGCACGGAAGGTGCCATGTTTTCTAATGTGTGGAGCTTCTGAGGCCAAAAATTCGGCCTACAAACACACACAAAATTACTTCTGTGGCCGAAAGTTATTTGTGTGTGTCTAAAAACGACACTAACCTTAACCCTGACCCTAAACGACCCTCACGATGCCTATACCTAACCCTCACCTGGCTATCCTGTCAACTGCGGTCCCAAATTATAATTTCACCGGAATCCAATCTACATGGTATTTTAAGGCATGACACACCGTGAAATAATTTCATTCATCCAGCTTCTTCTTTAACATGATTCTTTTCATCAATCCCGCTTCTACTTAAACTTGATTCTTTTCATCCACCCAGCTTATTCTTAAAACTTTATTCCTTTCATCACATGCAGCTTGCATTTAGATATGATTCTTTTCATCCATCCAGCTTCTTCTTAAACTTAATTCTTTGCATCAATCCTGCTTCTCCTTAAGCTAAAACTTATTTGTCAGCATAAAAGATAAAACACCGTAGGTTCACACGATATTTTTAAAATTATTATTTGGGACTGCCATTGACTGGATAACCCTCTAACCGACCCTCACGATGCCTAATCTAACCCTAAACGACCCTCACAATGCCTAATCCAACCCTAAACGACCCTCACGATGCATGATTACCAATTTGAGGTGTTTTAACTGCACATGCGCCAATGGTAGCGCATGCGCAGAGGTCTTCATGCGCTAAATTTTGTATGGGTTTGGCCATAGAAGTAAAGTTTTTGCTTGTTTTTTTGCAGAAGATTTATCCTTTTTTGATAGCGTAGAGCTCTTGCGGCTGAAGTTTCAGCCTCTCAACGCGTGGAATAATTATTTTTGCAGCCGAAGGTTCTTCGCATATTTGCGTAATTGACATTAACCCAGACCCTAACCAACCATCATGATGCTTAAGCTGAAACTTCCCATCACTGCCCCGTACAAGCTCATATAAACTTCAATATTTGTCTTATAATGTACAGAGTCTACACAGATTCATCTCCATCTTATATTGCTTCAGTCGTTACACCTCGCTCATCTCTTCAATCCAGACAGTCTAGGACTATAATCTTTCTCTCAAGCTGAATTTGCTGTAATACGATCAGTTAGGAAATTTTTAATCCGTGCATTTGCACTAGGCGACTCGGCAGAATGGAATTAGCTGTCAGACTTTATCCGCAAATCGTCGACACTATCAGTCTTCAAAATTAACCTTAAGACTTGTCTTTTCAAGATTTATTATGAGTAGACTTTTTCTGTTATGTGCTTTTGTGCAAAATTCATTTTGTTTAGGCATGTTATAACTAGCAGTTTAACAATAATAATGATAATATGCATCCCGGTAATTAATGTTCCCTCTAATTCCTTATAGATAGGGTGCACAAGAAATGTTTATGTGCAAGGGTTTATAAATAATCCACACTTTTGTGTTCAGGTTCGAGCTGAATGTGATGATAGTTAAATTAAGACCATAATCTATAAGTCTATGATGATAAGTTCTGATTACCTAAGAAAAGTCCCTTGTCTAATATGTGTCTTAGAGCAAAGGATGCATACATCGTATTGTATGTCATTGTAATTAGCTTTCGATATATTTGCAATTTTCTATTCTGCCCAGCTAAATATTGGTTTACAGTTAATCTTAATATTTATTTTTGTAGAGAAAAATTTGTGTCTGCACTAAATTTTTCTGTGCAATGGCTCCATGGCCATGTGCATGCGCGCATCTTAGAAGGAACACTATTTGTCAGTACGGCTTGCTCGGCTGAAATGAAGCTCTGACTTTTAGGGTTTGCGCTCTGGCACATCGAACACTAGATGACATAATGCCCTATTTGGAGTTGATTAATTTGAATGTTTTAGTGCTTTTGTTTGTCTGGTTAGTTTAAGCCTTATCCGGTGCAGGCCAGCTATTCAATGCAGCCGAATTTTGAAACAGGTCTGATCTGTCAACCAGGATCAGTCAAGACTCCTGCTTTGCTTCAGCCTCCAAGCTTTCACAATGCTGTGAGTTCTCTCAAATTAGAAGCAATTGAAGATCTTCTACAAAATGACTCTTCTCTTGTCCACCAGAAAGGTATGCCAATGTACAAGAAGATAACTTTTAAAGGTTTTTAAATGCATTATATAAATTGTCAGATTCAGGTATAGTAGAGTAAATTAAGATATAATGAGAACATAACATCCAGGTATGTATATGTTTTTATGGATATTTGTGGTGCCAGAGCTCAAACCTGTTGCTTATCGCTTCCTAATTGCGCTAAAGGCTGAAATAGATGAGACGGGTAAAAACACTTAGAAAATTGTTTTATGGTATATTTTGTATAAAAATTTGTCTACTTTCAATATCTGAATGCATGTGGCATCAAGATTTGGATTTTCTTGTAGTTTTCCTGTAAGTTTGGCTGCTATACAAGTGTTGTGTTGAAATGCATCATAAACAATTGTATTCATACCACGCTGCTCGGTCTTCCTTTTGCAGGTGCATTGAATTTTGGATCTGGGTCTTTCTGAAGCACCTCAGCCTACTTATGGGTGTTTTGTTGACCCACATCATTTTTGATTGCCTGCAGAAATCTTTGTGCTGCATCTCAAGGTGAACTTCTTGTGTCCTCTCTGCATTTTTTTTGCAAGCACTTCAAAGATGTCATGTTGTGCCTTCCTGCTCTTTTGGCCATTGAGGCTCTGCATACACCTTCTACAAGCATCTTTATCGCTGGGGTTGGGCTAGGAGTGCTTCTGTGTAGGCTATCTTCAAGGGGTGCTATATGAGTCCTCTGAAGGAATGAATGAATGAATGAACAAAGGAAGTAATACAATGATCAGTTTCAAACTGTAGGTTTCAATGGCCAGGTGCCACTGCACAGGGCTTGCCTACGTGGCGATCCGGCCATCGTTGAGCAGCTTCTGCGCTACAATGCTGACCCGAATGCGACTGACGACTTCAATGAAACACCATTGCACTTTGCCTGCAAGAGAGCCAACCTGATTATCATTCACAAGCTTATTCAGAGTGGTGCCAACCTTTTAACAGAGGATAATGCAGGCAAAGGAGCCTTGCATCATGCAGCCCATGGAGGCAGTGTGTAGGTCACTCATGCTATGATGATTTTTACAGAAAAGTTTGTTAAATTATTTATGGGACAGAGATGTGCACAGTTAGTTAAATTGCAAATTGATTACAATTAGAAATGGCAAAATCTTGTAGCTAATCAATTAGAAGTAACTGTTTGTCTAGTCAATTCGCTAATCGATTGGCAAATTGATTAGCTAATAGATTAACTAATCGATTAGAAACCCATCTGGTGTTAGGTAGCTATCTTTATGGTGTTACATATTGCTTGAAGTGCTTGTAGTTTATTTATCATCTTTCATGAGTATGTACAAGAGCTGCACCAATTCGCATGCGTGTTATCGGGTCAATTCATTCATTCTGAGCATTTATGTAGCGCCCCTTCAAGAAACCTACTCAGGAGCGCTCCCAGCCCATCCACGACTAAAGAAAAAGGTCTTGTGGGACTTATAAAAACTTGACGGTTGGGCCACGAGCAAAACTAGAAGCTTTGTCGCAGAGTGAAGCACCGGACGCGCTGCAATATCAGACACTGGGCAGCAGAGATCACGCAAGTAAGATGGAGCACAACCAAGAATGCAACGCAAAACAAGAACAGCTATGCGGTATGAAATTCGCTGTGACACTGGCAGCCAATGCAAAACATTGTGCATGTATGCAGAAACAGAGGAGAATTTAGGAAACCGCCCAATAAGCCGAGCAGCTGAGCGCAGAACCCTATCCAACCAGTAGGACAATTGGTGAATAATCGATGTTTGTAATAGTAATCGGCACAGTTGTTGAATATTTTTTCTTTCTTTGGGTGGCTCGCCATTTGTCAGATGGCAGATGGTTAAAAAAATACAACATACTGTCGTCCACCTGGTGATGTGAAGCAATGCTGATATGAATTTATTTGTTTTTGGCACAGTAATTGTTACAAAAAGAGCTAAAATATCTATATTTTATTTCTTATTATTTATTTATATTTAGCATTTTACTACTTAAATAATAGACACCTTAGAAACATTGGTACATCTCCAGCAAAATTCAATGATGTCAAAAATAGAAAGACTTGCATGTATTAAACCATTCTTTAAAACGTTTTTGTTTGAAAATCTGTGTGATTGTAGGCTACAAATGTATGTTAGTTTGCTGTACAGTATTTGACAACCAGTACAACCACCGCATGCAAACACCCACCATTTTTATCATGCAGCAAAACACGTGTTTGCATTTCATATGTAGGTCTGTGTTTCTGAAACGAATATTTTAACTAAATGAATTTCAAAATTATCAACTTCGTGATCGATGTTGGCTATTTCAATAATCAGCAATATGTGATTTCGGCTTAATCAGCAAAAGGCGATATCGGTACAGCTCTAGTGCATACTAGTAGTTTTCTTATTGCATTTTAAAATATTTTTGTCATATATTTTCGTAGTTGATGGCTTCATGTTAAAGGGCAATAAATTGCAAGCATAGTTTTATCTGAGTAGTATTTCTAAATTGCTTGAATGCCTATTTTGCATTTAATTTGTTGTAGCATCTAAGAACTTTAGTTCCTTTTAGTCATCACTGTAAACACATGAACTCTCTTATTTTATTTTATTCTGTGGATTCTGGTTAACATAAACTCTTACATCTTTTTATTTGAATGCTGTGGTATTTTGTTATTACATCTCTGTGGAATTTCTGGTTCCCCTTTCCTCTCTGCTTCTTCGATATTCAATGATAAATGCAACGTAAACACATCTCGCTCTGATTCTGTTGTTGCCTATCATTTAGGTGTGCCTCTGGATTAAGTGCTTGGGGTCTCTTCTCGTTTCTGCTGTTATTTTTCCTATTTGTCAAATTGCACTCATGAATGCCTAATGCAATAATTCAGCAATATGCTGATGATGCTTCACTTTGTGTCTGCCACATATTCATAGAGCCAATTAATTTAAAAACCTTGTCTATGCTCAAATCTGCATACTATGCCTCAGATACAACTCTACAGTGGTAAAGCACAATTGTATTTGGCTATTGCCTTCAATCTGTTAAACTTTCAATAATAATGTTGACTTTGAGACATGTAACCTGCAAGGAAATGTCATCCAGTGTTTTCACTTAATCAAAAATATTTTATTTATGCCTCAGCTGCAAAACAAACGTGCATTTTCCACCTAAACAGTATATATAATTGAAGTTAACATATTTAGTAATTCTTCTTTTAGGCTGATGGCACACTACCTTCTTGATGTGTGTCACTTGAATCCATTCGTGTGTGACCGAAATGTTTCAACACCAATGCACATTATTTGTATGCATGGACATGTTGAAGCCTTTGACTATTTTCTTCGAAAGGAGGTAATCTCTTGAGTTCAATTATTGCATGCATCACAATTCTTCAAAGAATTTTCTTAAATTTCCTTTATCTTGATCTATTTCTTGCCATATAGAATTGAAAATAAGCAGATTAGCAGTTTCTCTGAGGTGATGATATATAATAAAAATTATGGTAACAATGTGATTTTGTTAACTTTGATGAGTTGAATGACCTTTTGAGAAGAGATCTGATAGTCTGATAGATGATAAGATCTTTAACTAGTTTTCACCAACAATTGTTTGGAGCCATTGAGTCATTGGATCTGCATAAAAACCCGTTCTATAAAGTTCTGCTTTCCTGTCGGGGTTTTCCTTTTCGGGGTTCATTGTTGCCTCAGGGATGAAGAGATGGAAATGAGCGTCACCTCCTCGTTCAACTGTCAGACTTGACAACTTCCACTTGTTTCCCTTTCTTCTTCCTGAGCAAGCAGTACAGTAGTTTTGCTATAATGTACATTAAAAAATTGCTTAAAATTGCATTCTATTGAATTTAAGAAGAAATCGATGCATCGTGTGCTATGATATGTATTTTCAGATATTTATGTTATATATATCTGTGCATGTATGCATAGATTTATGTATGTATGTATACATCTGAGTATTTGTTTAGCCATTAACATGGCTATCTTAATGGCCTAAATGTGAAAACTGAAAACGATTCAATTAATTAATTACTGTGAATTTCATTGTGCTTGGACATTGGATGCACTTCTTAAATTTATTTTGAATTTATCAATTTCTTGGAGTTCATCTGATTTTCATATTAAAAATCATAATGGAAGTAACAGATTTTGAGTCACTTCACATGACATTTACTCACCAGTGGAGGTGAGTTGCTGCTTCTGATAAAAAATACACTGCTAACAATGATCATTGTTTGTTAAAGTTGGTTTCTTGTAGAGGTGTGACCCTTTTAGCAAGGATGCCCAGGGCAACACGTTGCTTCATGTTGCCGCTAGCAACGGCAACGGTCCGATGTGTTGGCGTCTTCTGGAACACAGTGGATATCGTCTGCTTCGAGAGGTCAACGGAGAAGGTTGCACAGCGCTTGATCTGGCTAAACGCGGTTCACAACCAAAGTGAGTCAGAAAAACAATACAATCACTTATGTTATGTGAATGAACATCATAAGCAAATGATCTTCTTAAGTAAATAATCAGCCTATGTGAATGATCTTAAGCAGACAATCATGTTGAGTAAATCATCATACTAAGTGAATGATCATCTTAGGCACACGGTTATGTTATCTAAGAAAATATCCTAATTGAATGATCACATGACATTATTTCAATGTTATTTTTTATAATTAATGGGGGGGAACATCACCTGAGTGGTCTTCTGATGTGATAAGTATGTGAATGATTCACTTGAATGTATTAATTATTGTCATAAGTAAGGATTATCTTGAGTGAATGATTACGTTGTGTCAATGGACAACCCTGCCTAGCAAGACCTCTATTCAATTCAATAAACCAAGTCAATACAAAGTCTGTAATTTGATGTTGCCCTTCTCACAATTAGTTCAGAAGTGCACAAACGCCTTGATGTCACAATTGCAGTTATATTGCAGAGCAATTTTGCACAAAGAACTTGCTCAAGGTCCCCACACAGCGAGCAATTCCTCTGATGACGATCGAAGGATCGAATTCTTATCACATGCCGACAGCTCAAACCCTTCTGTCTCTTGTGACTATGTATAAAGTTAATGAAAGCAGACTTTAACACTCTTGAACATAGCATTCTCTTAGAGTGCTGTGCAATGCCTTTAAAAGATGAGCTTTTTTCCAGTGTTTCTTTATCCAGGTATGCAGAGATCATCCAGATGCTGTCATACTATTCCAGAAGACCTGAAAAAGCAGGTCCCATCAAAGGTCCTCTGCTCGCTTGGTATGGTCTCTTTCTGCTGCCAATCTTGATGTTTCCAGCATCTCTTCTGATAGCCAGCTGTTTTGTGAACCAGGGTCCTGTTACTCTCATTGGTGTCCTGCTCATGCTTGCCCTGCGAATGTTTCATTCCCACCGAATGAATCACGTGTCTCGGTACGTTGCCTTAGCTGTGTTGAATTTTAAAACCATTTTGATGCTTAAAACGGGTCTTCATTTCTTAAATGGTAGTAGCAATATACGCTACCAGTAACAGTTGGGTGATGATGTCGATTGGAGATTGCGACATTGCATCTGGGGGGCAGAAGATTTTCACTAATGTTGTCAGTGTACGTGGAGGAAAGGAAGTGTGTCATATAGGAGAAGGTGCTCATTTTCTGCTTTTAGGCCCATGAGCCAACAGTGGAAGAATTCATAGCTCCCTAGATACGAGGCCATTGCATGACAGGACTTAACCATTTACTTCTAAGTTCACTTTTATTCCAAATTCTATGCTTGGTGATGGAGACAGTGTATGCAGGCAACTTGCTCAGTATCGTATTGCAGAGTTCACTGAGCAGGCTGAAACCTGCCCTCATCGGATTCCAGACATAGTGTGCTACCGCGCTGGATCCATGCCACACCATATTTTGAGTTTCTGAGGAATTCCCTGATGCTTCTTATGTTCTCAGGTATTCTGTAGTGACATCATCATGGAAGGTCAGGGGTCAGTAGATGGTTGGTTTATGCAAGTTGCAGGAAATCCATTCAATTTGTGGGGGTAGCTGATGAAAGCTTTGAGTTATTTTGAGATTTATGTGGTTGGTTGGTTGTGTGTAGTTGGCCAAGCCCAGCACATGCTGGAATGTTTGCTGCTGGAATGATCTATTCCATTTCCTGTCTCTATTGGAAGCTCTTGCCATGTATCCTTTTTATGCATATTTCAGTTAAAGTGATACGTAGAAACGTAATTTTTTTTCAAGCCATGCATACTAGCTATTGCTAGTCATTCGATTACTGTTATTGTGTTTGTGGCAATACTTCTTAGGAGTTATATGTTATACGTACTCATAATGAATCAATCCCTACCTTGTCTTCTGTGCCTGTGCATTACTTTGCCTTACCTTATTACCTTACATGGATTGTGCTATAACATTCCTGAACTCGAAGATTTGCAGATTTTTATACTGATCATGTTTCGATTGTCATCTTGTCACTGATTTTGACGATTACCATGATCTACTTATACTTTGTGTTGCTACATAAAGATCCAGGTAAACACCATGCTATGCTGAGACTGCAAATAAAAATTTTATTGTACAAATTTGTGACATATTGAATCTTTTTTTTAACCTAAGGATAACTTGCAATGTTCACCTGATGAGATGAATACAAAATCAAGAACATGCTTTAGCTGTCACTAATTGGCATTGATTTGCAGCCAACTAATTAAGTGAGACAGCTTTTTGGCAAAGTTAATGGAATTAAGTTCTTGGGAAACCGTGTTCTAGTATGATATACGTTATTTTTTTATATTATGAATTGCAGTTTTTGCATTAAGTTGTGAATTTGGCTTTAACGGATGAAATTGTTGTCAACTGAAGAAAAAAACTGAGTGACTTATAAAATCCATTTGGGTTGATTAAGAGTATTGAATGGAACTCTAATGGAAGATTGTTCCAGATGGGGGCCTATAAAGCTTGGCATTGCCTAGTAACCAAGTGAGCCTGTGTAACTAAAAGTTCACCCCTTGTTGTACTAATGTGTATGATACTCTATCTAACTAAAATCTGCAAATGCGCATGTGGGCACTGAAGATGTCAGTAGCACCAGTATTGTATTTCCATTATATATTATATTGGTATGTGAAATGGCACTAAATGAGTTGTACATTGCATTACAGTATTTTATTTTCTCATCTGTTTCAGGTGTTATTCGAGGTTCAATGCAAAAGCCAGATATGGCATTGTATTCGACAGCCGATATTGCCATGGGTCACCAGCATGCAGAGCGCTTTTGTACTGTCTGTGAGGTGTGTTTTTGGAATCTATGAGTATAGAATCTTTTAAGATATTTTTCTTTGAGGTTTTAGATGTAAATTTCTAAAGTTGCTGCTACTGTTTGCTTTTTCCAGTTGATTTTGAACAATTCAGTCTAATTTGCAAAATTTCTATTAGAGAATACAATTTGGAAAAGTTTCTAGGTCAGGTCCAACTCTATCCCAATTCAATCTGTATATCACTGGTTTCACTGTATGAGCTGTATGGAAAAAGGGTGAGGAGAGAGCATTAGTTTAGAGTCCTGATTCTGCACTGAATTTGTGTTTTGCCACTTATCTCAGTCAGTTTGCTTAACATAAATGGCAGTTATTTGACCAACACTTTGCTAATGTGTATTGTACCTCAGGGTTTGCTGCTTGGCCCGGTCTTTGTTTACAATTCATGATACCATGGGTATTGGTACAATACATGCATTTGGCTATCATTAAAGTTTAATAGCATTTATTTGCAAATCAGATTTACGTTTCAGTTAACAGTTTCTCTTGTTACTTATCTGTGCAACTTTTCAATCAACATTTTTTGGTTATTAAAATGAGCTGCCAAGTACCTAGCTTTTACAATGTCACATATCCTTTTGGGTGTTTTGATGTTTAAGATTAGCTTAAAGGTATGTTTGGATAAAATTAAAACTATTTGCATGGCATGCATATTGGGCCATTAGTGTTGTATTTGATGGAAGCGAATCAACGTTTGATTTAATATATTACTCTGGGTATGAAGAGATGTCCATTGCCTTTGAAGAAATGCAGTCATGGATGGTGGCTGATAAGTTCCGTCCTAATCCATTTCTGTTGGTCAGTCCATAGTAGCTGAATAAGTATGAATAGTTTGGATCTTTCAGAGTGGGTGACTCATGTATCGAGTTGGCTGATTCCATTTGTGGCTTGGGTGTTGTATTTGAGGCTACTAAGTCCCTTATTGACTGTCGTTTGTATTTACAAATCGTTACACATGCATATTTGTGACTTATGCAGAATCAGATGTCATGCCCTTATAAATGTCTGCTAGGTTATCTTTGATGAAGCATTGGTCTCTGGTACCTAAATTACTGTAACTTGCTTCTTATAGGCAAATTTGCCTAAGGTTCAGGAGGTTCTGAACTCTGACTAGAGCAGCAGTTCTCAACCTGTGAGTCACAACCCCAGGGGGTCGCCTTACAATTTGCGCGTAGTCGACTGGAACCTTCAGGAATTTGTATTAAAACAGTTGTCATCGTAGTTTCTCATATATATGATATTTAGGTAATTATGATTGTTATACTAACTACTTTACTACAGTGACTTAAATTAATCTTTACTTATTTCTTGTACTATGATTCATTTAATAAAGTTATTACTACCAACAAATTATAAACTGTTCTGTTAATTCATGATTGATCATTACTGTTATGCACGAGGTGTATGGATCATATTTATAATTATCAAATATTCAGAAGTGAAAAATGCATGGTAGTAAAAATTCTGTGAAGGCAGTAACCCAATCAAATTTATAGCTTGGGGTCACCACAACTTTGTAAATATTACCAAGGGGTCACAGGACTAAAATGTTGAGAACTGCTGGACTAAAGTCACATTAGAGACACATTAGAACATGAGAACATAGGAACATGTACTCAAATTATTATTTTAGTTTCCAGTTCAGCAAATAATCCCAAATTTGAGCTTATGGGTTCATAAACTTTTGAACTGTAATAAACCATAGTTTTGCCATTTTCTGGCCATACCTTTAAAACAAGATGGATCTGTTGATATGTTCTGAGTCTATTATAGAAGTTTCTATTTTCAGGTCATACCACCGTCAATGAGTTCACACTGTCGGCTGTGTAACAAATGCTACGAGCGTGTTGACCATCACTGCCTCTACCTTTATCGTTGCATAGCGGTCAATAACCATCGCATTTTCTTTTTCTTCAATGTAGTCGTCCTTGTCTCAATGATCCTCTTTGAATACGCCTGCTTTCTCTGCATAACCACCATCTATCCACAACACAAGTTCAACTGGACTCTTGTCATGGTGATTTTCAGATCCAATCCTATGGTCTGGTCATTGTTTGTCTTAAATGCTTTCTCAATTATCTGGGGATTCTGGCTACTTCGTGTCCAGTTGCTGACTATTGCGAAAGGCCATGTGTTGGCTTATCGTCCATACTATGCCCACAGCAAACTGACAGCAAAAGAAAGAATCAGGAACGTTGTTCGTTTTGTTCTCGATAAAGGACCTTCCATTTGTGATGATGATGTCTGTGATGCATAGATTATGTGAAATCTCATCATTTTCTAATGACACTTTCTAATTTCTATGTTGTGGCTAATTTTAGTGATTTGTTCTATTGTAAGGGCCCATCCATATATTACATATGCCAAAAAAACTGATTTTCGGACCCCCTGTTGCACCGCATACATTTCTTGGACCCCTCCCCCTTGTGTACATACATTTGAGCTCTACCCTCCCACCCCCCATTGCAAAGGTTAAATAGCTAAAAACGTCTATAAGACATTGATTTTACCACAAGCTATTTATTTTTGTTAAGCATCATATTTAACAGCTTAAATTTTTTAACTGTTATGAAGAATTAAAACACTAACACTACTTGCATTTGAAACCGTTTTAATGCTTTGTAAAATTGATTAAGCAGGAATATAGTCTGTGATTAGGTTTACAGTTCTGATTTTCATATTGTCTTGTGGACGTCATAATTAGACAATTACATTTGCGTACGTACATATTTTCGGGCCCCCTCCCCACCATACGCACCCGTACGCAAAATGGCCGAAATTTGAAACCTTCCCCTCGCTGCATACATACAATGCGATGCGATTAGGTTGTGTGCAGGTTCACTCTACTGGCACTAAATGAAAAGGTTATTCATCAGTCAGGCATAAAGTTAGAGAAACCTGTGCATTCATGTTAAGTGAATTAGTGAATACGTCATTCATTTGAATTCTTGTTGACGTAAGGCTATGCACATATTGATGCATGCATACTTTTAGTTGTGTTAAAGTGAAATCATATATGACTACCCATCATGACTTATTTCTCTTCATAAACATATTTAAGGTGACTGAATATTTCTATTTGTTTAGTCTTAAAGTGCTGAAGCATATTATTATTTTTAAATTGATTTGTCAAGCACAAGTTATTAAATGCATCGTAAATGCGTAAATGCGCTTGAGCAGGCTTGGACGGTTCATGACTTTTAATAATCGTGATTAGTTAGTGCCAACTAACTGATTATGTGCTTAGTGGGTTACTTCGATCAGTAGCATCACTACTTGTGATATTAACTCAAAGCATAAGTGAATGCTCTGCAGCCTACATAGCCTAATCATGGAAGTAGCAATGCATCTTATTTATAATATGGACAACATATTTGTCTATGTTTAAGTATTATTTTAAAATTTTATGTATGATCCAATGGGCATGGCTTCCGACAGGCATATTCGACTCCTGTAATAACTAGTCTTTATTCATTCATTCTGTACTTGCTTCATTCATGCTGTGGTTTGTCAGTTTGAAATTAAACGAAAATTATTATCATTATGTCACATTGTCTTGACAATATGACATAATGTATTTAGATTGTTTCGTTGGTTGGCTTACTCAGTCCAATTAGTCTTTGATCACATGATTAGTTAATTTGTTAATTTAGCTTGATTAGTTGATTATTAACATCACTAATTGATTAATTGAGTACTTTTAACCATTGATTAATCGATTAGTAAAATTCGATTAATTTGCCCAAGCCTACCACTACTAAGATTACAGTTAGTCTTCAACATCTTTCAAAAGCTTTTGAGTGTCCTTTGAGCACAACAGGCTGACCATTCCATACTGCTGCGTTAGATGATATAGTGAATAACCTTACTCGATGGCTTTCCCCTTCATAGTAAATTGCAATTTGCCACAGACATAGGAGCAACAGACCCGGTACCAGTGATGCCAGCACACAATCTTCCACCAGGCATGGACGTCAAAGTCTGGGCAGAAACTTGCACATGGGTCAACTTATAGACTGTCCTGTTGTGTATGAGCAGCCAATGCATACTTGTGACCACATATAAATTTGGCACTGCATGTATTCTGCATGCTCTGAAGTATCTTCAAGAGCCCATTCTGAACCCCAAACAGCAGGCGATAGCAGTACATGTAGTTAAGGCAAATACTACTTGACTTGTGCCATGCTCGTTCTGGGTTCAAGTGTCCGGGGTGATTGAATTAGTTACAGCTGACGCAGCTGATATGACATGACTGGCATAGAAATTGGTCAGTATTTTAGTGTAACCCCAACTCCAACCTTCCAGGTCAGCTGCCAGCAGGGATTTCTTAAAACTGGACCCTACAGAAAGTACACTGTGACTTTGACCAGCTGATATCAAAATTGATGATAAAAACTTGAGCATAGATTTTAGAATGCGTATTAGTTGTAAGAAAATAAAACGAGTAAGTGTGCTACTTTTAATTTAGAATACGTTATTTCAAAGAAAATAAAATTAAATCGTATGAAATAGGATTGTGCTTTTACATAGTAAGACCTTGGAGTATTATTAGTTCCTGGGACTATTATTAGGCCCATTATTAGGTTTAACTACCCTGAGTTTTGTTAACAATAAATACGTAACGTTGAGGCAGGTGGATGGGGTCTATGGTAACGTTACGATGCGTTACAAGGTGCGTGGGTGGGTCGGTCAAAACGGCCGTTTTCAGTTACATAATTATGCAATGACCGCATGAATCAGCCACCACCACCACCAAGACGTCAATGATGCATAATTATCACAATTTCTTACTGAGATTGATGCCAAGGCAACTACCCGGGGTATCATACTATATATATATATATATATATATATATATATATATATATATATATATACACACACCTAACCCTCATTTATTGTATTTGTAAATACGACCATTTCTAAAGCACGTTTTACGATTGTAATATAGATTCTTTGCGTCAGTAGCAAACTACTTCTAGGGTGCTTTACATAATAGTTTAATATAATAATACGCATATTAGTCAGCGCAAATGCAAAAATAACTAACGCTCGGTATTGCCTAAAAGTGCAATGTTCATGGATGCAGCATTCCTGCGAGTAAAAAGATTATATATATATATATATATATATATATATATATATATATATACATATATATGCCTTTACTGCTCAATGCGGCTCCAAAATCACGCGTGACTGGTTTGTAGGGTAATTAATTATCCCGAAATTAAATCTATCAGATAAGCAACGTAGCATTAACAGCAAGAGAAACTTCAAGTTTAGGGGCGCCAACAGAGGCACTGGAAGCCTGCCTCTGGTGCGTATTCGTAGACCGCACAATACCAGAACTTCAATGCTTTCTCGACCAATCAAATGCGAGATATAAATAACTAGCTTGACCTAGCTTTGACGTACTAATCTGTGCTGCGTATCACTTTCTTTATGTACGAGTCATCTTGCACAGTGACTTAATCCCATTGTTTTCGTGTTATCGCACTGTTATGCTGTTAACTGTTTACTAAACTGGCTGTTGTTAATAAACTATGCCAGTATATGTATCCATTGTCCATATCTTCAACAAGACTGAACAGATTCATTGAAAAAATGGATTTTTCCAGTGTTGTAGGCCTAGGCCAATGTAATTTTATGTGTGAATGATAACTGTAGGCTAAGTCAAGAACTTTTGACAACTCCTATTAATGATCAAAGCGTCAATCAGCAACTTGGTGCTAATTAGTGGGCATGCAATATATATATATATATATATATATATATATATATATATATATAGGAAATTTGAATAGTTAAACCCAAATAGAAAAGGAATAATTATGGCACTGTGATCCTTCGAATTTCATTGAAAGGCCACTCAATGCCAGAATAGGCGTTTTCTTCGGGAGGATAACACGATAGCCATTGATAGGACACTTCTCCTCAACTCAAGTGGTTTATGTGTAAAGTCGGAGAAAATAGGCCTGTATACATTCCCTACAACCAGTGCTTAAAGTGTAAAAAAGAAGTGCCTGGACGCTAGGGGAGCCGTCCAAAAATGACGTCACGCAATTTTGGACGATTTTTTGACCCCTTTCCCCCTTCGTCACACGTCGCCACAAATGCCATTGTGGCGTTCTGCCGCCCTAGCGCCTGCCTAGCGTTAACGGACGGTGTCGACCCCAGCTCGCTGACACGCCTGGAGTCTCCCGAGTCACTTTCTTTCCAAATCTCAATGCCAAACGGTTACTCTCAATATCTACCAGGATGATCACTATCACCAGGCAAGATTAAGGACGGGTCTCTTCTCCAAGAAAGGTAACACGGCTCGAATTAGTAACGAGGTCTGACTGCCTATTCCGCGGTCGCCGGATGGGCAACGTGCTGAGGATGGCCGTACTCAAAACAGGGTTCATAATCATACCGGCAGAAGTCTTCCTCGCCTTGCATACCTTCCAAGCCATTAGCCTCTTCTTCCTCTCTACCTGATGTACAATTCAGCATCTTGTGACTCTGAAACTATCGCCAATTAGGGACACCAAACGTTCTCTTAAGTTAGGAGGTTCAGACATATTTGAAACAAGTCCATAAGCCATTTCGGCCTATACAATTACCGGTAGCTAAATTCAACGTCTTGTACTCCTAGACATTAGTGTTCTCAACTATCTAAACTCTGTCGTCCTAGACACTACAAGTCGCACAGCTCTTAGTCATGTCATCTCCGACACGTATCTATCACACCTTCTGCTCAACACGTATCTCTCTCGGTCTATTTCCGTATATGGCATAAACGGCCGCACACGTATATTTTTGTCTTGCACCACAATTGACGGACTAAGTTCCCGTCCTCTGTGTTAGCAGTTACCCACCAACACCGATATATTCTGCTTCGATAAAAATGACACTGGCATGGTATTCACGGACACTGATAGTGAAGGTCTTCTGTCTATAACCTTCGCTATCTGCACACAGATCTTCGATCCGACCTACGCACGAGGGGGCCCAACCTCGCACTTCAGTCAGTTCTCCGAACTGTGTGTGACGACAAGCAACCATGTATTCACCTGGGTACCCGATTACCCAAACGTACTCGTATCGATCACTTTGATCAGACACGCAAGTAGATACACTTCGGGAAATCGGGAGGAGTATCTATGACCAACATAGGTAGCCAACAGTAATATTTACGCATCGATCAATTCTTCGTCTACTGGTCTACTTGTTATCTCTAACCTGGGTTTACGACTGCCCAGGCTTTCACGTGCTTCTTGGTCAATTTCCGTGTGCGGCATACCGGCTTCACACGCATAAGTTATCATGCACACGATTGACCGTCCTCTGCGTTGGCAATTGTCCGCCAACACCGTAATATATTCTGATACTCGGGAAACCGGGAGGAGTAACTATGACTAACGTAGGTAACACACAAGAGTACCTATCGAACGACCATAAAGCCATCAAGAAGAGTTACTTGACTTGTAACCTGAAGGTATCAATCGGCACCAGTGTTTTCTCTTGTTTGTCACGTGCTCTTCTAACGTGTTCACCCTCCACCTGTAATTCCAGCGATTCCTTCGGGAATTTCCCCGATATTTCTATCGAACGTATCCACTGGGGAACTTTCCCCGTATGTGCCAACGCTCCACCGGCAGCTCTCTCGGTTTGTACGGCTGCTACTGCGGGAATCTACCCGGCTTGTATCTCTTGCGGCCACCCGAATTTTCATGTCTCTGGCAACCTGCGGAAACTGGCAGGAGTAGCTATGACCGAACTAGATAGCCAACAAGTATCTTTCTCGGCCTGCTTGCATCTGTCATATACTTTAGTATCCGATCACCCAGACTCTCACATGTCTGCAACTTCCTTGGATTGCACTTATTCCTCTCATCGTAGGATCATCTAGATACTCGTCACCTAGAGCTCTGACCAACGGTAATGCACCAACTATCGCAAACTTCGTTTCTGAGTCCTCAGACTCGATTCTCTCACAGGCACCTGAGGTAAGTGTCACCACGTAATCTCTATGTTTCACACAGACCTGTATTATTATAATCACTTTCTCTGAAGCAGTTGTACTCTGTCTCTTATACACTGGAACGAACCACTGGCATATCTTTCGAGGAAGTCCTCGAAAAGAGATTATGTAGTTAGATCTACAAGAAGAAATTAATAGACGCCTCGCGGGGAAACAGCGAGCCAAGATATTGCAACTAGACACACAAGTGAATAGATTTCTGGAAAACGAGAGGAGTAAGTGTGACCGACATAAGTAGCCAACAAGAAGATTTACCGAAAGATCGTAAGACAATAAAGAAGACATACTGCGGGGACACCGCAAGTACAGAGTACGTTTAGTAACTCAAGTAAAGATACGCGGGGAAACTGCGACCTAAGACATTGCGATCAGACATGCAAATCAATAGATTGCTGGTAAACGGAAGGAGTAAGTATGACCACGCTAGGTAGCCAAGTATAGATTTTTACGGGAAACCGTAAACAGAAAAGACTATGCGGAGACGCCCGCAATTGATCAGGTTTTCGGCACCAATGGGAACAACTTTCCCTGTATCGAACGCACCAATAGTCACCCTCCCCGGCTCATTGAAAAGAATATTTGCCTAAATAGAAGTTGAATTGACAAAAATGGTTCTTGCTGAACCAGAAGCTGGATTTGCAGACATTATTATTATCAATCCAACTTCTATTTAACCAAATACAACGGGCGAAAAATAGAATTTGTTATTATTCTTATTACCGAAATTTGATACGCCCTTCTTCCAACATCTTTTGCTCAGAAGTGCATACACACGCCTCGACGGACAATTGCAGTTGTATTGCAGAGCAGTGGTGCGCGAAGGACTTGTTCAAGGTTCCTACACAGTGATGACTCGGACGGGGGCTCGAACCCGCGCGCTCAGCACACGCTGCGGGCTGACCGCTCTAACCGATCGGCCACTGTGCCACACTATTCGTTAGGCTTTTTGTCCATCAACCAATATTTAGTCGTCAATTATTTGTTGGTGAAATATTTGTTGTAATTTAAAGCGTAGGCCTACATAGAATTGCTTTCTTTTGTCGACAAGGAGCCAGTGGCACCGGCATCGTTTTGAAAGTTGTAAAATAAAGTTTGTGAACGCGCGAAGGGCGAAAATGTTTCCCTCCTCTTTTTCTTTTTGACAATAACGGACGCATATAGAGGAATTGCACTGTTGCATGGACGATCATGGGCGGCGTCCAGGCTCTGCTGGCCAAATAAATGGTAGGACGGTGTCCAGCCTCGAAAATAAGTACCTGGACACCGTCCATGACCGTTCAGGCACACTTTAAGCCCTGCCTACAACCAATAATAAGCTTTCTATTATCTTTAGACAACGATAATTTTCGAATAAAGCGACTTTTAATTTATGGATTTTGGCACGACATGTAGGTAGGCATTTCGTCGTATTAGTCGTAGGCCTAAACATACATGAAGCACTTAGGTTTTACCACAGTGCATCACGCGACTTACCCGCCAGCCAAAACTGGGTTACGTTAAATAGGCCATGTTAGCTAATTATACCATAGGATTTCTGGCACTGTGCGGTCTACGAATACGCGCCCCGGGCAAGTACCTAAATCAGCCACTGTTGAATCAAAGATGGTAGAGTCGCAGACTCTACCATCTACCATCCAAGGGCTAGCCTACAGATCGACGCCTCTGGCCTTGAATAACAAATAGAACAAAATTTAGAGGTCTTGTAAACAACGTGAAAACTATATTCATCTTGAAGCTGTAAAAATTTGTTGCTTTTATCCACAAGATGAACGAACAATGCACTACATTATTGGACCGCAACGTCCTCACTATTGTTTTTGGTACCGAAAGTCCGAAACCTCTCTTCTTGAGGAACGGCGCTGGAAAACACACGATTGGTTGAGCTAAAAATAGCTCGCGAACCCATATCTCGGCATTTTCCTGTTGTTGATATCCTATATCATATCGTATGATGGTGACAAATTATCGACTGTAGTGAATAAATTAACGAACATTATGCCGACGCTGTTCGTAATTTCTCATTGATTGCGTAATTAGAGAGCTGCTGTAGTTGAACATTATTGGCCTGTTTGAAACTGAGGTAACTTCTGTGCATAGCAAGCAGGTTAAGCTCTGCTAACTCAGCCTAACCGCGCCTTTTCTCGTAGTTTCCACGAAGGGCTTCATGCGCCTATCGCAATCATTGTCACAACTTACAACGATTGTGATGACGAAGACAACAGTAACAATGATGCTTGAAGTGCTTCTCTGACACCCAACACATGTTGCGCATCCATGCGCCTTAAACTTAATGACTGTAAGACACTAGAGACAGAACTTATCTAGTTCAACCGCCATTAGACGCCCACCACTGACATTAAGCCAGTCAATGTTGTCCTAGTCCATGTGTAATCTTGATGACACTCTGTCAATGAAAAGTAAAATATCATCCAGAGCAAAATCCTGTTTCATCTAGCTGAGAAGCATACAACAAGTTAAGAAAGTGCCCACACACTAGTACAGACCTTGGTCATCTATGGAATTGATTATTGCCACTCAGTCTTCTATGAGTATGACCTTCCTGCATCTGCCCTCTCAACTAATTACTACTGTTCTCCTTCAAGCTGTTAGGCTTATCAAAACTTAACCCCTTGGATCACGTCGCCCCAACCTTCGTGAGCTATACTGGCTTCTCATATAAACCTGCATAGATTCCAAAATTTGTCTTCTAATATACTGAGTCCACACAAATGTATCTTCTTATTTTTCCTCACTTGTTACGCCTTGTTAGTCTCTCCAATCTAGACGAGGACTATGATCTTCTTTGCTAGGTAATTTTTTTGTCACATAATAACATAAAATATTTTTAACCATGTAGCCAACCTGGTTGAATGGAATAAATTGCTGGACTTTTTTTGCAGATCTTCAACACTTTCGCTCTTCAGAATTAACCTTAAGACTTATTTGTTCAAGGTTTATTACGACCAGACTCTCATCAAGATAATTTTGTTCAGGCACCCTTTAAACGGCCGTTTAATAATAATAATGATGGTAATGTTTGTGGGAAGACGTGACAACACTAAGTGCTACAATTACTGGTATATCACAAATCGTATGCTCAGAAATTTATTCACTAGCACTACACAAAGAGATGGTTTGTTCAATAAAATCTGGTTGGGGCCCATCCATATATTACGTATTAAAACAAATTCGTATTTTTGGACCCCCATTGCCTTCTGTTACACCGCACGTGGTTAAATAGCTAAAGACATTGCTATAGACTATAAGGCTTTGATTTTACAGTAGGGTGTAAGCTAATTATTTTGTTAACCATCATATTTTGCAGCTTTAATTTGAGTGTTTAATAATTACATGACTAATAAAATGCCATCTGGACGACAATAGGATGATCACTTAAGTAGTTATAAATAGGATAATGGGGACATCATAATTGGACAGTTATATTTGTGTACATGCACATTTTTTGAGACCTTATGCACCTGTAAAAAAATCACCGAAATCTGAAATGCCCCTCCTCCTTTCTGCGTACATAATATGAGGATGGGCCTTTGCCAGATTACCAGAGAGGGAAGGAGATTGAGAAGCTGTTACTGGCAATTTTGATTGTTATGATGCTTCTACTTATTCAACTGTTCTTTTAGAGCATTTGTATAGCGCTCGTTAATGGAACCATAGATAGCCCTTCCTCCTTATCTCTGAAACTCATTCTTGTTCCACAACAATTTCTTAAGTTATATTGAAAATCTTTTGCTCGTGCGAACACTCGGCTGTTTTCTATCAGATTTGCATTGCTTATGTTGTGGACAGTATTTATATATTTATTTATTCAGAAATTTGATATTGCCCTTCTTCCAACATTTCTGCTCAGAGGTGCACTCACATCGATGGCACAATTGCAGTTGTACTGCAGAGCAATTGTGTGCGAAGGACTTGCTCAAGGTCCATACCCAGTGATGCCTCGGACGAGGGTTGAACCCGCTCACTCGGCGCACACTGAGCGTTACGGGCGGTTGACCGCGCTAGCAATTGGCCACCGTGCCACACAAAGAAAAAGTATACCTTGTCTTGTCTGTCCACCAATTATCTGGTTTGCATATGTTTAAGAATAAATTACAACATTATCTGATTCAACACTTTACTTAAATTATGCTTTTCATATCATTTTTCTTTGTGTGTCTTTGTTAAGTTGTGTTAGTAATGTTCTATTAATTAGGCTAATTGCTGATTATTTGTTAGTGTATTCATGTGCCATTATGAGCTGACTGTCGTGCATTATTGTGACTTTCTATTACAATTACTAGGTGACCCTGTTAGCCGGATTCTTCATCTCTTCTGACAGTGATATTGGGTATGTAGTTCAGCTTAATTAGTTTTTCACTAATTTTTGGAGTTTCTAGTCGCTGTGTTCTAGGGCATAACTGGAGATCGCCTCAGACATTCATCTCGGCTGAATATCCCATTTCTTGGGACTATTCGGAACTGTTCGCCTTGGCAAATATTACACAAATAGTTAAAAATGTAAAACATTTAATTCAATAATTTTTAAAAAATGTAAAAATGTATAAATTAAAATTAAAAATTTTAATGCATTAGTAGTTTTTACAGGCACAAACATTTATTCTTCTAGTTTTTTATGACACGAAGCGACAAAAGTCACGAAAGTCGAAAATTTTAAGCTTTGTCTGCGGATGATACTCGCCGGGCCTGAGTTACCACTACTATTCGGTTCGTACCCAGATCTGGCAAATAGTGCATCAAAATACTCGGATTCGGTACTCGGTGGAAAATGTCTACTCGGCTATGCCCTACTATGTTCACATCATCTAGGGCAGTTATGGCGCCATAAATATTATTAATGATGTTTTATCATCAACTTGCAAATTCTTTAGTTTACTTACATTAAAGTAACCTGCTTTTTTCTGCTCATTTACTCTTCAATTTCAAAGTATAATTTGATCTCTTGGAGGAAGTAGACATTTCATGTTAACATTCGCACTTACTTAAGGTACTATTTTTACTTTTCAAAGTGACTGTATTCAGTTACTAGCTACTTGTTTCTAAATTAATTATTTGTGGATAGCTGCCATAGTTGCGCTTTCCTTTCCAGTTACTAGTTACTTTTGAAAGTTGCTATCCTGCACTGTCTGGAGTCCATGAGAAAGTACAGATTAATCAGTGAACTACTTAAATGTGAGACGTGAAGCATTGCAAATAATCATGATTGACTTAAAGTTTTTCTTTAATTATTTATCTAGGTGCAGTCTCTGATTGCCAAATAATTGCTAATATATAATTTGTAAATAATTTTGTAGAGCATTTCTCTAGAACAATGGCATACCAGTATTCATCAACTGAGAACATTGTTGAGGAGGGAGAGTTTGGTTCAAGCCAAGCATTTGCTTTCTCTGAGAAGTCGATTCGACTTGGTAAGTGTGAAAACCTCAACATTGCAGCTCTGTGAGTGTCGTGATTCTAGTGTCATGATCTAGGCCTCGGTTACACAGACTTCTGTATCATGGATCACAGACTCACAGTGTCACAGTTCTCTGTCATGAGTCTTTAAGTCGTGGCTCCATTCTGTGAACCTCAATGTCATGACTTGTGCTGTTGTCACAGTTAATTGACCATGGCTTTTAGTGACATGGCTATTAGTGTCTTGGAGCTCTCTCAGTGTCATAGCTATTGCAGAGCTCTCTCTGTGTCTTGGCTCTTAGTGACATTGCAGAACTCTTTCAGTGGCATGGTTGATATTCTGACGGTTCTATGTGTTTTTGTTGCGTAATATCACAACCCAGTTTCTGTTCACCTTGGCAATATTATGTTACAGTGCATTTGTTTGGTACATAATTTGGATGTTTTGGATATTCTTTGTTTTTTTATAGTATCTCTAGACAAAGAGATTAACTCGGCTGGTCAGCCAATTACTATATTTGAGACATCTAGATGGTTAAGCCTCACATTTTTTTTAACTCCTTGACTTAGCTGGGAAGTTTCTTGGTCTTGTGCTATTTTCACTACTGTTGTACATGCCTGCTATTTACTTTTCGTAATAATCCAACTAGGTGATGCTGCAGAGTCCAAGCCATTTAATTGTCACTAAAACTCCAATGTATCATCAAATGTCTTTAGTTCTAAAATCGTTGCATTGGTGCCCATAAAGAAAAGAATAGTCTTCTAGACTGAGCTAATTGTTGTTAAGGTTCTACATTTTAGCCAACCTCACTGTATTTTTTGTTTTCATAGTTAACTTTCAGCTGCTCAATCAGGTCTTACTATGAATACAGTGAAGACAAGGGACAGCTCGTGTATTTTTCTATTGCTGGTCCCAAATGCTGGAGCTCCAGTAATGTTTGCTCTTCATTAGAATATTTTGCCCTCTATCAAAAACTCATTTCCTGAACTCATTTCCTCCATAGGTTGTCCTTTGTCTCCTTGGATAGCCTTCTTGATTTCTAACTCGATTTACCCTTGAATTTGGTATATGCACCGACTTTACTAAGCAGTGACCATGGATTATGTCTTGAGCATTATTGAGGTGTTACTATAGGAGCTCATGGATTATTTTATTATCTGTCTTATTACCAGTTTCTATTCTGATGGACGTAAGCATGGCTTAAGTAGCACTCTTAGTGATGGAGAAAAGTGAACATGTATGTTTATTAGGGTTTGTACATTTCACAAGCACCTATTGAGCATTGCACAGTCACTGAAACTCGGCTGTCTGACAGAACTGCTTAAACCATGCATCTTATAATTGGCTGAAAATGTTGCATTTAGCAAATTTATGTTTTTCGGGATACCTCTTTGTTATTACTGGTTATGGTAATCTGCCAGTGAAATGATTTCACTGGTGCATTAGTGCTATATACGTAAAAAACTAAAGAAGTTGAGATAGGTAATGGATGAGCTATTTCTTAGACTTCTATATAAACTGCTGTTGGAATATCTTAATATCTTTATCCTAGTGACCTGGTATATGTTTCTTCAGGATTCATACGAAAAGTTTACGGGATTTTGCTTTGCCAGCTCACTGTCACTATGATCTTCATTGTTCTTTTCCTATTTGTGTGAGTACTGCCATTCTTTTCCGTCATCATCATCACCTTCAACAGCAGCAGCATCACCATCATCATCATTGTCATCATCATGACAATCATATTTGAATGTGGCGCTTTGGCATGTAAACACTGATTTAGTATGTGCACTTTTTTTCTCATCTTTGTTTCTTGATGTTCTTTTCTAACCTCAAGACTGCTCTTTTTAGCCATCTGGAGTTGGGAGCACCTCTGTGTAGATTTCTTGAAGGGTCGCTATATAAATGTTTAATATGAATGCGTATGTGTGACACTGTATGTCTTTGTGTGTATATGTATCTATGTATCAAGACACTTAATATGGCACCTTTTATGTACCTCACAAGGTGCTGCCCACTATGTTTTGACATTAACGCTTTGGTTACTAAGGTAAAAATTAGGGTTGATCCGAAACTTACTTCGAACTCGGTTCGGCCCGAGTTTCGTAGTACTCGGACAACAATGGGTCAGAGTTTTAATCTTTCCGATTTTATTTTTTGAAAATGAAAATCGGATTTCTTAATTTACAAAACGACAATCGACCTAACTAAAATCACAAATACTGCTACTATTAGTATTTACTAGTTACTACTTCCTAGTGTAGACTAGTAGACTAAGACAAAACAAAAAAATAATAAAAGTTGTCAAAATTGCCAAACTAAAAATCAAGAGAAGAAGACTTTTTTTTAAATATTCTAAACTCGAACTATAAAAAATTTAACTCGTAAAATTCGGTACTCGAGCTTGGAAAGAAATTCAAACTCGATTCATCCCTTGTAAAAATGCAGTGAATTTAAGATCTTAAATGTATGGCTCATGCATAATTGTCTTGTCTATTCTGCTCCAATATTTGATTTTGCATCAAAGCTCACCTTGTGAGGCTTGAAGTGTCCAAAAATTTAATTTTTGGTGGTCTTACACTAGTGACAAGTACATGCCATTTCTTATGATTTCCCCATAACCAAAATTGCAAATGCAAAATTCACTATGTACTTTAGGCAAAACATTTTTTTATTTCTTTGATCTGAAAGCAGATTACAAAATGCACCAAAAATTAAGAAACTGAACGTAAGTGCTGCAACCTCGTCGGTAATGCACTGATGCATTCCATCAACATTTCAATATTTATACTATACAATGTACACTAGATGTTTTAGAGCACAAAATCTTGCATTGCAGAAATGAGACAGAAACTTTTTCAGCTTTTCACATTTTTATGCAACTCTATCAACTTTTATCAACTTTAGCAGTATTGTGTGGTAATTCCCTTAGTTTTTCAATTGGAATTCACTTTAGGATTTGATATGATTAGTTACATATGTTCATTCTATGTATTTGAAAGTCTTTACAATCTGGACAGAATGATATTTTGACTGTCTGAATTGAATTGTTTTGATAGTGAACCGATCAGAGTGTTTTCCAACAGTAATCCGTGGCTGTGGGGTACTGCATTGTAAGTACTCTTTTCTTCTGGATTCAAATCATGGTAATTTAATATGATAATAATATCTTCGTTTTAATGCAAGCTGAGAAATCTCAGTATGAACGATCGATAGCATGTTATTATAGTAGGGCATAATCGAGTAGACAATTTCCACCGAGTACCGAATCCGAGTATTTGGGTGTTCTGTTTGCTGGATCTGGACACGAACCGAATAGTAGCGGCAAATCGGGCCAGTGACTGCCAGCGAGTACCATCCATAGGCAAAGCGTAGTTAACCTGCCATGTGCACAGCTACGGAGAACTATCTATAGTCAATGCAGAGTCTATAGCAATATCCTTCATACAGCATATCGTCGCACTCTTAGCTATAACAATATGTTTATTATTTAATAACTTTATTTGTGAAACAAATGTAAAACCTTGTTATAAAATTTGAAATATGAAGTTATCAACGACGTCTTCACTCTCTGATGTTTACCGGAAAGTGGGTGGAACCAATTAAGAAAATTATTTTATTAAAAATGTTATTTTTAGCTATTTGCGGGTGTAATATTCGCCGAGGCAAATACTTCCGAATAGTCCCAATATTCGGCTGAGGCGAATGTCTGAGGCGATTTCCGGTTATGCCCTATATTATAGCAGTCGAATTTAACTGTTAGAAGTCATGCAGTTCAATTTTATTTTCCAGGAGTGAAGTGTTAACATTGTATAGTTGGCATTATATATGAAACTCATTTGAGGATTCCAACATTCTTAGTTATTTCAGACACAATAGTTCTTATAAGGTCTTTCCAACGTAGATGCTGATCTAGCGTAACACACAAATTTGGAGTAGGCTATTTATTGAATAGGTTGATCGTAAATACATAAGAAGATTGTGGTAGCAGGAATATTTTTCATATGTGACCTAAATAATATATAATTGTACTTGTCCCAGGTTATGTCATGACTTGTTTGCACAACATCAGCTAGCATGCGAGGCCAATTACATGTTTAAAAATTGATAAAGAAGTGTAGGGGTTTTACGAGAGTGGAAAATATTTGCATCATCGGGGAAAGAACCAGAGTTGTATGGTCTCGAGACAGTGTCTCGGTCTCGAGATAGTGTCTCAAATTTTTAGAAACTGTCTTGAAGTGAAAGTCTTGTTCTGTCTCGAACAAGCGGTCTTGATAAGTTTTGTGCAAACTGTCTTAAAATCTTGTGCTAGAAATTAAAACCGGAATCTATGAGAAATGGTAATTCTGGTTAACGTGCGAGTCACATGATACTGAATTCAATTCAATTGTCTTAAAGTGGAAAAATGTCTGAGAGAGAACCTGAAGTTGTGAAGTTTCCTTTTATGCAATTTGAAGTTATTGACATATAATAGCTGTGGCGTGCCATTTGTCATTGATGTAAAGCCACCATTACCGAAACGATAAGTAAGGATATGCGCAACTTTTTAATTTAGTTTGGTATTTGGTATCAAATTTGCTTGTTTAAAATCGTCTAGAAAATTTCAGACGTGTCTAAAAGTCTTTCTTTATACTATTCAGCAGAAAAGTCGATGATATCGGAAAAGATAAAATGCGGCAATATAAAAACTGTTCTCAGGAATTGGTACACTATATATTATAAGTTTCAAATTTAAATTACAAATGGACCTTAATCCTGAAAATTGATACATTAGTATTTTACACCATTTTATATAGGAACACTTGTCTTTTACTGTCTTGTACAGACTGTCTTGAACCTAGTGTCTCTGTCTTGGTACCTCACTGTCTCGTCTTGGTCTTAAAGTTTCAAATCTTGCATACAACACTGGAAAGAACACAGTACATCAGTGAAGAGTCATGTGGAAGATCATTTTATTAAAAATCTTGAATAATAGATTTGATTCTTGTGGAGCATAATGATAAATGTTGTGCCTCATAGAATTTGTTTCTTCAAGTAGAAGAGAGTCCTTTACAGAAAGTTTTGTTTCCTCAAAACGATGGGTCAAATCTGGGATATTATCAGATTAATTTGTAGGAGAGTATTTGGTGTAAATAGAAGAATTTAGCCATTAATAATTTGCACAATAATAATCAGCTAGCAATAATTAGCACAATAATTATAAGCTAGCAATAATTAGCACAATAATAACCTGCTGGCAATAATTGGCAAAATAATAATCAGCAACAATAATTAGCACAGTAATAATCAGCTAGCAATAATTAGCACAATAATAATCAGCTAACAATAATTATTATTAAGCTAGCAATAATTAGCACAATAATAACCAGCTGGCAATAATTGGCACAATAATAATCAGCAACAATAATTAGCACAATAATAATCAACTACCACTATATCTACTTTTTCTGTTTTTGATCAATTGTGATCATTTTTCACAAAACCAGTCGGAAGTCGCATTTTTTTAAATGCCTCATTTTCTCCTTTTAGTGGGAAAATCCATCACTTTTGACATTTTTGCCCTAATGATTAAACAAATTATTAATAAACATATATTGTTAATTGCTTTTGATATAAAGTAATACTAAATATTTTTAATGAATATTTATTGGAACCTACGCTTGTTTCAAAATATAATTTCTGCATTATTATGAAATTTATGATGATTTTCTAAGTCTGTTGCATCATTTTCCCTTGCTTGCACCCCTACAATAATGGTATCGCCTGCAAGCTTAATATCTCCTCTAGTTGTCCTGTGTGTTCGAAATGGACTAGCTTTTAATTTAAGCCAATCATAGTTTGAGTAAACTTTAGGTCATATGCAAAGAAAAACCATGCTACAGAAAAATTATCCCACGAACTTTGGAAGCGATTTTCTCAGAAGAGAATGCGAACATAGTTCGATTTTAAATTGACCTAACTTTTCTCAAGTATAAGATATAAGAGAACCAAAAGCTGTTCTGAAAAGCTAATAAGAAGCTCTATAATGTTGTATCAATGACCCATTTTTCAAATTTGGAAACATGTGACTGATTTCGTACTGAACCGTCACAATATATTTGTCAGCATTTCCTTCATCCTATTAAATTTGATTCTTCCTGCAGACACAACTGAGCTTGAAATGATGAAAGAACTACTATTACATATTATTATATAATATTATTATTACATTATATAGTGTATTGTAATTATAATTGAACAAACATGTTCATTTGTATCTCTTAAAGGTGGAACTTGTCAGCATGAGTGATGTCCATGTTCATTCCGAACACCAAGTTCACCTGTAGACATGTAATATGTATGCAAGTAATAGAAGCTCGTTATGTACATATGTAATTAATGTAGGATCCTGAAATGCATATAATTCTGGGAATGAAGTGTTAGCACTTTCTTTTCTTTGCAGTGCTTTGACATTTGTTTGTCTTATTGCACTGGCTTGTTGTCCTGATGTACGACGTAGCTTTCCGACAAATCTGATATTTCTGGGAATATTTGTAAGTTTTCAATTGTGTTCATGTTTCTAAACAAATGAGTTTACTTTTTTATATCTATCAATCAATCAATCAATCAATGAAACTTAATATAGTGCCTCTTCAGGAACTCTACTCAGAGGCATTAGCCTTTATGATGTTAATTGTCATATAGACCTGACGAATAAGTTACAGCAGTTAGCAAAACAGTTCACAGCAGGCTGAAAAAGTAACCAGTGGTGGGCACACACAAAATTATGGAACCATCCAACGGATTCCCAGCAACAGCTAATAGATGGCATTTATGTTCTCTGGGCCAAGTTGCGTTGATAGGGTAGAGCGACGACTGTTGACAGCATTCGCAGACACGGCGATAATGTCGATGAGTTGTGCCTCACTGGAGGAAGATGATGCACATCCGGATATTCGTTGAGGCACAAGGAGGATGTAGAAAAGGCATTTCTTATGTGTTAGTTGGTAGATTGAATAGTATCTCTTAAAGGTGAAACTTGTCAGCATGTAACCTGTGACTATTGGTCGAGTTCACTCCAGCCATCCTCCAAAGACACATAAACTCTCGACTACAGGAGGCATACACAGTCTGTATGGCTGGAACTCAACCATATACATCAGAAGGGTTGGTTTATTGTAGTCACATGGCCTAAGCAACTTGCAAACAAAATGCCTCTCAAACACACAAAATCTTTGGCAAAAGCCGACAAATAAGTCTGATATGAAAACCTACCACTAGAGAACTCCAACATGTTTGAATTTACTGAGCAATTGTGCATATAGAATATAAACGAAAATATTTGTAAAAAATGATGCAGCAGTTGATCAATAGCACTGAAATGGCCATTTACGTGCGCATAGTGTAAAATTTGGTATATGACCTTAAAATTGTTTCGCTATTGAACTGTGTTAGATAAATTGTATTCTTTGCATTATTGAACATCTCCCTCTGATTAACCCTGCTAATCCATCTTAGACCTGTATGTGGTTTGGCGTGTGCCAGCCGTTCTAGCAAAAACTGATGTGAAACTCCCTAGAGTTCTTCTCATCCTTTTGTGTTACTCTGGACCAAGAACTCAGCTTCACTTGACACATTCACCTGCTCTGCCACAATAGTAATTATCAGATGTGCCTGCTTAGGACGGTATCCCGTTTTCTATATAAACTCGTTGGAATATCTTATTCTGCCTTATGAGGCAGTGTTTAAATTATTTATCATATTAAATTGAACTGGCATCTCATTGTTGACCATATCTGAAGATGATTGTTTGTAAATGAGCAGTATACTTGGGAAATAAATGTTGCTGTTGTTTTTTCCACATTTGTAGACAATATGTGAGTCATTTCTTCTTGGAGCAGTAGCCAGGTAGGTTGTTGGCATATCTATGTCTAAATAAAACTGGCCAATTCAAGCCAAGGAACCACTGGTCTATTCAACAGATGATTATACATGCCTAATGAATACATGCTAGCTGCCAATCAGATCTCCCCGAAACATTTCAGTCGCCTGAGACTAGATGGGTGGCTGTGAATTGGCCAGCCTTTCCATGACCTTTAATTACTCTGGGCACAGTTCGACGGCGAGCGGTGTGTCTAATCTGTATTGCCTGCCTAGGATTAGTCCCCAACTACATGCATACGTCTCCTATGGAACAAGTGTTTGCTTGTATCACAACAATAGGCAGTAGCAGTAAGTCTATCTTTTGAAACCGGACATCTTGGGAAACACAATGAAATAATCGGCAAAGTAATTGGCTAAATAATCTGCTAAATAATCAGGTATTGGCAAATGAATAATCTGCAATTATCAGTATCGGCATAATCGGCAAAAGGTGATATCGGTACAGCTCTAAGATATATTGCAGTAGTCTGATATTAAATGGGAATTAATTGATGCTTTGCTGTTTGTAAAGTGTGGTTATTTCGTTTGCATTAGTAAGATGTATTTACATTATTACGCTTATTATTACAATTGAGTACAATTACAATTGTGCTGTGTGAGCACTGCATTTTGTCAAATTAGTCTTCTGAAATCTTTTCAGCTGCTACCAGAGTCCAGAAGTTTTGATGGCAGTTGGCATAACAGCAGTAAGGAACATACCTTTTAATGAAACTAGACGTGTATAGCATTTATATAAGCACATGGGCTAACACATCTTTTCCGTTATACAGCATTGATTCAGATCTATTTGATATAAATTTCTATCTTTTTCTAGTCCTTGGGCTCAGTGCCCATTTTTTTATATTGACTTCTGTTGTTGTTTCATTACTGCATCCTACTGACTAACCATATTCAATTCGGGAAATTAACATTTTAACTAACTAAAGTTTAAAGCATCGGATTCAAAATCGGTGTCAGGATGGGTTTCATATTTGGTTTCGGCTTTTCGATAATCGGCTATGGGTGATGATATTGGCTTAATTGGCAGAAAGTGCTTATAGGTACAGCTCTAGTACACCTACAAGTTTTCAGGTAACAAAACCTCTGTTGTTGAATGAGTAATCAGTTAGATTTGATTAATTTATGTAACTATTGTTTACAGTTTTTTGCAGTTCATTTGATGTTTTGAATGTGGTTGTTCTAGGCTGTGGCTTTGGGACTTACCATTTTTGCAATGCAGACTAAGGTTGGTCAGTAAGGGCTCTACTTCATTATGATGCAGTCTGACTTCAGGTTATACATCGACTATTGTAGAACTGTGACATTTACTTAATGCCTTACATTGCCACTCAGTAGTGCAGATGGTTTGTAAAAATGGGAAACATTATTGTTAATAAATAATTATTACCAGCGTATCATGTGGCACATGATAGTTTAGTGGTTAGCATACTGGAATGTAAATCAAGAGGTCGAGAGTTCAAATTCATATTATGGTGGAAATTTGTTTAGAGATTCTGTTCCACTTGTGGTCATTGGAAAATTTGACTGAGATGATTGACCATCTGTTGTTTGGAAATTCAGGCGGCAAAGAGCGGGATGACCATTTGGCCTCAGATGACATGGCTTAGAAATGAAACTGTTAACACTTCATACCATGACCACTTCTTGGGTTTAGCTTTATTGATATGGACTTCCTGTTGATTGTGTATTGTTTACATTATACATGACACCAATATGAACACAGCTCTGCAATCTCCAAGTATCTTCACTGACACAACCTGCATCATGTCATCCAGCAATGGTAGCTGTCCAGCAGTTCTTCACCTCATAACCAGTATCTCCTGAGACTGCTGCATTCATTGACCGCTTTCCATGGTACTCATGGCTTGGGCAAGTTAGTATGCACACAATTCTGACACGCAACATAGCAGCAATGTTACAAATGATTGAACAGATTCTGCATTTAGATCAAATGACATAAAAGGTGCATCAACAACCGACTGTCATGCACAGGAATGATTGTATGATGAATGTGAAATTTCGTATATGTTGAAGGCATCGGTAGTAGCTTTATAAGTGAAGACATCTTATGCATCTTTTTAAGTGGGATCTTATTTTTCACAGTGGGATTTCACGATGTGCAGCGGTGGGCTGCTTGTTCTGCTCATCATCCTCTTATTCTTTGGAATTCTTTGTGCTTTCATTCGCAGCCATGTAAGTTTCAGGATAATGGTTCAGTTACTCTAAGTAACATTTGGTGAATTGTTTCGAATGCGTTGTGAGCTTAATACACCTGCATATAAATAGATCTGAATGCCTCTAACACCTTATTCGATCTGACACAGTTGATTTAATAGCAATTGTTTCGTCACTGCTGTCACTGATTCATAACAGTGAATCATGAATTCATTTGGAAATGTGATACTGTTGTCTGACAATCTTTGAACCAGTGCCTTTAAGATGGCATCTTTACAAAATTGGGTTTGCTGGGACGCTAGGGACGTGTATACACGTCCCATAAGTAACTACCGATCAGACGTTCTTCAGAGTGGCAGTAATATTTCCTATTGCATATAAATGATAGTGGACATGTGTTGCTATGTACTGTATGCATGTAAGATTATTCGAGACTATTTTTGGCACTGTCAGAGTGACTACACACAGAATGAATGATGTGTCTTTGTTGACATCGGCCATCTTAGTTTTTCGCCTTGCGGCACAATGTAAGAATTATTTTTTTACATCGTGTCTTGCGGTAAACTAAATAAATAAAACATAATAGTATGTGAAAAAGAATGGGTATTTGTCTGGATATTAGGATATTGTCAGGATAATTGGAAGGATCTGTGCATTTTATTTTGCACAGCGCCTGTAGAAATGGTGGTTGCTAGATGTGTTGCATACTAACAAGAGTTTGCTAGGGCTGTGGCCTAGTTTTTCCTGGAACTATTTACTGCTCATGAGGAGATATTTTGTGCTCTTTTCACGAATCAGATGTTATCCTATCAACTGCAACCAAAGAGGGACCTTGCAAAAAAGGTGTGGTTTATACCAAGCCTCTAGGGCGCAATGAAATGTGTATTTATTGCAACACTTGCCTACTCTCTGTCCAGAACAATGCTTCAAACAGTTTCAAACTCCGAATCCTACATTTGACACAGACACCTACAGTGTGGTATTTATGCAAACACACAAAAGGAAGTTATTTTTTATTCTTCAAACAAAAGAATTCAGAAAAACATAAAATACATAATTTATAAATTTGAGGCTTAGGCCTGTATTTGCCACGCCTGGCTAATATATGTGTCAGCGGTCAAAGTGTTAAGACAAAGGCCAAGGAAATTGAAGAAATGCTACAGCAAATTTTGGAACAAGAAATGTTGACACTTTGTCAATCAGTGCAATTGGTTGTCTGGAGAGTTCAATAACACAATGGAAATCCTCTTTGCATTCTTGCCCAGACCAACTTGCTTGAAGAGTAATGAGTGCTTTGGAATGGAGAAAGCTTCTGCTTTTTGACATTTGGGTTGGCAATGACTTGATTTTTTTCAGGATAGTCACCGAACTGGTTTATGGATGGAACTTCTGCCATCATACCAAATATGTTTTTCCAGCTGTTTATGCTTTTGTGTTTGGTATACATTGTTTAGCAATGTCTGTACTGTCGTTTGCCATACAGGACAGAGCACATACCATCAACCTTTTTCAAGACATAATAAATAATCCTTGCACCTGATCCTACACTAATGAAAGAGATGTTGAACTTCAAGAAGTTAGTCATGAACTTGTTTAGTGCGGTCTTTCCAAGTGCAGCAATTCATGGATGTTTCTATCATCTGTCTCAAACTATTTATCACATTGGACTAGGCCTGGTCTTCAAGCAAATATACAAGTGACAGTGAGTTTTCTCTGGCAGTGCACATGTAGTATTCATTGAAATAATAAAGTACTTTCTTTTTTCAGAACATATTTTTTTACAGTGTTTGAAGACCAACAAGAATCAATGGCATACGACGACGTGCACTTATTGCCGAACTATTTTGAAGATATCTATATTGGACGAATGCAACGATACATTCATGCTTTCTGAACATTTGACATAAATGTTTGAAATGTCTACAGCTGTGCAGAGAACAAACAACACCGTTGAGGAATGGAACAGAAAAATAATGGTGGCTGTTGCTGGAGAGCATCCATACTTCTGACACTTCCTCAAAGTTTTGATACAAGAATCATCTGAATACCAGCACATCAGTATAACGATTGTATTTTATGCATATTAATATCAGTGTATATATGTGCATACCAATAAACATAATGTAGCATCTTTTAGAGAATTTAGACAAAGGCAATGCATACGTGACTACATAATTCAGGTTACGAGTACACTTGTGCAGGTCAGTTACATCATGAATGCTTAATAAGCTGTGATTTTGTTTCTGTATGTGCAATTCACAGAAAAAAACACTAAGTTTCGATTAGAATCAAAGTTTATTGAAATTGTGTTTGTTCTGTTTGTTAGATTCTTCAAATCTTCTATGCCTCACTTGGAGCTCTTGTCTTCTCATTGGTCAGTTTCATTTCATTAACTATTTGGGAATCATCTTTTTGACCTTTATGCCGACTGTTCAGCTAGCTAACTAACTTCTTCTAACTCTAATTGATAATTTAAATGTAACAGCACATAAAAGTGCACATTTCTAAAGCACAACAGATACTTGAAAGGTAGACACATGGTACAAGCTTATTTGCACATGCTGAATGCCAGAAGGATTGTACCATGATAATAAAGAGGTACAATATCTAGTTGCTGGGAGATCAGAGAGGAAGGGAGAGAGAGAATAAGAAAGGTGTTCTAATTGATAATTTGTTAATGAGTTACATGTGTTTATTTTATGTAGTACCTGGTGTTTGACACGCAGATGATGCTGGGTGGAAAGCATCAATATGCACTTTCACCCGAGGAATATATCTTTGCCGCATTGAACCTTTACCTTGATATTGTCAACCTCTTCATCTTCATCCTCAGCATCATCGGAAGAGCCAGAGGCGACTGAATGGTCCTGCTACTAGGACTTCATTCAATCCTTGGCTGTTCTGTTATTAAGTTTCTGGTTATGCTGAAGACTGTCGAGCATTACGTTAGTCTTTGTCCAATGCAGCACCTTTTCTCCTCTACTCTGTATATTAGTGCCGGTGAATGGGCTGGTCTCCCTGACGTGGCATTTGCGGGCGCTCAGAAATTATTGAAGATTTACATTACATTAGTGGCCATTCACATATTATATAATGCTCAAAGGGGTAGGTGGGTGGGTTCCTCTTTTGTTAATGTTATATTGTGTAGGGTAGGGGTAGGTTGAAGGTTTTGTTATATAACAAACTTTTTTCAACTTATGCTATTTTGCCTGTTTGCCTGCCAATTGGAAATTCCATGTACTACAGACCTTCATTGTTTAATCAGGGTTCACAATACGTTGTAAACCAAAACTAGTACCATCAGCTGCCAGCTGGTGAATTGATGTGACGTTTTTGCTTATTATTTATAAATCCACTTTTAACAATTTCCTTTTTACAATTTTAAAAATTTCCTGCGCATGGCTTTAAATGCTCTTAAATTCAATTTGTTTTGATTCTGGTTTAAATTTAAATCAATTCACTTGAAATAATTATTTCGGTAAGTATAATTGTTTGATTTCATTTTGTATAGTATGTGTAAATAGTTTATGTTTGCTTAAATATTCGGCAGTAGTTATAGTATACACTCAGTATCAAACGCTATTAAATAGGTAAAGTTGTACCACGAACCTATCGATAAATACCAATATTAAATCAATCGATTCTGTGTGATACTGTAATCCTCATTTTTAGTGCAAAACAGGAGGGAAATAAATATGGTGTTTTTATAAAAGTTTCAAATTGCGCAATACAATTATGTCGATTGTATGTCTTTTAATGTGCTTATAGACGGGTGGGGTAGGCAGGTAGGTAGCATGTTATATAATATAGGGGTGGGGTCACAGCTGCTATTATATAATGTTATTAGGGGTAAGGGGTGGGCCAAAAATTGAGATTTTATGCATTATATAATATGTGAACAGCCCCTTATATTACATTACGTAAATGCTGTTTTATTTGTAATTCAAACTTTTTCACATTTTTTTCATATAACATAATGAGTATCCCTAAACAGCTTGCATACTCTGCATTGGATCACAAACAAAGCTACAGCCACTGAGCCAATATGTTTGCACAAGAAGTGAACTTGACTTTAAGCAATTTCGGAACACCTCTTAAAAGCTTTCTGACTGAGGTGCTGTATAAAAGGGTACTTACAATTATGATGTAAATGGTCCGTTTTGACTGTTACCTAGGCAGGTGGAAGATTGTGTTAACCTGATCAGTTGCTGTCAAGTTGTGTAACCTGAAACGAATGGTTGTCCAGTTGTTTGATTACTGTACATTCTAGTTCTCAGTTGAAAGATTCCTGAACTGTGGGGCCATGCCTTATAGATCTAATTCATTTTAATGGAGGCTGCATGGTGATTATTTACCTAATGTTACTGCCTGAAATGCAAAGCTATAGGTTTTGATGAACAGTTGTATGGAGCAAATTATGTAGTGCTGTGGTATATAAATATAATTGGAGTTTGTGAATAATATGAATGCAAAAATGTTAAGGAAAATATTGATAGATACATCATGTGATTTGCTTTGTTTTGAATCATCATGTGAATTAGTTTAATGCTTTTGGACAGTATGGCTGGTTAAATGCTCATTATAAAGGTAAGTTATGTGAGTTAAAATTCATTTTAACCGGTAATAACCCATTCTCATACACGCCTGATTTAAATTGTCCTTGGTGACAAATGATCTGTCTTAACTCGTCTTCATCGGAGATGAAATAAGTCAAAATGTAGGTCAGTGTTCGCTGTCAATATAAGGTTGATATTTTCAATTCTGTTCTATTCTATTTACGGATTTATAAAGTGCCTCTCACAGTACAACCAATTCCATTAACCATTAATTGTTATCGACAATTGCCATATCAACAATCAAGTGTTTAAAGTCAGATTCAAAACAATTCTAAGAGGTTTACAATATGTTGCATTGTTGACTTTTGTGTTAAAAGTGGGTGCGAGTAAAGTCGTTCTAGTGGCTGCCTAACCTCTGGTCACATTTGTAACTTACCTACATTGCATCTGTGTAGGTCTAGTAAACAGCCACATTTGCACACTGCAGCACTATAAGAAGTTCTTTAAGGTGCTATATAATTGTCTAGATCGATACATATATATAAGTACATAAACATCTTTTCCATTTAAACAGCAGTCATTTTTAAATGATGCATTGAGCATACATTGCATGAAATTGACCCCTGAACAAATCGTGGTAGTCCATCATTAATCATGCATAATCTATTTAATAAACCTATATTATTATGTAAGTATTATTGTGTTCTCATGTCCTTAGTTAAGATAAAATGCTAATCAATCAAGTCATAACTGGATTAAGCATATGATTAACTGAAATTGTTCATCATATTTGGATCTATGTTAATCGACTGTCTTTAATGCATAATCAGTACTTGTACTTTACCTTCAAGGACACAAATTGTTACCAATGTCACCGGAACCTTGAACGAATTATGTTGCTGCTGTTAATCTGGTTGGTTACAATAAAATATATTGATTGATTGATATATATATATGTATATATTAGGGCTTTTCCCCGAACCGAGTTCGAGAAAATTACTTCCAATAAACACATCCCTGATATATACCAGAATTTATTCAACAATTTAATGACGAACTGAATTGGTTTCCCAGTTACTTTTAGTACACTCTCAAAAAGACAAAGCAACCGTTGCAGGATAATTAATTCTGTTGTAAATTTTGCAGAAGTTTATATTACTGCTCATAACATGTAATGGGTATGTAGTCAACAAAGTTATATAGAGCTAGCACTATTTTCTAAAATACATGTATGTCAAAATGTCCCTGAATATTTTTAATAGCACCTTAGAACCTGGCCTAAATGATGTTACAGTTTATAGGGTACAATAGCTGTTTGGTAGATGATAAGAGTCAAACTGCATGGCTTATGATGCTAATAATTAAAATTGTTCTTAAGAATTCTTTTCGTATAGGTTCAAGTTTCCCATGAGACAGTCACTGTGTAGGACAGTCAGCAAATCCCATACTCACTTATGCACACCTTGTGTTCATAATTATAATAAATGCAATACAACTTTGCAGTGACTTCATCACTAAATAATAATAACAATAATGATGATCCATTACAGCAACTAACATAATTGTTTGATTTCCGACATATTACACCTACATAATAATAATAGTAAACAGAAAGTTCAACCGGAAGGAAATAATACCCTAATGACATTGACCACCGACAGGTAAATATGCATAATGTAACCAACATTTCTTAGCATAATCTTGAATTATAGTAAAATCCAGTTAAATAGAAAGTACATGTTCTACATACAGAGATGCAGCAATAATCTGTTTATAAAAACATAATCAATAAAATTCAAAAAGTACATACATGTGTTGCATTGTGTCATGTCTGAATTAGCTTAAGAAACTTCCAGTCATGTGCAAGGTATTATACAGTAGAGACACAACTGCTTCTTGCAAATACCCAAACTAACATCCCATGGAGTCGCTCCATAAGAACAGTAGCATACATTATCATGACATGTTAACTAACTTCGTCATTAGAATTCAGATGCACTGGTCACTGACTTTATCATTACACATTATTTTAACCTGCACTTTATCTTTACAAATTAGTTCTAACATTAATTTTATCTTTTAAATTTGTGTTCAATATTGACAATAATCACAAATTAGTCTTTACTTAACATTCACTTCATTTAAAACAAGTTTTAATTAATTCTGACTTTATCATTACAACTTACAACTTGGCAGTGACTTCATCACTAAATGTTAGCCTTAACTTTAGAAATTAGTCTTGACATCAACTTAAAACAGAGTCTAAACAATTATACTCTTTTAAGAATCAGCACCAATTGCAACCTTACACTGAAATGACATGAACTTAAAACAGAGTTATAGCAATTAAATTCTTATAAAAACATCAGCATCAATTGCAACCTTAACACTGAAATACCATTGTAACTTTGATACACACCTTAGGCACAACAGATTATCAGCCTCATTTTCAAAGCCTCAAATTACATGTTTCAGTCAAACACAACCTGATTATCAATTATATATTCAGTGGTTATAATTATATGAAAATAATAATTACAACAGTTTATCATTCATATATTTATGTTTAATAAATCTGCTTTGTTGAACAACAATAATGTCCATACTGAACACAAAAGTAACTTCAAATGCACAACTCAAGATTCATTACTTTATCAAAATCATAGTACAATATCAAGTAATAAGAAGTATCTAAACACAACAATAGGACTTAAAATAAAGCAGACAAACTGCATAACAAAAACAAAAATATCATTCTGAATATACACTGTATGATGTTTACTAAGTGAAATGCAAATTTTATGTAAAAAAATATAACTTATACTAAAAAGTGAATATGTTTGACCTTTAAATTTTAAACACATTACAACTTTTATTTGAATTATTATAATTAAAACCAAACACTACAGAGCTAAACTGAAAACTGGCGTATATTTGGTGGAGTATAGCTCTCGGAAGTAAATTGTGGCGAGGTCCTGGTGACATCGTTATACAAAGGCAGCTACCCTGTCTCAATGCGTTGATGCGTACGGAGCCACTGAATGACCTCCAGTGACCAAATTTGGGGACTTTGACCAATGAAGCATGCCTCAGCAAGACCCGGCCCAGGCTTGTCATTCGCCTGGATGTGAGGTCAAACTAGAGTGATAAGTTAGTCAAGGCAAGCTGTGATGAGAGAGTGCACTAAGGACAAAATTGAAATTGTCCATACGATGCTGGCACGACTGACAAAGTTGTATGGTCTCGAGACAGTGTCTCGGTCTCGAGACAGTTTTTTAACGTCTCGGAAGCCTCCTGTCTCGGTCTCGAGGTAGTGTCTCGAATTTTTAGAAACTGTCTTGAAGTGAAAGTCTTGTTCTGTCTCGAACAAGCGGCCTCGATAAGTTTCGTGTTAGCTTTCTTAAAATTTTGCGCTAGAAACTGAAACCGGAATTTACGAGAAACGGTAATTCTGGTTAACGCGCGAGTCACATGATACTGACTGAAATCAATTCAATTGATTTAAAGTGGAAAAATGTCTGAGAGAGAACCTGAAATTGTGAAGTTTGCATTTACACAATTTGAAGTTAGGCCTATTGACAAACAATAGCTATTGGTTTGTCATTGATGTAAAACCATCATAACTGAAACGATCGGAACAACTTCGAGTTTCTCAGGGTGAGTAAGGATATGCGCAAATTTATAATTTCGTTTCGTATTTGGTATTGAATTTGTTTAAAATCGTCTAGAAGATTCAGAAGATAGGCCGAAGAAGAAATATGGAAAAAGATAAAAATCGGCAATATAAAATCTGTTCTTGGGAATTGATACAGTATACATTATAATTAAGTTTCAAATTGAAATGACAAATAAACCTTATTCCCAAAAACTGATACATTAGTATTTTACAGCCTTTTATATCAGAACTTGTCTTTTACTGTCTCGATTTGTCTTGAACCTAGTGTCTTGGTCTTGGTACCTCTCGGTCTCGGCATCTCACTGTCTAGTTTTGGTCTTGAAGTTTAAGGTCTTGCATACAAAACTGGTCCTCAGAATTAAGATGATGAAGGTATGGGGCAAAAGTGAGCGCTTGGTCTAACTGGACACTGAGGTTGATCATGATGCACATTCATTATCCAATGGTGAGAAGTGAATTGCATCATAACAATAGCAAAAATGCAGATACAAGTAGTAACCAATTGTATTGTTTGGAGTTGCCACAACATTGGAAATATAATGAAGGGGTTGCACTAAAAAGGTTGAGAACCTTATCTTACTCGTGATTCATCTAATGCATTGCAACAAAAATCAAACCATTTAAAAACAATATTGATTGTGGAAGTAGAAATTGGTCAGTTCATCACAGGCAAACAGTGAGACTGTTAACTCATAACACATTTGTCTGTTACCACTTTGAAATCCTGAATGATAAACCAAACCACGCAACACTAACAGCATTTTTATCAACTAAACAAATCCAGCCTTCAAAGTTTCAGAACAGGCTTGAGAGTTCCAGAATCTTCAGACTTCAAAAAGTCATATTCAATTGATGGTAATTTTTTTATTACAGCTTCACCTGAAGCAACCATTGATTGACGCATTATGATAATGGCTCTAGACAACATTAGATTAATATCTATTAATGGTCAAAGTTGAGGAAAACAAACGTGTGCATAGTGTTGCTACATCTGGGATTAGTTGAGCCAATATTCAGCACAACAAGCTACAGGAACAATGCCACAGTACAACATTCTAGCAGTACAAAATGCCAAAAGTCCTTTGCCTAAACTACTAATAAAGTAATCTCTAATTCCAGTAGAAAATAAGCTTGCTCACAGACACAACAGTCTGGTGTCAAGTCAAGACTGTTCAAACCCCACCTACTACCATACAATTTAGTGGTATCACTAAAGGCCACAACAAACCTGCTTCATTACCAGAAAGTGACTATTTTAACATCAGCAGTGTCAGATATCAGTGGGGTTGCCAACTGTCCTGGACTTGGCGGGACAGTTTCGGGATCGACCCAGGCCATCCCGGGCAAGGCTTATTTTGTCCCAGAATCCAAGAATAAATAGTAATTACAAAAGATTATGTGATTCAATGACGTTATCCAAATCCAAGCAACATGAACAATACTGTAATTCAACATCTTAATTCTCAATGATCATAATCATAATTAATTTTAATCATAAGTGTTTTGACTAATCGACTTTCGATCAAGGACTCAAAAGTTTTGAAGTCTCGAACATCATTTCAAATTCATAACTTCACAAGCCTAGCTGAATGCAGAAAACTTTGTGGGTTTGGGGTTTTGCGAGTTGTCAATCATCATAGAAGGAACTAGGAAATGTCCAGGAATAGGCTTGTCCAGAGTTGGCAACCCTAGAAGTCAGACATTTTGGGGACATTATTTCTGATCGCAATCCATGTCTGTGAACTATACAATGCTTGAATCAAATCCGATTATCACCATGATTAAAACATAGAAATCAAAAACAAGACCATTTCTTAAGAGTTCAGCACATACCGCAATTCCCTTTGACCATGTGCCATGCTTAAGCAAAGCAAAAAAAGCAAAAGCTGCTGAAACCAATGCTCTTCAAGGTCAAATCCTCTGATACGCAACATCGCTGGTCGGGTGTTCATCCGCACCAACCACGGATGATAGGATGAGTTTTCGATAGGAGCGTGAATAGAAGAATAGCAGAAACGACCATTTCCACGTCATGAGACACCAAACACTAGTCACGTAAAATCCATCATCCCAAGGAGTCACTCCTTTAAAAATCAACAAAGTAAGTGTTAATTGTATATAATTCAATCTAATGATTTCCATTGTGCTGTATCATAACAAGGCAACACAAAGTACAAGCTATCAGTTGAAACGCATGTCAAGATCATTGTCCAATTTAAGATACCAAGTCAATATCCCATAGTTCAAAGAAACCAGATGTTATGCTGTAGAAGGAAAACAAGTCAAAACAAATGAATTTTAAGTTTAGCTCTACCTGACATTAAAAAACTCATATAACATACACAACTCGTCTTCTCTCATATCTTTACCTTCATGACTGAGCATTTACACTGGCATCTGCTCATAGTCTGCATTCGATTTAAAGTTCTTTTCCTTACATGTTTATGGGTCACGCTATCTTTGTCACCTTATCCGCCATCCTATTTTGGCTGCCTCTCATTGTCCTCTTCATTTGTTAGATCGACATGCGAGATGATCTCCTTTCAATTCTCAAGACATTTCCTTTTCCACTAGAATTCAGTGTGCAAAAAAATATTTAAAAAAAAAATAACGTGTCTGATTTCTGTTTATGTAAATAGTCTCTTAGCTGGCTGTGGCCTAACTTATTCCAGAAACTTTGGTTCCTTGGCTGATATGTTCCCTTATATATCTTTAGACAAAGGACTTTTTGTAGGTTTTCAGAACATATCACTATAGACTTTTAGACACATGTCTTAATTCAACTATCGTCGCATTCAGCTCACACCTGTGCACAAAAGTGTGAACCGTTTATAAAATGTTGCAGACAAAATATTTCTTGTGCACACTATCTCTAAAAAAATAAAGGGAACATTGCTAGGCTTATATAGCCCGACACTCTCGCTTTGTGCATATCTCAGCATAATTATAGACTTGAACTCTTGCACTGGATTCTTGTCGCTGTGTGTATCCACTTACAAGATCCTCTTTCTAATTTCCAAAGCTAAGCTAAGCAATGCCCCAAGATATCTCTTTGACAAACTTGATCTTGTTCCTTGCCCTCTGTTGATCATCTTGATTTTTTTGTTCTATGCGTTTGCTGTTGTGGGTCCATCTACCTGGAATGACCTTCCTCCATCATTAAGGGCTCAACTTTTCTCCATTGGCTTCTCGCTATTTAAAGGTGTTTCTTTTCCCTCCAGTGTTTCGTGCTGAGAGCGCCTCCGAGTTATTCTCGATACGATAAATGACCTGATCCTATCTCAAATGTGAACATAATTTGCGGTTTCAACCTGAAAGCACAGGACATTGTGGAGTCAAAGGGTATGCCAACATTGCTAGTACATTCGGAATGATAGACACTCAATGCACCTAACTGAACAGATGTCAGCCAATTGCCAATGGTTAAATTTGACTCCTGTCATCATTCGTTCATACTGTATTTATAATTATATTGCAGTACCTAACTCAACCTCAGTGCAATAAGAAATACAAGTCATTATCATTACTTACTTTGCTTGTAACATACGCCAAGTACGATGTAGATGATGCAGGCAGATATGGCCAAAAACTGTGCCAAACAGCCGAAGAACATGATGACGCTCAGGAAATTTGGTTTTCTTCTCCACTCATGTTTACGATATTCGATGTGAATGCCAAGCGTCAGTGCCGCAAATATCCCTTTTAATTAAACATTTCAAAGAAAAATCAGCTCAGTTGTAACTAAGATATTAACAGAATTATTAGTTCATTTAAATTGATTAGGACAAGACATGGCAAGGGAAAGCAATTGTTATTTATTACATGCCCAATTATCTAATTTTGTAATATTTGTTGTCTGTAATCATCATAACTCGACAGTTCTCAACTTGTGGGTCGTGACCCCCATTGGGGTCGCCTTAAGATTTGCCATGCTAGTCCTAGAGCTTTCAGGAACTTGAAATAAGATACAGTTGTCAAACCAAATTCTCATATTTAAAATTTACGTAGTCATGATTATTACACTAAGTAGGCCTACAACACTATAACAACTTAAATTAATCACTATAGTTCAAGTAATAAAATTATTACTAACAGGGAAATATAAATTGCTTTGTTAATTATTGATCGATTTTGCAGTAATATGTATGAGATGTATGGATTATCAAATGGTGAGAAGTTAAACACAAGGCATGCAGTAACCCATTTTATTTTTTAATTGGAAATATAATCAGGGGGTCACAGGCCTAAAAAGAGAACCACTGCCATAACTTGATATGCGCAGCCCAAGACAATGTAGTTTAATGCACTACAAATTTATTATGGATTAGGCCTGTTCTAATAATGCAGAAGACATCAATCACTGCTGAAGAACTTTTCTGAAGCAAAAAAAAAAGCATTTCAACACATGGATAACTCATTTTTTAACACAACAGTAGCCATGTTTTGTTGCATATAACCTGCATAACGTTCGTCTACTAGACTTTCTCTACTTCATGGTGCATGAACAGGGTGCCGCCCTACACTGGGAACTAAATCATTCCCATCATGACAGGGTGCCGCCCAGTCAGCTCCGAGTGGTTTCTTCCTTCCTTTCTCATGATGCTTTTAGTGGTTCTTGTGCATGCTTTTGTTACCACTGTTGCTTGATCCTAGTTGGTCTTTCCTTGAAGTTCTGGGGCGACAAAATCAAGTTCTGCACTCGGCTGCTCGGGCAAATTCCAAAATTCGCCTTTGAGCCACTCCACATAAAATCAACCAGTAAAATAACAATTTGCCACCACACCCTTTTAATTTTCTGAAAATGTTGTCACACCAAGTACATAAAATATAAGGAATAACAGTGAAAATGTTAGCAGAATATTTCAAAATTCGACTGAGATATTAAGTTTTTTATTTAATAAGCAAAAAACGGATCATGAGAAAATGGCAAGGTCAACCTAGTTTGGACTGTCATATCTCAGCCAATAAATAAGCTCGAGGAGTGAATTTTTGGCCCATAATCAGTTTGTTGTGCTGTTTCCAAATTTGCAAAAATGTAGGTGGTGCAATATGTGGTTTTTAATCTACAATTAGTAAATATTGCCCAGAAGCCAATTTTCGCTGAAGTTCCAGACGTCATATCTGCTGGCGGGAGGATATATTTTAACACTTATAATGGTTTTATATTGAGGTGCATGGGTGCTCATGAGACATTGTTATTGCGGAACGTGATGTTTTGGCGCAGGACGTTTTGATGCAGGGCCATTTTGGCGCATGACCTTTTGATACAATATATAATGCCATGTGTCTACTTCTGTATTTACTTTTCCTTGTTGTCTGATCTACCAGTCGACATTTCTGGACATATACAATGGCATATATCTGAGAGATATCCGAGCATTCTCTTAGGCAGTAACACTCTCCGAATGACACCAATCCACTAAGGGTGAATTATTCACAAAGCAACATTTAGTTCAGTTTGAAATAATTGGAGCTGACATTTGACAAGACACACCTAGAAAGATATTAATCTGAAATCACAAAAATAAAGATTACGCTAAATAGAGAAATGAAGAAATAACATATTTAGTGAATGCCTAAAATTGGAAACTGTGCAATCGAAGCTTGGTTCAGTGCAGACCAATCCCAGAAGTTCTGGCGATCAAAAAGTATTCGTACATCGCAGCTGATTTCAGGATCAGGACAATCGTGGATTGTTACAGAGAACGAAACATCATCGAGTTCCTTAGAGGGATAGTGCAAAATATTTGGATGGCCTCATGAGGAGCCAATGGACTGTACAACTTAACAAAAGGTTTTAGTGGTTTTGAACACCTTTGAACATTTCCTATAAGCTTTGATATAGTGGGCTAATATTTTTACACATGAAAACGACTAAACATTTCTTGTCTACTGTTATGTACTACATAAGTGGTTCTCAATTGGTGTGACGCAGCACAATGGTGTGCCGTATGGCAGCGCCAAGTGTGCCGCAACTCCAATAAAAAAATCAAATTCAAAATCAAAAAAAGATTCAGCATTACTTTCCTTCCATGTCATCTGAACTATAGCTATGATTGGGTGAGAGACCCATTTGTTCGAATTGCAGGAAACACAAACATATTAACACTAAAAGAAGAAGAGGAACTTGCTAAATTCAGCTCTGATCAAAGTTTAAAAATGCGGAAATGTTCTTAGATGCGCTCTGGATAATGGCAGAATAGGAAAATTCAAATATTTCAAAGAGAGCTTTGTATATTCTTTTGCAGTTCTCCCCATCCTACTTGTGTACGTCCGAATTTTCAACTCTTACAAATATTAAATACAAAAACAGAGAAAAATTGAAGTGTGTTAAAGAAGAAATGAGAGCTTGTTTATCGTAACTCCTCCCAGGATTGAAGAAATTTGCAAAGGACATCAAGCCCAGATATCACATTGACATTTAATGACATTTACACAGGTCTTACAAATTACAAAAGTCTTCTTAACACTGAAGACTTGCACAGTTTACAATCAGTTTATGTCTAATATCGTAAATGTACAATTGTAAAAGCATAAATGTTCCATTAAAATCTCTTCAAGTTAAACTGTTAAAATAAAAATATTAGTCTACTCTACTCTAATATGTTTGAAAATTATGTAAAACTTTAAATTAAGCCAAGGTTATTTTTTGGGATGGAAAATGCTTAAAAGCAAGACTTAAAAACAGCAGCCATAAAATTGCTCATATCTAAACATAAAAAAATAGTTTTAGTTCAATGGTGCCTTGGTGCCAAAAAGGTTGAGAACCACTGTACTACATTCATTTCAGTTTGTCTGCACGTGCCAAAACGTCCTGCGCCATATGTCCTGCGCCAAACGTCCTGCACCAAACATAGTGCTTCAAGTTATGGAAGTCAGTGCTGGGATTCCCTGAAGGTGTTCAGCAATTTATAAAACGAGACTTAGGGACAGATCTGCGACATTAATGCTAGCAACATTGAGATTTAGAGACTATATTTACGACAGCTTTTCTACAGAACCTACAAAAACTGACAAAATACAACAACAACAGACGAATTTTATCAGAATAAGAACTGACCGGATGCAAAGACAGACAAACGATAACAGAATGAAGATATGGAAGGATGCAACAATGACAGACAATTAATATTATGTTCACTTAGGAGTTTAATTATGTATGTGAATAAACTTCATTTTCAATACAAACTGAGTTCTTTCAATCTGATCCCACATGTCTCTTTCCCTACTCACATATATGGCCACACCTTAGATTTGGTCATTACTTCTGTCTCATCTGGCCTATCACCAATCCTCAACAGTGAACTTAACTCGCCCTCTGAAAAATCCATTTTCACAAAGCTCAACATCGAACCATCTCCTCGCCCTTCACCCAAACTGCACTCATTCCACCGCATCAACTCCATCAACCTTGATGCATTCAAATCGACCTTGAATCCTCCTCCCTGCTTCTCTATCCTCCAACAGATCTCCTGTCTGCATACAACTCCACCCTGTCTGAACTCATCAACAAACATGCTCCAATCATCACAAAGCCTGAATCTCATGCAAAAAATCCATGGTTCAACTCTTTTCTACAAGCTCTAAAATCATCACGCCATTGCCTGGAACGAGCATGCAAAAGAACACACGACGTATCCATTCTCAATAGACTAATAACCGTAACAAACAGATACCACAGCCAACTTCTCTCAGCCAAGAAGAACTACCTATCATCTCTCGTTCATTCAAATTCATCCAATCCTCAAAATCTTTGGAAAACTGTTAATAATCTTCTCCTCTGTGGCTTCTCTAATTCTCTTCCAAACTCTATTCCACATGCATCCATTGCCGACTTCTTTGCATCTTTCTTCACCAACAAAGTATCCTCTCTCCGTCTCTCGTTACAGACTCTCCAATCACAATCATCATCATCATCCTCAGACGATCACGGCGACACAATCTTGCCACCTGGTACATCCTTTGACATGTCTGAGGATGATGATGATGATTGTGATTGGAGAGTCTGCAATCTTGCCACCTGGTACATCCTTTGACATATTTGAGCCTGCAACTGACGAAGAAATCATGACCCTCATCCAAGCCTCTCAAAACAATGTGACCTCGATCCAATCCCAACCTCCTTACTAAAAGACTGTGCAACTCTTCTTGTTCCTACAATTACGAAGATCATCAACCTGTCTCTATCAACCGGCACTTTTCCTATGCTTTTTAAGGACTCGATTGTTAAACCACTCCTCAAAAAACCATCGTTAGACAAAGAACTTCTGTCCAACTACCGGCCAATTTCTAATCTCTCTTTCTTATCCAAACTCTCGGAACGGGTTGTCCTCTCTCGTCTCAACGGCTTACTAACCTCAAACAATCTCCTCAACCCAAATCAATCTGCATACACCAAACATCACTCTACAGAAACACTACTCACCTCATTATACAACAAACTTGTTATGGCGATAGGTTGCCAACAAGTGTCTTGCCTATGCCTCTTAGACATTTCTGCCACCTTCGACACCATAGATCACACCATTCTTATCAAACGCCTTTCCTCTACATTTGGAATCTCTGGTACTGTCCTATCCTGGATCAAGTCATACCTTTCTTCACGCTCTTTCACTGTCAATGCCTCTTGTCACTCATCTAGTCCTCACAGCCTCACCTGCGGTGTTCCTCAAGGTTCTGTTCTTGGGCCTCTTTTATTCATTCTATACACTTCCCCACTCAGCAAAATCATTTCCTCGTCTTCTGTAGATCATCACCTTTACGCTGACAATACACAACTGTTTTATCTTTCTCTCCTCAACCACTTACAGATGCAATAAATCACATTCAAAACACCATTGCCCTCATATCAACTTGGATGACCACCAACCTGCTCTGTCTAAAACCCTTCAAAAACAGAATTTCTCATCATTGGCCTCCGCAAGCAATTGAACAAACTTACATACCCATCTGACCTTCTTCAAACAAACGCAACCTATCCTGTGCCTTACTCTTCTCCTGTCGACAATCTTGGAGTCATCTTCGATAAGAATCTTACCTTTTCTGACCACATCACTCAGCTATCTCGCACCTGCTAAATGCACATCCGCGACATTCGTCGATTGTGCCCAAATCTCAACTACAAGACTGCATGCACAATAGCCACATCAATTGTTCACTCAAAGCTAGATTACTGCAATTCCCTCTTTCACAACATTGATTCCTCACAAATAAGACGCCTCCAAACAATTCAGAATGCTCTTGCCCGTGCAGTCACTACAACAACAAAACACCATCATATAACCCCTGTCTTAAAATCACTTCATTGGCTAAAAGTGCCTCAACGCATCCACTACAAAATTGTATCTATCACCTACAACGCACTTCAAACCTCTCAACCCTCTAACATTCGTCAACTGCTTACAATCCAACCGCCTGGATCAACTCGCTCATCATCATCGTCATATCTTTCTCTATCTCGACCTCCAGTCTCATCGTCTCTCAAATTCTGCAACCGCTCCTTAGTCTATGCTGCACCAGCACTTTTGAACGGACTCCCAACAGAACTCCGTCAGTTTGCTCATCCCCACATTCACCTTCAAATATAACCTCTCCTCCGCTTTCGTTATCCCCTGCTACTTTCCATTCACGACTAAAAACCGAACTCTTCAATGTGTCCTATCCAGATTCTACTCCTGTGCCACCACATGACCACCCTCATCATCGACTACCACCGTAGCACCATGCTGTCTCCTCGGCTTGACTCCCTGGATTTCAACCCGGCACCGAAAGGAAACGAGAGGATTGGCTATTGTGGACTTGATTTGGCATAGCGCCGGTGAATAAGCTGGTCTCCCTGACGAGGCTTTTGTGGGCGCTGAGAAATTTTCGAGGATTTACATTACATTACAAAGTGTCTGACTAGGCAAACGCTTCCATAGTTAGACACACCTAACAGCATAAGATTCGTACATGTTTAAGAATTTCATATATTGTACTTCACGTAACTAGGAAGTACTAGAGTAGCACATACACGTGCATTATTAAATTAGCATACAGTTGCAGCCAACCCTTCGGAAGGTTAAAGACAAAACCACGGTTGCATTTTAATATAGTGTGGCACTTCTGCAGCCGAAAAATCCAGCCTAAAAACGCACAAAAAATTACTTCTGTGGCCAAAAGTTATTTTTGCAAGTCTAAAAACGACACTAACCCTGACCCTAAACGACTCTCACGATGCCTAACCTAACCATAACCGACCATCACGATGCCTAATCTAACCCCAAAGACCCTCACAAGTTCACAACGCATGATTACAAATCTGAGGTGTTTTTTAATAGTGCGCATGCGCCAATGGTAGCGCATGCGTAGAGGTCTTCACGCGCTAAATTTTGCATGGATTCGACCGCAGAAGTAACATCTTCCTCTGTTTTTGAGCTGAATTTTCGGCCGCAGAAGATTCGTCCTTTAATATAACAACGTTGTTATTTAAATGCAAACATTATATGAGTGCCAAATACAATACTGAACAGACCTGACACTAGCCCCCACACCGCGCAGTGCCAGTTTCGGAAATAGAACCCAAAACTTCCGAAAATCGACAATCCGACGACTATTCCGATAACAGCGAAGGCAATCCGACAATTTGTGGCAATCGACGGAGTCGGAGTGGCCGGCATTTTTCTCATAAACGTCGAGATCCCTTGAATTATGCTTGTCACCGTAGATCACAGGACACGAAATCAGCAATGCCCACTCATAACCAGTCTACCGATCGTAAACAAATTAGCGACACATAAGAAAATGGCCTTTGTGATTGCCACTGCAGTCAGTCCAAACTTTTCAGATGGTAATTTAAGACGTTATCGGACTCGCATATCGATCATGAACTTGCCATAATGTAAAATTTAGGTCGTGACCAACCCAATGAGGTTATGACCAACCTCAGTGGTCGTGACCCAGAATGTCAACTGGATTTTAGTGTGCTTCCTAAACTCGCATCTCTGTATGTCAGTAGGCCGGTACTAGGCCATAATAACAATTAACTAGTTAACCAGTTGCGATCTCATATTCTTGGCATTTTTGTAATAAAAATTATAGCCACTCTGATGCATGGGTATGGGACCTTGGATCCTCAAGCTTAAGGGTCACTCACCCGTTTGGCCATTGCATTCAGTTAAATGTTAATCAATAAGGGTCTTTGGACAGGCTAGTTACAATGAGATTTAATCAGCAGTGTTTGGTTCTTTCCATGGCATCTTTGCTTAGATCAAATCATGATTAATCGAGCCAAATGTTTGGGGAAACTAAAACTTGGCGATTGCAGTAAGAAGAAGCCAGAGAGCTATTGAAGAGATTCATTGCCGGGGCAGAGAGAAGGGCACGAGATATAGAGGACATTAGTAAATTAGTAAATAATGAAGCATAGTGTGTGTTCAGAGTCCTCTGAACACACAATAATATTCTTCAATAGTAATAGTATTGTAACGGAACGGGGCCTATTCGACAGTGACCGGGATGATTGCAGCCCCGTCCGATATGGGGGTAGTTCGAGTTGCAGTCCGCTGAGTAAGGCTTCAGTGGTTTGCTGAAGACTAGCCATTTAAGGTTTAAATAGCTCCTTTCTGGATGACGCTTGGAATAAGACACGCTGGTTCGATAACCCTCTTTCAATGTACAACGGAAAACAACACTTCTGTAGCGCCCAATCAGAAATAGCCCGTATCTCACCCTCTCAATACGCCCTACGTCGATAAACTAACGAGTAATTGCAACGCTACGTCAATGGCTGACGGCGAATACTATGCTACGTCAATGGCTGACGGCGACTATCGCAAATCTACGATGACTATATCCACGACGACTATCGCAAGCCACGACTACTATTCGTGCTTCCTAGGCGCCGAGATTGCAATTTCGAAGCCGAATCTACAAGGCTCCCCGATGACGATCTCCAGACGACGACGACGATTCCCAGGCGACGACGACGATGACTCCGATCTTCCAGGCGAACTCCTTTTATACTAATTTGCTGTGGATAGTAGATGATACACAGTAGATAGGAGACAGTAGACAGTAGAGGCTACACAGTAGACAGTAGAGGCTACACAGTAGACAGTAGAGGCTACACAGTAGACAGTAGAGGCTACACAGTAGATCGTAGATAATACATAGTAGATAGGATACAGTAGATAGTAGATATCTACAGCAGATAGTAGATGGATTACAGTAGATAGTAGATAAGCGTATACAGCAGGTAGATACCACAGTAGAAAGAACACAGTAGACAGGTGTACACAACAGGCAGACACTACAGCAGGCCGACACTAGGTAAGCGTACCCCTAAACCGTTACAGTATTCAACGTTCGCAGTAAGCTTGAGCGATGGTTCGATGTACTATTATTACAAATCAGTCGAACTCGAAGCAGCTGGAAAAGTTGAGACTTGAGAGTTAAGCGAAAGTCGCACAGTAACGGTCTAATAGTAGCTGCTGATTCGAACTTTCCCTAATCCAACGAATAGCGACAAATTCCGCCTACAATCACATTGACTTTATCATACGTCTATGTCGTAAACTGGGGCAGCCTTGCATCATCAAAAAGCTAATGCTTACTTACAAAAGTATTATCAGTTAAAATTAACTTACAATTACGTAACCAAGTCAGACGAATGTTTCTATTTCTAATTTGGTTTGAAATTACAAAATAATAGCGCTAAATAATGAGAAAATCGTAGCTTCAACTAAATTAGCACTCTTCAAATCATAGATTAAACTATGGGCTTAGCTCATTTCATGTATATTTCAATGAAACAAAATGGCGACGTCAGATAAAGAAGACGAGGGTAAAATACAATACAATACAATTCAGCTTCTATTTATGACGTACCTTAAATTACCAAAACGGAGCAGAGAGATGGACACGTTACAATGTAGTGATGGCTTACTTATCACATCATGGACCGCAACATATGCATAATATTGTGGGCGTAGCTTGTACACGATATTGCTCAACGCATCTAGACGGGCACGGGTAAAATGCTGATCTGCTGATTTGCTGATCGGGGTAGGTAAAATGCTGATCGGAAATTGCTGATTGGTCATGCTGATTGTTGGGTAAAATGCTGATTGCTGATTTTAGTTTTTATAAACAGCACTATGAAGAAACTTTTAAACAACTTTTATTTGCACATATCAAATCTGAAGAAACTATTGAACAACTTTTATTTGCACATATCATGAATGCACGCCTATGTATTGTTTTCTGTTAACGATGCCAACACTAACGAAGCATCAACAATATACAGAAATTCATGAGCAATTTTTACTTGCACACTTCACAAATGTATGTGGGCGTATGTATGGCGTCAGTTACACCGATTGCCATTCTTGCTGCTACAATGTGATAGGAATGTGACTTTGCTGGACACGGACAAGTGATTGTTGGAAAGAGTCGGATGACATGTGGTTCCTGAGTGTCCATGATGGTGAAGACAGAGTTGTGGATTTAGTGTGAGTTCGTTTGCTGGGATGATCCTGGATGCTCTAGAGATGTCTTCACGCAAACAGAGAACCGAAGTTTATTTTTAAATAATCTAATATTTTGCTGGTGTTGAATATGTTGGGAGAAGATTCCATAAATGGATGGAATCCAGTACATTGAATGGACAACAATAGAATATCTGTGTGTGCATGAGGAGTGTCATAAGTTGTCGAGTTTGATTAAAAGAATCATGCTTAAATGGAAGCTGGACTAATGAAAAGAATTATGTTACGGAATTAAGGTTTTACATGGAAATACACTCTGTCGCATAGACCATTTTCGCCATTATGTGAAAGGTATTAAATTGCAAACCACGTATGTTATCGTGTCGCATGGCCTTGGGAGATGAAATCAAGTGGTTGAAGTAAATTGGCTTTTGTTGATTAAGATTAACTAGATTAACGTATTCAGTAGGTCACTCTTGTAAGTTGTTGGTGCTTTTTGCGTTATCATCATCATGTCTAACCCGGCCTCGCGGATATTTTGTTAGGAAATGTTGAAAATTGTGCATTTTTACGAAATGTCGAGCACCCGAGAGTTGATTTCATTGCCCGAGCAGTCAGCCAATATGACCAATGGAATATTTCCGGCATATGTTCGGGTAAAATTGCGCATTCTTACGGAATAACGTAACCCAAGAACCGATTTCATTGCCCGGGCACTCAGCCAATATGACTCAGGGAATATTTCTGGAATATGTTCAGGTAAAATCGCACATTTTTACGAAATTTCGAGTACCAGAAGACCGATTTAATTACCCAGGTAGTCAGCTTCGGTCGGTTCGGTCTTCAGTTGACAGCGTTACTCGTCAATGCCATTAGATAGTTATCTTTATTAATTTTTAGGCAGCTCGAGAGAGAGTTCATCGGGCTTGTGCTCGCCTGATAGGGGGCATCTCTAGGATTAGCCACGTGCCCGCTTATATGCGGGATATTTTACATTAGTCACCCATTCCTCAGCACATTTCATTTGGGATTTCTTACCTTGTCTGGCACTGCCTTTATGGTGCAGCACCTACTTACATTAGGGAGCTTTGCTGTCCTGTTGCCTGTAATAGAAAAGCTGGAAGAATGCTGTGCTCTGCCTAACAGGTTCTTCTTCATGTCCCTTTCTCACTTCGAAGATGGAGTATCGTGCTTTTTCGGTTGTGGGCTCAACTGCTTGGAATGGCCTCCCATTGCATCTTCGAATCTTACCTAAGAACTCTACCCTATTTTTTCCACTCTGAAAATTGTCTTATATGACCGAGGTTGTACCGGGAGCGCCTCTGAAAAGGCGTTATATTAAGTTTCATTGAGTGAGTGATTGATTGATTGATCAGTTCAAGAGTTTCTTGTCCCTGCCGTATCAGTTGTGAGGAACAGCAACAGATGTTCATAGTACACAATAATGACACGGCCCAGCAGTTCATCATTGGTGGTAAATGATGCATTCATGGATATCTTTTGTACCAATAGATCCTTCATTGGTGGTAAATGATGCATTCATGGATATCTTTTGAACCATTAGATCCTTCATTGGTGGTAGATGATGCACGCCTGGATATCTTTTGAGCCATTAGATTCGTCATTGGTGGTAGATGATGCACACCTGGATATCCTTTGAGCCATTAGATCCTTCATTGGTGGTAGATGATGCACGCCTGGATATCTTTTGAGCCATTAGATCCTTCATTGGTGGTAAATGATGCATGCATGGATATCCTTTGAGCCATTAGATCCTCCATTGGTGGTAGATGGTGCACGCCTGAATATCCTTTGAGCCATTAGATCCTTCATTGGTGGTATATGATGCACACCTGGATATCTTTTGAGCCATTAGATCCTCCATTGGTGGTAGATGATGCACGCCTGGATATCTTTTGAGCCATTAGTTCCGTCATTGGTGGTAAATGATGCACACCTGGATATCCTTTGAGCCATTAGTTCCATCATTGGTGGTAAATGATGCACACCTGGATATCTTTTGAGCCATTAGATCCTCCATTGGTGGTAAATGATGCATGCATGGATATCCTTTGAGCCATTAGTTCCATCATTGGTGGTAAATGATGCACACCTGGATATCTTTTGAGCCATTAGATCCTCCATTGGTGGTAAATGATGCATGCATGGATATCCTTTGAGCCATTAGATCCTTCATTGGTGGTAGATGATGCACGCCTGGATATCATTTGAGCCATTAGATCCTTCATTGGTGGTAGATGATGCACGCCTGGATATCTTTTGAGCCATTAGATGATCCTCCATTGGTGGTAGATGATGCATGATTGGATATCCTTTGAGCCATTAGATCCTTCATTGGTGGTAAATGATGCATGATTGGATATCTTTTGAGCCATTAGATTCTTCATTGGTGGTAAATGATGCATGCATGGATATCCTTTGAGCCATTAGATCCTTCATTGGTGGTAAATGATGCATGCATGGATATCCTTTGAGCCATTAGATCCTTCATTGGTGGTAAATGATGCATGCATGGATATCCTTTGAGCAATTAGATCTTTCATTGGTGGTAGATGATGCACGCCTGGATATCCTTTGAGCCATTAGATCCTTCATTGGTGGTAGATGATGCACGCCTGGATATCTTTTGAGCCATTAGATCCTCCATTGGTGGTAGATGATGCATGATTGGATATCCTTTGAGCCATTAGATTCTCCATTGGTGGTAGATGATGCATGCATGGATATCCTTTGAGCCATTAGATCCTTCATTGGTGGTAAATGATGCATGCATGGATATCCTTTGAGCCATTAGATCCTTCATTGGTGGTAAATGATGCACACCTGGATATCTTTTGAGCCATTAGATCCTTCATTGGTGGTAGATGATGCACGCCTGGATATCTTTTGAGCCATTAGATCCTTCATTGGTGGTAGATGATGCACGCCTGGATATCTTTTGAGCCATTGAGAAAAACCCTGACAAATGGGCGCAAGACATAACTGTGCATCATGATAGAAATAATGTGGAAAATTTGGTCATTAATGTACTGAACAATCTCTCACTAAATAAGAGCAAATCGTGTGAAATGGTGATATCACGACGTGGCGTATCTAACCCTCCACCATTACTTGATGGTGTGTAGCGAGTGACTATGATGAGGGTTCTGAGCATCACCGTGAATCAAGACCTATCGCTGGCCCTCACGTTGGCGAATCACTTCAATCGTGCTCCAGCTCTCTCCATGCACTTCAGGTGCTTAGAGCTCATGGACTACCTCTGCAGAACGTTACTGAAGAGACTGACCACCATGACTCGCCTGGTGTTCGTGAAAGGACTGGTTGCACAGAGGATCGCATATTGCTGGCTGTTTTGTGGAACGAGTTCCACGCTCTCCGCAACTTTTTTCCCTCTTTCAACAAACGCATGTACTACTTTCGTCCAAGGCCTTTACCCTAACCTCAAACAGACAATAAAAACTTTATCTCAAGAGTACTGTTCAAGCATATGCAGTAGATTGGCCCTTGTCATCAAACCCAAACATTATTCTTAATCAAATACCTTGTAACTAGGTTGTGGTTTGCCATCCATGTCTTTATAATAAACAAAATCATCATCATTATTAGATAATTATTCGCCTTCTACCACAGATATGTGCGAATGAAATTGGAATTGAAGTCCAATTACAGTTGTTTTGAAAAGAAGACTTAAGCAAATTTACTTGCATATCAGAACCTAGCTTACTTTGTTTTATAGAGTGGCTCCTACATATGGAACTTTTCTTTGGCATAGCTCAGAACATAAACATCTAAACATAATTGCGTTTAACTATAGTGCTGCACTGCTACAATGTCATATTTCTTTCCAATATTGTCTATGTAGAGTTAGCTATAGTGCTATAATAACTTAGATCGCTGCACAACCTGTCTGATGAACACTTGTTTACTTATGTTAATAAAATAATTTTAAAAAAGTGTGAGCTGTGTGCTTTTGATCTGTGTGCAATTGTCTGCGCGATTTTGCCCTGCACGCTTTGGTCGGGTCATCATGAAAATAGTGTCAAGTAATGCTTTTATTTTAATCCGTTTTTCTCTTGTTGTGAACACGTTTGAAATTCATGATGAGCTTTCATTGTGGTACGTTGATGAACTGACCCGCAAGTTATATCACATATATCTAAAAGGGATGAAATGAAACTCAGCTCAACCGAGTTTTGTAGTACTCGACATAGACTCGGAATACAATGGGTCCGAGTTTTAATACAAATCGGCTTTCCGATTTCCTGTTTTGAAAACAACAGTAGGATATTTACAAAACAAAAATTGACCAAGCTAAATGCACAACTACTTTTACTATTTATGCTTACTAGTTACTACTTCCTAGTGTTAACTAAGTCAAAACCAAAAATTTCATTACAAAAATCAAGTGAATGAGACTTTCTAAATATTTGAAACTCGATCTCAGTACAACACAACTCTTAAAACTTGGACTTAGCAGGAAATTGACACTCAGTTAATCCCTAATATCTAAGTAAACTTTAGAAGCCTTTCATCTGATACCTGTTGCTGCACATCTTTAGGAAATGAAGTGGATGCAGACGTTAAAGCCAAGGACGTTGTTATGGAGACAGATGTGGCAGCATCACTTACAACTGATGATGAAACAGTTGATGAGAATGGCAAACGCAAGGCACATCTGTCAGGTGATAATAAAGAACGAAGGAAACGCCTCAAGACCGCTTCGACATTGAGTGACTTTGAAAAAAATCCATGTATGTTGCTACATGAGAAATGTCGTGATGTTACATATAATGTGTTGTCACAAGTCGGTCCAATACACATGCCAATGTTTACAGTGCAAGCTAATGTTGGTAATCAGGTGAGTAAGTTTTGCATGGCAGTTGCCTGTCTAAGTCTTTGTGGTCTTGTAGATTGTGACTGGATCTGTTAAAGCAGTAGTTCTTAAAAATTGTTTCTTAGAATTAGTGAGTGGCTCCCTTACCTTACAAAGAGTTACTTTTGTATGCGCATATCAGCCAGCAATGTTGGTCGATCAATTGACTGCTTTTCATTTTGACGATTATTTACATCTAAATGTAGAATTCACTTAGTAACTTTGAAACACCCACTGAAATTATATAAATGTAGGGCCTCTCCTCGTTTCCCCACCTCTGCTTCCATTTTTCTTTCCCTCTCCTCTTCCATCCCCTTCCAATTCGCATGCCTCGTGTAAGATTGTCTTTGTCGGTCCATAGCAAAATGGTCACATTAAAGTTCAGTATAACAATTCATGACTGACTTTGGGATGTTTCTTTCCCTTTATATTATTAATACATGACATTTATCACTTTGCCACTCTAAATTTTTTCAATTTAGACATTCATTGGTTCTGGACCTTCGAAAAAACGTGCGAAACTGGCTGCAGCTGAGGTCGCAGTGCAGGCATTGAAACTATACAGTTTGGCTGCTAAAGCTGAAAACTCAGATCAATCAACTGAAAATGACTTCACAAGTGACATGGAGACAGTATCCCAATTTGCCACTGTTTCAGAACAACCTGGTGCCACAGTAGACTCAAATGAGTTGGAATCTACCCTGACAAAAGATAGCAGCGTCTGCATTATGCATGGAAAGCACCCAGTTCTGATTCTGAATGAACTTAGGCCACGAGCCGAGTACACGGCAGTGGAGGATGAAAAGACTGAAACTGGAGAACGCAAATGTACTGTTAAAGTCGATGGTCAAACTTTTGAAGCTCTTGGACATAGCAAGAAGATGGCAAAGGCAAAAGCTGCTGAAATAGCACTACAGAAGCTCTTTGGTCTAAGCTTCTCGTATCTGACAGGTTAGCATGTTGTAGGAAATCCTTTATTTAATTTTCATTTTGAGCTGAGACAATTTGCTTCTTGAATGTTGCAGGATATGAAAGTTGCACTTTCCATAGAGAATATCGTTTTTGTAAAGGAAATACTTTATCAGAGAATATTATGCAAAGTGGAACTTTTGGAATATTGTGGGAGAAAGTAAGAACTTTTGGGCTGCCTTTATCACCGATTGGCCCCATAGCATATAAATGAGGCTCAGTTGCAGCCTATACATGGTACACACGTGAGGTGGCTATGCAGTTTCTTATTTATTCAATGCCATTGTAATTTATTTAATTGTAATTGAACATTTTTATTTTGTGCACCTCAAATTACAAATGAGAGAAATCGGTTCTGTGCTAGCATATTGTGATGTTAAATGTCATTAATAACAGATTATTTCCTGGTTAGCAGATAACTATAAGAGTTGGCAGTGGCAATGCTAACCCAACCAAAAGTTTCCCAACTAGCATTGACAGGTGACAGCAGTTCAGAGTTTCTGAGGCACATGGAATCTAGAATGAGAAGCTATGATAAGCCGATGTGATCTGCCACCAATGATTCATAATTGTCTCATCATCCAGCAGTCCCTCATGGATTCCTGCAGTTCCTCATCAAGTCCTGCTCTACGTCATTTGTCAAGCAACTTCTGCATTTTGACAAAGTATTATGCTAAAATGACTGTCTGCAGCTAAGACCAATACTTGAGTGCTAATATGCACAGTGATTTATCAGGGCTATTTGAAGATGGTCAGTTTTCAGCATCCTAATATCTCAACATGCCTTTTATAAGTGCCATATGGGATCTGGCAGCAAAGTTGCTGACCGTTGGAATGTGTTGAATGAAGTTGTTTGACCATGAACAACTGACATAGATATGAAGGCTGGGAGGATTGGAGTGTGTTATAGGTGAGTGATATGACTTTAGATTCAACTTATTCAGTTATTTTGAGCCAGTGGAGTGATTTGAGGACAGGATGTGGTGGTGTTTGGGGCTTTGGTGACTGCACACACTAGAGCGATCTGCAAGGCTTGGAGGTGGTTTATTTTGGCAATGTTTTTGTTGAGGAATGGAGAGAATTGCAGTTGTAAAATTTAGCATTCATAATTATATGTAGTGATTGAAGATTCAGTTTTGAAATCGAATATTTGGGCAGATTCAGCGAAGGTCACGAATGTATGCATGAAGCAAGGGCAGGAAAGATGGGTGATGTGATTGGTGCTAAGGTTTCTGTCAATAAATACACCAAGAGAATTTGCAGTGAATGTGTGGGTGGATGCAGAGGTGAGGTTTTGAAGTCTGGAATATACTTAAGTTGCTCATGTAGGTCCGGTGCTTTTTTCTAGCTAAACGTGCCATAACATTTTTTCTATAAATAAAGCACTGCATAGGTCTATAAGTATGAATTTTTGTGTGGATTGGTTCAGGAACAGAATCATCAAGGATGAAATTTGGGTAACCACATGGAGAATTTGATCTATGGAGTGGAGAACCTGCTTGGAGAGAATGAGATGAGAAATTGGATGTAATCACATAGGTGATGGTCAAGTGAGGATGCTTTTATGAGTGAACTGAGGATGGTGGTGGTGTAGAGGAGGAGCATGAGGACACCACAGGTGGGTTCTTGAGGATTGGAGTCACTAAAAGATGTTTGAAGATTTGGGGAGATTGCCAATAGATTGAGAGAGGTTGCTTATTTAGTAATGACGGGAACAAAGATAGATGTGCACTCTGCAGTCTTTCAGTAAGGAGGTGGGCATAGGGTCGAGTTCGTGCTGCTTGTTAGGATAAGATTGTAGCATATTGAATATTTCTGTTTCTGATGTTGGTTGGAAAATGGATAATGATGATTGAGGTGGGTAAGGATGAGAGTCCTGAGTAGAGGAGGGAGTATCTGGAGGTGAATCAAGTGTGGTTTTGGAAATGAGTGACTGAAGAGAGAGAGAGAAAGTTGGAGTGCAGTAATTTTTTCTGAGAGGAAAGAACACAATGAATCAATTATTGAAGAAGATGGAAGATAGTTTGGAAGTGGGCTGGAGGAGTTGGCTAGTAGAACTTTTCCAGGGAAGGCATGGATTAGACGATCGGTACTGAACCAATGCGGTGTAAAATCTCTCTTTAGCCACAGCCAAATTCTGAGTGGTATTTGGTTGTGACTGGTTTTAGGGCAGAAAGCACTTGAGGATCACTGGTTCTTTTGTTGGTGGGCTTGAAGTGTCAGCTAAAAGATTTGAAAGCCTGGAGATAGTCCTGAGTTATACCAACGGTTTTTAGAATGAGATCTGGATATGGTGATAATGGGAGCGTGTTGGTCAAGGAACATATAAAAGAATCTTTATTTTTTCACTAAGTAGAAGCTTTTCTGATTTGGCAATATTTTTAATGAGGAATCGAAAGGTCTGGCTAGGTTCGATTTTTCGAACTCTTGGTATTTAAGTTTAAAGTCTTGATCATGAGGTTTAAAGTCTTGATCATGAGGTTTAAAGTCTTGGTCATGAGGCTCAGTGTTGATCTCAAGGTGTCAGGTCTTGCCAACAAGACTGCATTGTAATAATTATAAAGTTATCATTCTAAGTTGAGTTAGATCTAAGAATCTAATGGTAGCAGCTTACTATGGATTTGTCTTTTACTTTTGCCTCTGGTGTTCAGATCCCAATTCATTTTCATGCAATGTAATCCATAGAATGTGTTCAGTTCTAGGATCAGTTGGATATTGCTCAGAGACAGTCAGTGTACGATGTGGCTGAGCTGCTACCAATCAATCCCATGATTGTAAGAGCTGATGTTGAGAGAGGAATAGTGTAAAGGAGCAATTGCTGTACCATAGCTTACTGTTACATTTTCAGGGTCTTTTGTTTACCCTAACTGACTTTTCATGGCAACTTTTTCAGATGGTCAACCAATATACCAGGCTGATGATTCGCTGTGGACAAAGTACAAAATCAAGGAAGCACAGCCCTCACCTGAGACATGCGATGGAAAGAATCCAATACAGATGTTGAATGAACTGTTTCGTGAGCTTAGTTATGAGTTTGTTGACGTTTCAAACGATGTAACAGTGGGAACTAAGTTTTGTGTGGTTGTGAAAATTGAAGGTCAGACATTCCGAGGTGAGGGAACCACTAAGAAAATGGCCAAAACAAATTGTGCAGTGGCAGCTGTTACGGCATTGACAGAAAGTGGGGTTATCACAAACCGACGAGCAGAAAAAGAAGCCAAAAAGAGAAAGGCAATGCTTCCGTATCGAGGGGCGGCTGATACTGATCTACTTGACTCGGCTGTCATTAAGCTGGCCGTGCATTTTCCACACTTACAGTATCGACTGGTGTCGCAGACTGACATGTGGAGCAGTGGTGTAATGTCCTACACTGTCACGGTGACTGTACGTGGAGAAAGCTTCTTTGCGACTGGGTCAACGGAGAAGGCAGCCAAGAACCTGGTGGCTGACAAGGTACTCAGCAAGTTGGGACTTTGGTCTGCAGACGACATGAAGGCTAAGGATGAAGCATCAAAAATGGAGGCCGATAGCACAAACCCGACTGTCGGCAGAGGAAGAGGATTCAGAGGCAGGCGCTTTGGAAGTCGAGGAGTGTTCAGAGGAGGCATACAGGATGGTGCCAATCAGGGTGCTTTCCCAGAAAAGCCACACACCTATGGCATGCCTTCCATTTTGGGAAATCAAGCACAAGGATTAACTCGTGGCTCTGGCGAATGGCGTGGGGGTGCTTCTAGTTATGGAAGAGGATTCCATGGAGTGGAGAGAGGATTTTACCGTGGTCCTTCTTCGGCAGGTATGAGCAGCCAGGGTCTGGGACAAATGGGAAGCATTGAAAGTGGTAGGGGCAGAGGAATGCTTTACGGAGGGAGCATCTTACATAGTGGCCGAGGAGGTGTTGGGGTGAGAGGTGTTGGAAGGAGCAGAGGGTCAACAAACAAACGAGGTCAGATGGGCAACAGCTTCAATAAGGCTGGTGACAGTTTTGGACAGATGGGAAGTGGTTACTCACATGGAACTGGACAGTTCAGTCGAAGTGCATTGGATAGTGCTTATCAAACCAATGTTGCAAATAATCCCTTGAGCAAGAAGGCCCATGCATTGGATTCGTTACCTTCACGTGGAAAAAACAAGGATTCCAGTTTCTTTGGAAAAAATTTGTCAAGTTGGCATTGTCAAGGTAATGAGAAAGGTTCAAGCTGGTCGACTGCAGAAAAGAACTCCAGCTGGAAAGGTCAAACAATGAACAAATACTCCAATTGGCAGAGTGAAAATAAAGCATTTGGGTGGAATGACCAGAGGAAAAAATCACTTTTGCAAGATAAAGCAACTGCAGAGAAGTTTGCGGCCACATCGTGGAATTCGGACATAGTTAGAAAACATGATGAAGCGATGGAAACGCTTCCAACCGAATGGTACGGTGAGCCACAAATTACATCAGATTCTGTTCCTTATTACACTGGAGGATATGGGACATCTGAAGTTGTTTCATCTGACAACTATGACTACAAATTGGAAGTTTCTAACATGGCTGAGTATCTGGTAAAACCTGAATCTTCTGAATATGTCAACCCACCAACCGGGGAGTACTTTGACAATACCAGAGGAGCAACGTACAACACACCCATCGATACATATTTTCACCAGGGTAATGGGACTTACTCTGGTACTTCTAGTAATACTTACGAATATGAAGGAACTTCTGGTACATACACTGGGATGTATACATCTGAGGGCACAGGGAATGCTTACGAAAATTATGGGGGATACGGAGGCGAAGCGGGTTCATATGCAATGGGTGGCATTTGATTAGGAATGGTAGGCTACCTGGTTCATCCAGCTGGACTGATTTTTGGCAGATGACATCAGCGGTGCATCAGTAACTGTAGGAAACCAAGTAGTTTATCACAGCGTGGTTGCTGTGTGTCGTGAAAAATATATTGCTATAATCTTGAGGTGTAAAATTTCTTCTGGTTAAGTTGACTGCAAATGAGAAGTTCAAAAACATGAAATATCAATGTTTATGACATTGTTTTTCATGTTTAAAAGTAATGACTTGTAATAATAATATCTATGTTTAATTTCAAACTGACAAACTGCAGTCTGATTATTTCAAACGCTGATAACTCTTGTATATATGGATTATGCGTGTGTGTATATATAACAACATTTATATATATATATATATGAACATTAAGCGTGACATGTGATAAACGTATCATGTATGTGCTGAAAAATGACTATCTAATTGATTCTTCTTGTAACTTCACAAATTCTGGTAAAGAGTGAATATGTTTTATATTGCCTTATCAAGGACAACTTGCTCAAAAAGTGCTTCTTGTCTTACAGCACTCAGTTTTGAACCCCACACAAATAATGACATGATGATGGCCTCTGGCGTCTTGACATGGTCCATTCTACAACAGTGGCCTGCATGCTCTATGCAGCCTGTCTGGTCGGAGGTATGTGGGGCAGCAGGAGCGCGCCTGGGTGCAGTCTGTGATTAACCGATTGAATTTTTCATTCATATCTGCCAGATGTTCCTGCATTCGAAGACTTGAGACGGTTGGTCAATGCAGGCTTGTTTAAAGCGGTGCTGGATAATCTGGGTCACGTGCTGCACCGGTGCCCTCCTCTAATAAAGACGACCTCATACTCCCACATGGCCATGTTATTCCACAGGCAGACAATGTAGCACAAAAATGTTATTAATTGGAATGCTGTACTTTAAACCAGAGTGTGGATATGCATATGCAGCTGGTTAAATAAGCAATTTACTTACTAGTATATGACATTAATATCGGGTACTAGACAACTAATTCTAGGAAAATATGAGTAAAGTTGGTAGACTTTGGATGAACAATACATTGTTGTGGACAGACCACCCATCCTTGTGTGCTAAGACTATGAAAATTAAGTATCCAGCAGTTAAATTAAAGGGTGTGATTTTCAAGAAATCCTTTAGATATGGCAATTAAAAATCCAAATGCAGTATAAACATTTTAATACCATATTAAATTCTGCCAGCTCAAAGCTGGCTAACATGCAAATGTATATATGCCAGAAGACGAAAGTACATGCACAAATATACCTTATGGCTACATTTTAGATCCAGACAGCACGAAATGGGTGTTACATTTCAATGAGGTAGATATATATATACTGAACTGTCTCCATCTCAGCAGGCCCAACAATCTACTGATGCCATATAAAAACCTAAAAAGCTGACAAACTGTCTTGATCATAGATTATGATAAAGAAGGTAATTCACTCATTTATTTATTACAGACAGGTCTCTTTAACAGTTGTCCTTGGAGGTGTGGCCTAGGCGTTGTAAGATCTTTTGGCAGATGTGCCAACACGACAAAACTCCACAGTCAAACAAGCAGACAATCTTTACAGGTTTCATGACCTTAGCAACAGATGCTGAAGACAAATATTACAATTGGCCACCTCTGTTGCAACAAAATACTAGTTATCTGCCACACACATGTGCAGGCATCACTTGTCTTTTGTTCACTACAGCTAAATAGTTAATACCAACATGCTTTAAAAAGCGAATATCTATGTCAAGAAAAGTGAAACAAAAATAGTAGATAAATCTAACTTTAAATGTATATTGACACTACTGCACAAAATGTAAATACAACAAGACTTGTAAATAGAAGTGTAAAGCACCAGGCCACTTTTGGTAGACTGCCCAGCAAAATGTCCAGCTTTTAAACTTATTTGAATCAATTGTAAAATGCATTAGATGAACATCAAATGTCTAAATACTTCTATGCTTGCCACAAAATAAACATTTGTTTTAAATCACTTTGCACACTTTAGAATTATCAGACAATTGTCTGTCAGTATAGTTTCAGTCATTTGCGTCGGTTCTGTTCTCTAGTTGAGTTGCTATAAGCTATTCAAAGAGGAAGCTAGTCCAGTGGATTGAGCGCCATCAACCAATCTACTTCCACACAGAAAGGTGGTTCTTAACTTTGTGTAACATAACAAACCTTAAAATATTACTTTTTATACATGCAAATGGAATTAATATGTAACAAACAAACATGAGGTGTAAATATTCAGATAATAAGTGAATAAATTTGCGCAGTCTTGCAAAAATCTGGGACAAATTAAGGTAAGGTATTCACTTGCTTATGTTGTGATTCAGAAGCAACGTCCTATGGGTCTTTGGGGCAAAGTGTAGAACCGACAAAACCAACTCTGGTACCAACCATACTTTTATTACAGGAAGTATGGCTGAAAAAAATTGCAAATCTCGTAAGGAATTTAGAGCAGAAACTGTTTCACCATTCTACAAGACCCTTAAGTCACCTTTACACAACCTTATAACAATTCAAAGAGTATATTGTGTGGTCCTTTAAAACAGACCACTCCTTATAATGCTATAATATAAAACAGATTCTAAATCAAAATCACTTGAATTACAACAATTAGATTAGTATGACTATATATATATATATATATATATATATATATATATATATATATATATATATATATATATATATATAAATGAATACAAACTGCTTAATATCAGCTACTCAATGGTGGCATCTGATACTTGCTTAAGAAAAAAAATTTAAATTAAGTTATTTATTTCTACAGATCTACTACAAATGACAAGGTATTATTAACTCATGGCACCTAGCAATATGCTAATATGGCATTACCTTCATCAATGGAGACTGAAATCCATGCAATTAACATTTCAAGGTGAGTGCTCAGTCAATCAAAACCCCAGGCTTTGCACTTACACACAAACTGCAAAGATGAAGCTAAAAATTAAAGAACTAAACAACAATATATTAACACTGGGTAGAGTAGAGTTTCAACATTAATTGGCACCAGCCATCAAAGCACAGCCCATTGAATGAAACACTTTGACATACCTACATATAAGTGACATATATATATATACAAGTTATATATATATTTAACGATGGTAGTGTACTACATGCGACTGGGAAAATAATGCAGCTCATCACTACAGTGTTACAGAAAATGACTCAGATGGGCTCACAAACATGGCAATACTAACTTGTTTGCAGACATAACAAACACTGAACAAGTGGAATATCTGTTAAAAAGTTCATGAAATTGCAGAAAATACACAGGAAAATAACAACAACAGAAAAAGACTAAATAATTCAAGTAAAACTAGTTCAATCATGACCCAGAGAAATCCTACAAATCGTGATGGTATGTTTCACCTACTTGATCATTTCCCTTCTAGTTTCAATATTTCTAGTCAATTTCCTAATATTTTATCCTAAATAGTGTTACTTCAGCACCAAAATCTGCAGAATGATGGCCAGATGCAACAGTACATGACAATAAAATGCTCTCTGCTCTCTCTTAACTATTTAACTTCTTTAAATAATTCGACCTAAAATCAGTTTTATTCGCATAGCCATATACATACATAATGACAAATGCAAAACACGTATATTTTGCTGGCAATGTTCACAATTCTGAAACTGTCATTAATAACAAACAGCAGAAAATGCCAGACTTCTAAAGCCACTTCAAACTGGGTTCCAACCAAAAACGTTACTTTTCTGCTCAGTTAAAATCTGGAATAAGAAGTAATAAAAAAACAAGTATAATGGTCGCTTCTTTGTTTGGCCTTCTTCTGCACAGCAGAAAATAAGGCAGTGAAATGACTTGAGTTGTTGACAACATATTCCAAGTGGCCAATAAATTATTTCCATTGTCTTGGAGACTTTAAGTGAAATCAGTTCATCCACTTCTGACACTTTGCTGCACCACACAAACAAGGAATTTTCTTATCATCTTCCAAATCAAACTTGTAGTCGTAGGTGAGCTGCAAACAATGAGGCAGATAATGGCAAAATGAATCCCAAAAATCAATAAGATTCATTTGCAAATTATTCTTGTATAGAGCCAGTGTTGGGTACGAGACCAAGACCGAAACCAAGAGATCCAAGACCAAGACCGGGTGGTCCAAGACCGAGGGTTCAAGACCAAGACCGATACTCTTTTTTATAAACAATTCAATTTATTAAGACGCTAAAATGAAATAACATGCTTAAAACAATAATTTTATTGCTGAAGAATACTAATCTTAATAATGGGACATAAAACAGTTTTACCGGCCAGTCTGAACTTTTGCAGGTTCAGCCCTTGGGTTTGGTCTGAGAATATCACATTATAAATTACTTACAGACTACGATAGGTAAATAATTTTAAGACATCTGGCAGACTTCTAAAGCCACTTCAAACTGGGTTCAAAGTAGATTAACTTTCTGTCTGAATGGTGTAGGCCTACTGTACTCGAAATTTTAGGTTAACAGTGACTACACGTTGCCGACCACATAATATTAGATTGTTCCAACACCTCGAAATTTGTGAAGGCAAATTTTGAAATGGCTGGTTCCATTGCAAATGCATATTTTTGCCCATAGTAACATATATAGATGATCAGCACTCCATAAATCAATAACAATCGTGTAGGGCCTAAACGTCCGGTGTGGCAAATTGAAAATAACCGACATATATCAAAGAAATTGCTCTGATACGGCAAAGACCAAGACCGACACATTCGAGACCAAGACTGATGGTCCAAGACCAAGACGGATGCATTCGAGACCAAGACCGGAGTTTTCCGGTCTCGAGATCAAGACTGTGGCCTCAAGACCACATCCCTGTATAGAGCACATCTCTATGAAAGCTTCTCAGAGGTGTTACCAGCCCAATCACAGCAATAAAGAAGTTTTCAAATTCTTATAAAAGATGCATGCAGAGTGCAGACTGCAGAATCTCTAGTTAAAAGAAGATGCAGGCCTGAAGGAAGATAATTCCATGTGACATTCCATATGTAGGGCCTATCGTAAGAAATGTCACTTTACGAGAGATACAACAAGAGTAGAGATCACACTTCTCAAATTAAAACTATCAGAAGCTATAGCAGAATAAAGTTATTGACCATTTAGTAAGTTCTATCAATCTTATCAATAGTCTTATCAATAAAATGTTCCTACATATAACACAATTGCATAAAATATAGTAGTGCACTACATAATACACTGCTAACTCAACCTAAAAAGCAGTGCTGTGAATAACACTGAGTTTATAGTATAACACCACTACTGCCTAAATATGACTTATTGTTTAGTGAAATAAGGGTCCATCCATATATTACGTAAGCAAAAATCATGTTTTCGGACCCTTTTTTGCACCGCGTACATTTTTTGGACCCCTCCCCATGCATACGTTCAACTAAGATCTAACCTCCCCTACAGATGTTAAATAGCTAACGACATCTATAAGATATTAATTTTACCCCAGGCTATTTATTATTGTTAGGCATCATATTTCCCAGCTTAAATTTGTTAACTGTTATAAAGTAATAAAATACAAAATACTAACAACACTTGCATTTAAAAAAGTTTTAATACTACATAAAATTGATTAAGCATAAATATAGTCCATGATTGGGTTTTAAGTTCTGAATTTAATATTCCATAATTTGGATGTGATAATTGAACAGTTATATTTGCATACGTAAAAATGTTTTTGAGACCCGTCCCCCATACGCAACCGTATGCAAAATTGCTGGAACCCGAAACCCCTCATCACTGCAAATGTAATAAGTGGATGGGTTCAGACTGCTGAGTTATTTCCTAGCCATCATTTATGAATGTTTTGGACAGTATTCAGCAGAGCTATTAATATTGCAATAAAGTATCATGATACTTTACTTTTGTTACTATCGCAGCGAGTATCGCTATAGTTTTTTTTGCTGGTATCGCATGTGTATCGCGATACCTATTTTTAGCCTGTCAGCGATACTCGATACCAATGCTTTTTCTCACTGAAATTTACATGGTTTCTCAAGAAATATTAAGTGAAGTCTGTCGCTGCGCTTTGATAAGTTTAGGCCTTTTTCAGCTATATATAAACCTTGGTGCGAACAGATGGAATATTTTATAGGCCTAAATAATGGTAGAAGTGAAGTACCTAATTCATTTTATAGCGCTTGCAAATTTAATTGATCTTGAAAATGAATAGGACTGAGAAAACGAAGATTGCAAGTGCAATATCAGAGCACTGTGTTTGAACAGTTTGCCTGAAGACTACTTCAAAGACATTGAGATTAGCTCAAGGACCAATATGCACAGGACTGGAAAGTCACCATCTTCCTTCATGTAAACAGTTTTTGGGCGATATTCAGAAGTCATAAATTTTAGATCCTTTCGCAATAACAAGCTGATTCATAAAACTTTAGTCGTGAAGTCAAATTTACGAATGACTACCATCAGTAAAATCTAAAAAAATGTCGTTAGAGGTTCAAAACAACATATTTTTAAAAGAATTTTTTTTAGATATTGGCGACATCTGTGTTTAAGAGAAAAGCTTGTACACGGAAATATGACGAGTAACCATTCCTCTTATCTAGATTCCTTGTGATTAGCCCAAGCGATTCCTTGGTTAATTTTATATAATTATTGGTGCATGAATTATAATTTATGCTAAGATCGAATTAAGCAAGCATATTGAAAAGTATTGGTATTGGTATCATGATACTTTTAATTAGGAAGTATTGCTAATGCTAATGCAATAATTTTTTCCAGTATTGTTAACAGCCCTGGTGGTCAGACCTTTGTTATTGAAGTCTCATACGCCAGCATTCAACTGTTCCGCTTTAAGGGGTTTAGGTTACTGGCTGGACAGTGCAAAGTTCCAGCTGGAAATGCCAGAAGAGTCCCTTGATTAATGCTAACTGTTCTTCTGTGACCAATTGGCCTGGTTTGGTGGCGAATATCATCCTTCATAGACCAGCATCTTTCTACCATCTGAGATGGTATTGAAATTCAACATTACTGTGAGCATCACTGTTTGTCATCATCTCTTGTGTGGACTGCGTGTGAGTCTGCAGGAGCCTGCCCCCATGGTTGACTCTTGACTAGTTTTCTGTTTTTTGCCCTTAATGATTTTAACATCACTTAGGCTGTGCTTTTTGAACAACTTTAAAGGTGATAAAGTAAGTGTTTACACGCATATTTATATAACACTGCTGTGCTATAAATAACACTGTGCTCATTAACAGTGTGCAACATAGAACTCACAACTGCAGTAACCAATATGAATTACTTCCTGCCATATGCTACCTAGACCAGCTTCAAATCAACCTGCACAGACCTCTTCACCGCTGTTAATTTTTTGTAGAGCAGTGATGACAATCTTGTTGCCACGTTCTGTTGGAATGATTTCCGTAAAGCAGTTGGGATCACACGAGTGATTGATGTAACGGGCTGGACCACCAGCCATTGTCGCATCGATAACCGTGTTTTCATCGATACGAAACATGTAGATCCCACGATTCTGTATTAAAACATGCAAAGACAAAGGATGCCATCACATGCACAGTTACTGCCACAAAGTCAACTTTTAATTAAATCATCTGCTCCATCCTAAATCCCTCTCTTGACAAAGTGTCCTGCACCTCATAACTTGACCCACTGACTCTCTTAACTGAATCCACTGCACTAATTAGCTCCAACTAATAGTACTTGGTAACTTAGCCTGGGTTCTCAATTAAGGACTTCTGCAAAGAGGGGACTGCTTATGCCCAATGCAGATGTCTGCATCTAAATTTACCTTAACCAGCAACATTGATCACATAGGTAAACACTCTGTACTATGTTAGGAGAAGTCTAAGATCTGGCAGTTGTGTATGTGTGCCTGGCTACTTTAATAGCTTCAATAGTCAGGCATTGGTTCACTCTCATATCTGCAGCATTATCACTTGCAAGGGGGAAGCATATGTAATAATGGATAACACACTGGGGTGCAAAGCTGAGGAACCGAGCTCGATTCCCGTATCACCATGATTGAATAGTCCAGTGGTTCTCAACTATGTGCCATAAGGCACTGAAAAGTGTGCCGCGACGCTAATAAAAATCAAATTGAACATCAATAAAAATCATATTTGAATGAAGCTATAATATAATGTATCTATTTTAATGAAAAACGAAAATGTTTCAGTTTTTCAGTTAGCTAGTATTTCTTCTACTGATCTAAAATTCTAAAAATTGTATCAAAGCTTTTGGTTAGTTTAGCACTTTGGCTGTAACTATCGCTAACAAAATGTATGTCTGTCTAGTCATAAATTTAAAGTTAGGCTAATGCGCAGAACTTTTTTTTACTTTCAAGATTCAGTGGCAACGTATAGCATAGCATTCTTTCAACTCTTACAAATATTAAATACAAAAAGAGAGAAAAGTTTATATCAATTGACATTTATTGGCATTTAAACAGGTCTTGCAATTTACAAAAGTCTTCTTAACACTGACAACTAACACAGTTTACAATCAGTTTATGTTTAACATTTTGAATGTAAGATTGCAAATGTTGCCTTTCAATCTGTTCTAGTTAAACTGTTAAAATAAAAATATTTGTTTACACTACTCTACTCTAATTTTGAAAATTATGTAAAACTTTAAATTAAGCCTTCTTTTTCATTTGGAAAAAGCAAGATTTAAACAGGGGCCATTAAAGTGCTCAAAATTAAACATGTTAATATTATAACATAAACAGCCCCTCTCCCTCACATGGCACTATCAATGACCTAATAACACAGGTACCCCACAGTGAGGTTTGGTGACTATGTGACATTACAGATCCCATTATTTGGCAAAGAGCATCATATCCACAAGGCAGCAGTTAAAATTTGGTCCAGGGCTGCATAAGCTAGTTTCTGTTGGCAAGCAGCATGGCCAATTGAATCGAATGGCATGTAATCAACACCTTAGTGTAGATAACATGCTATTTCATTATGTTACAGTAAATACGCACGAGTTTGATTTCACCACAATCGTGTGCTTAGCTCAGGTGGGAAAGTTACAGTTTGGCATGTAATAGGATACATACATAGAAATAATAGATATTCGTCATGCATATTATTTAATTCATTGTTAATTAGTGTTTATTATTAATTCAAACAGCCACACTGATGAGGTTGCAAGTCAGAGTATGAATGGATGATTACAAACAATTACAGAAGTCAAATTTAACTGTATGGCAGCAATGCATGAGTCCATTTGTCCTACTGCATTTTTACCATTGCCATCCGGCAGATGAGTTGACCTTTGGGAAAGTAGCGGGAATCAATGCTTAGTCAATCTGGTTCAGTCAGAGTTTGCTTTGAATTGACCTAGACTTCAATTATGCTCAGCTATTTACTTCACAAAAGAAAAGTAAAATCTATTCTCGCACACATTATTATTGAAGGCCAAAGTAGAGCTTAGAAGCGATTAATCTGATTGACAACCTGCTGCTCATAGATCTTTTCCCTGCTCTCGCAAAGCTCATTACGAATCAACTGTCCGATATATTCGATCACCATAGTGTACTGTTCAAGCTGTCTGGCCGCAAACAAACCAAGTCCCTGAAAGCAGAAATCCAGACATCTAACAAACAAAGAGAAGATGGATGTTATCTGCAGCATGGTCATCCATTCAGTATCATGCTTGGTCTGCAGACAACAGTTTGAACCTAACAGAGTTTGCTGATCTCAATTCGATTCAGATTTACTCATCTTGTAACTGAAACTGTATTTGCATCAGTTAGCAAGCACTACTCAGATAAGTAGATGAGTGCCCTGCTTTAATGAAGTGGTTAGTTCCTGCAAGCATGCACACCCAAACCAACAGATGCCCCTCAAAGGATGATGGATGACCTTGGACGATTGCTTTGTACGTAGAATGAGGTGAAGTATTCCACTACACGGGCACACTGTTGCCTAACTAATCATATTTGGTCTCTAACAGTTCTTTGATGATTCAACATTTGGTGAACATCTCTTGATGACCACCATGCTACAGATAACAAAGACTGATGGTGCATTGATATACTTGATCTGCCACTCAGCTGTGAAATCCTTCAAATCCTGGAGCTGAGGATCTTCTACAGCTAACTCTAATCTGAACATAATTCTGTACAGCTGCAATGCTAATAACATAAGGCATCAATTGACAGTCATTAGAAGCAGGTAAACAATGATCATCTCTTTTACTAATAACAAATTAGGTTAAGACTGAAGTCTGACATTTTCAGTGGTTTACAGGTAAGGATGCCCATCTCAGCCTACTTCATTGGAGCAGGGCACTCTATTTGGCAGACTGTATTTGTTAATTAGTTGCTTTTATATTGCCAATGTTTAAAGCACAAGGCATCAACTTATGGTGCACAAGGAAAGAGCTTTTGACTGGTGAGCAAATGATGACAGAACAAACTTCTGCTAGTCTCGCTGGAGTCAGAGACGGAAGGTAGAAGAAATTAGGATGAAAGAGTTTGTTCAATGCTAGGAAGCCACTAATATTAAGAAACCTAACTTACACTTGTATGTATCTTAAGCAATGGAGCTTTAGACGCTTGGAGATTTCGATTCCAATGATGACATTGATAGATGGCCATAATGTACAGAGATTATTACATTATTTTAATCACTAGCTGGTAATAGTGTCAAGCAATGTAATACCACTTCGATTGGATACTTATAGTGTCTCAATCAAAGTCACCATAATTTGTATATACATAGTAAATTAAAATCACTAGGTGTCAGTACAATAAAGTAATGTAGTCCAGTTTCTATTCAATTAATACACTGTCATAATCGCCACCATTAAACGTGAATGATTGCAGTGTCAAACAAAATAAAAAACAGCACTAAAGCCAGGTTAAAGATATTTTAAGTTAATACCTCAAACATATACATTTGTGCTTACTAATCTACATACATATATATTGGTGTGAATCTATTACAACTGTTGCTTGCCCCCAGTATGATCTGAGGGCAGGCAAAAAGCACCACCAACCCCAATCCCCACTTGTAAGTTATAGCTGCTCAGCAGACTCCATGTAATGCCTCATAGATACAAGTCAAACAACTTGTATCATAGCGTTCTAGTATGGACATACAGCTGTCTTGTGCTTTAGATTCCAATTTTGTATGTATAATAAGTGCCCTAGAAAGGCAAATACAAGGTGTCAGACCTGGATGTTGGATCGCCGGAGGTAGACATTGTTTCTCCACTCTGTCTTGAGGCTGCGATATCTCTGTGGCTTTGTGTGTGTGAACTGCTTCATGTACTGTTGGATATTAAACTCACCAGAGCCCAACAGAGCCGATCCAGATGACGAAGAATGGACCTTGAAACTGCTCAGCAGAGTATGTCTAACCAGACACAACAACAATGGCCAACAACTGCACTAATTGTCACTTAATTAGAAGCAGACAAAGGAAGAGGAGAGAAAGATGAAGTGGAGAAAAAGAAGATGAAGAGGAGAGGGAAGAGAGAAAGACAAAAGGAGAAGGAGAGGAAGATGAAGTGGAGAAGGAGGAGAGGAAGAAGAGAAAAAGCATTCAATGTTTATACGCCAGCCCAAAGAAGCAGCCATGTATTCATGTATGCATTTACATGGCCTTTATTAAGTGTCTCACAAAAGTATAGCCTACAAGGTCATGAGGCACAACAGTTCACCAAGTTCAGTAATAATACACAGACAGCCAAGGCAACAACTAAGCCATGGATTTGAAGTAGCAGAAACTTCCCTATCAATGTCTAATGATAAATAATAATATACCTTTGTGTTTATTGGCAGAGAGACATATGAAAACCAAATCAAGTTGATTATTTTGTAACCAACCAACATAACTAATCAATCAACAACTATTCAAGTTACAAAACGATGTCACACATTATGATTGATAGCGGCCACAAGGAAAGGCCCTGAAGGGATCGAAAAGATCACGATAGCAGGCAGCGGGTATCGATCCTCGTTCAATGTTCCGCTCTTCATGCCAGAGATGGGATTTTAATATAACTTCGGCAATAATATAGTACTTCCTGAGAATTTCTGAAGGAAAGCACATGAAGGAAATCAAACTCTATACATGTAGGTGATTCCCATTCAGAGTTAAATGTATCATACTTAAGCATATGCAAAGCACTTGAAGTGTTGTCAGTATGCACAGCACTACGAGAAGAAGTAGGTTTTGAGTAAATCAAAAGAAGAAGAAACACTGCCAGATAGAATTGTAGTGCAAGCAGAAGGAGAATGTGCATTTCAAAGTGAGACCAAATGAAGCAAAAGATATAGACTGAGCCATAGCATTCTAGTATGGACATCCAAGATGTCAAGATCATTGGAGGAACGAACTGGACAATGAAGAAGCAGGAGAGGAATCGGTAACAATAACAAGCTGAAGTTTTACATCACCAGATATTTAGTGGCAAGACCCTGCAGCACCTTGAAGAATATAACGAGGACTGTAAATTGCATGGAACCTGGAGAGGGAGCCAATGAAGTTCATCAAACATAAAGAAGGAGATATGAGTACCGGGGAACGTGGGCAATCAGTCTAGCAGCTGTGTCAAGTACCGACTGAAAAGGAGAATGACAAACCCTAATTAGGAAGACCAACAAAAATGGAATTGCACAAATCAATTCAAGAACATATTAAGGCATGAACTAAAGTAGCAAAGGTGTAGGAGGAAACAGAACGAAGAATAACCTTGAGACTAGAGCTGTACCGACATGCACATTTATTTGTTTTTTCCACAATAATCATTACAAAAAGAAAAAGAGCAAAAACATCAATGTTTTATACTACTTGAGAGACAACTTAGAAACATTTATACAACACCAGTGAAATTCAATGATATCAGAGAACAGTTAAGATTCGACTTGTATGTCAATTGCTTTGCAGCATTTTACAACCAGTGCAACCACCCAGCACAAACACTCAGCATTTTTATCATGGAGAGCACAGTATGAAAAACATGGCTTACATTGTAATGATAGGCTGTTCCCGAAACAAACAGTTTGATGAAAGAAATTTCGAAATAATTGGCTCCATAATTGGTATTAGCTTTTTAATAATTACACACTGTAATGACAGAAAGTTATATCGGCACAGCGCTACTTGAGATGCTTAAAATGAAATAAGGATTGCCATGTGAGTTTAGATCCATCTAAATACTTCATTCTTCATCGATCCTACCTCTTCAGGAGCGTCTTTGTTTTTGGTTCGGAGCGAACGCATCCAGTCGGGTTAATTGCCAGTGGAAGGACATACAAAGACGACTTTCCAAAGCGGAACTTGAAATTGCTCAGCAGCTCAACACCTGGAAGCTGTGGATAAGAGAAAAAAAGACAGTTTTCTAGCCAGTTCGGTTGCAAATGACCAGACTCACCCTGGATCTCAGCATGAATGCTGAGTCTACTTGGAAGTGATTACTGGTTAAAGCAGCACTACAAAGAGCTTCATAGTTGACTTATTAGCAATTTGTGAGAGATACAAAAACACTTGCTTACAAGCATCTCTGAAGATGCCTCAGAAGTAGAAGGCTTGGGTACACAAAAATGAGTATTAGCTCAACAGACTTGGGAAGCTGGTGTGGTTATCCTAGGGTTGCAACCTATGAAAGTACTAAACCCACTGTGATTTGTCTTGACTTTACCAAGGTTGCCAGTGATTCACAAAAAGAAGAAGAAGTGGACGACATCAAACAACACAAACAACGCAGGTATACATGTTTAAGACTACATCAAATGAAGTCTGTAAACATTTCACATTCTAAACACTGTCTGTGTCTGGACATTGATCTGAAACAACAATGCCACTATTTCATGTTATAATTCATCACACTACACAGTACACAGCACATTCTGTCTGAAATGGGTTCAATACACTTATGTAGAGTTACATTACAGGAAAGTTCTCACTAGCCTGAAATGCTGTAAGTAATTAACTCACTGATTCAATAACCCTCTGAATGGCTGGTTCAGTAAGACCATAAAGATCCTCGCCATGGATGTAATCTGTAAAGAAGCTTGTCAGAACCTCTGAATGCCTTAGCTGCTCAAAAGCTTTCAAGATTTTGACCCACACTCCTGAAAAATCAATGAAAAAGATCCACACTTATTGATAGAAGAATCAAGCACACGTGTGAATCATATAAAGATCAATCTAACCCTTTGTACAAAATGACGACACACATACTGATGAAAAAATTAGAATTAAATCAAATTCCATCTTTAATTTTTAATTTCTTCTAAAGTAACTTGGACAAATATGCCACACTGTATTTCATTAATGTGCATTATATAGAACTCTTTGGCCAGTTGTATTTCACTCCCCACTCTGCTATTTGGGTATCATATCATGGGGCAGAGTTTCCAACGGGTTAGCCTTACATCTCTACGAATTGACAGATATTTTATCTTTACCTTTATAATAAAAGTTTTGTTGGGAAAGGTATGAACTCTGAAGTATAGCTCCCCTTCAAGATACCTACTCAGAAGCGCATGCTGATGAAACAATCAGAATCATGTAGCCTGGATTGCATGTTGTATGTGGTGACCCTATAGGGAGGGAGGAGGTCAAGAAGGATGTGACATGGGTTTAATAGAACTGAGACCCTGAGAGGAAAAGAGTAAATACAGCAGTAGAGCAGTGTTCCTCAACAGAAGCAAAGATTATTAAGGCAATTGGACATATGACCTAGATTGCAGAAGTGAAATAAAAATAAATGACCTGACCATATCACTTGAATCAACCAATGATTAATTCCTTGGCAATAGATTAATTTAGGTTGGAAGCAAAACCAACCAGTGCATGTTGAATCCATGAATATGGCATCATCTCTTCCCGCTTCTTTAACCTTTATTACAAAACTTGGCTTGCCGCTGACCTCCATAATCTTGCAGACATATCGACAACGACTGTGAACTTGTTGATAGTTCCAGTAATATCGTGTGCTCTTAAAACCAACCTACAGACATATCAGATTACCAGAAACCAATTATAACAATTTCAGACTACATAAGAAAACGTGCAGAATGCAAATATCATCTACCAAGTTCACACACAATGCAACTGAAGGATCAAACAAAATATATATATGCATAGCAACCAAAAATAGACAGAAACACAATATATGCATAGCAACCAAAAATAGACAGCAACACAATATATGCATAGCAACCAAAAATAGACAGCAACACAATATATGCATAGCAACTGAAAATAGACAGAAACACAATATATGCATAGCAACCAAAAATAGACAGCAACACAATATATGCATAGCAACTGAAAATAGACAGAAACACAATATATGCATAGCAACTGAAAATAGACAGCAACACAATATATGCATAGCAACCAAAAATAGACAGAAACACAATATATGCATAGCAACTGAAAATAGACAGAAACACAATATATGCATAGCAACAGAAAATAGACATAAACACAATATATGCAAAGGAACTGAAAATAGACAGAAACACAATATATGCATAGCAACCGAAAATAGACAGAAACACAATATATGCCTAGCAACTGAAAATAGACAGAAACACAATATATGCATAGCAACAGAAAATAGACAGAAACACAATATATGCAAAGGAACTGAAAATAGACAGAAACACAATATATGTCTAGCAACTGAAAATAGACAGAAACACAATATATGCATAGCAACTGAAAATAGACAGCAACACAATATATGCATAGCAACTGAAAAAAGACAGAAACACAATATATGCATAGCAACCAAAAATAGACAGCAACACAATATATGCATAGCAACTGAAAATAGACAGAAACACAATATATGCATAGCAACCAAAAATAGACAGCAACACAATATATGCATAGCAACTGAAAATAGACAGAAACACAATATATGCATAGCAACTGAAAATAGACAGCAACACAATATATGCATAGCAACCAAAAATAGACAGAAACACAATATATGCATAGCAACTGAAAATAGACAGAAACACAATATATGCATAGCAACAGAAAATAGACATAAACACAATATATGCAAAGGAACTGAAAATAGACAGAAACACAATATATGCATAGCAACCGAAAATAGACAGAAACACAATATATGCCTAGCAACTGAAAATAGACAGAAACACAATATATGCATAGCAACAGAAAATAGACAGAAACACAATATATGCAAAGGAACTGAAAATAGACAGAAACACAATATATGTCTAGCAACTGAAAATAGACAGAAACACAATATATGCATAGCAACTGAAAATAGACAGCAACACAATATATGCATAGCAACTGAAAAAAGACAGAAACACAATATATGCATAGCAACCAAAAATAGACAGCAACACAATATATGCATAGCAACTGAAAATAGACAGAAACACAATATATGCATAGCAACCAAAAATAGACAGCAACACAATATATGCATAGCAACTGAAAATAGACAGAAACACAATATATGCATAGCAACTGAAAATAGACAGCAACACAATATATGCATAGCAACCAAAAATAGACAGAAACACAATATATGCATAGCAACTGAAAATAGACAGAAACACAATATATGCATAGCAACAGAAAATAGACATAAACACAATATATGCAAAGGAACTGAAAATAGACAGAAACACAATATATGCATAGCAACCGAAAATAGACAGAAACACAATATATGCCTAGCAACTGAAAATAGACAGAAACACAATATATGCATAGCAACAGAAAATAGACAGAAACACAATATATGCAAAGGAACTGAAAATAGACAGAAACACAATATATGCATAGCAACTGAAAATAGACAGAAACACAATATATGCATAGCAACTGAAAATAGACAGCAACACAATATATGCATAGCAACTGAAAAAAGACAGAAACACAATATATGCATAGCAACTGAAAATAGACAGAAACACAATATATGCATAGCAACTGAAAATAGACAGAAACACAATATATGCATAGCAACCAAAAATAGACAGCAACACAATATATGCATAGCAACCAAAAATAGACAGAAACACAATATATGCATAGCAACTGAAAATAGACAGAAACACAATATATGCATAGCAACTGAAAATAGACAGAAACACAATATATGCATAGCAACTGAAAATAGACAGAAACACAATATATGCATAGCAACTGAAAATAGACAGAAACACAATATATGCATAGCAACTGAAAATAGACAGAAACACAATATATGCCTAGCAACCAAAAATAGACAGAAACACAATATATGCATAGCAACTGAAAATAGACAGAAACACAATATATGCATAGCAACCAAAAATAGACAGCAACACAATATATGCATAGCAACTGAAAATAGACATAAACACAATATATGCATAGCAACTGAAAATAGACAGCAACGCAATATATGCATAGCAACCAAAAATAGACAGAAACACAATATATGCATAGCAACTGAAAATAGACAGAAACACAATATATGCATAGCAACAGAAAATAGACATAAACACAATATATGCAAAGGAACTGAAAATAGACAGCAACACAATATATGCATAGCAACCGAAAATAGACAGAAACACAATATATGCCTAGCAACTGAAAATAGACAGAAACACAATATATGCATAGCAACAGAAAATAGACAGAAACACAATATATGCAAAGGAACTGAAAATAGACAGAAACACAATATATGTCTAGCAACTGAAAATAGACAGAAACACAATATATGCATAGCAACTGAAAATAGACAGAAACACAATATATGCATAGCAACTGAAAATAGACAGCAACACAATATATGCATAGCAACCAAAAATAGACAGAAACACAATATATGCATAGCAACTGAAAATAGACAGAAACACAATATATGCATAGCAACTGAAAATAGACAGAAACACAATATATGCATAGCAACTGAAAATAGACAGAAACACAATATATGCATAGCAACTGAAAATAGACAGAAACACAATATATGCATAGCAACTGAAAATAGACAGCAACACAATATATGCATAGCAACCAAAAATAGACAGAAACACAATATATGCATAGCAACTGAAAATAGACAGAAACACAATATATGCATAGCAACTGAAAATAGACAGAAACACAATATATGCATAGCAACCAAAAATAGACAGAAACACAATATATGCATAGCAACTGAAAATAGACAGAAACACAATATATGCATAGCAACCAAAATTAGACAGCAACACAATATATGCATAGCAACCAAAAATAGACAGCAACACAATATATGCATAGCAACTGAAAATAGACAGAAACACAATATATGCATAGCAACCAAAAATAGACAGCAACACAATATATGCATAGCAACTGAAAATAGACAGAAACACAATATATGCATAGCAACCAAAAATAGACAGAAACACAATATATGCATAGCAACTGAAAATAGACAGAAACACAATATATGCATAGCAACTGAAAATAGACAGAAACACAATATATGCCTAGCAACTGAAAATAGACAGAAACACAATATATGCATAGCAACTGAAAATAGACAGAAACACAATATATGCATAGCAACAGAAAATAGACATAAACACAATATATGCAAAGGAACTGAAAATAGACAGAAACACAATATATGCATAGCAACCGAAAATAGACAGAAACACAATATATGCCTAGCAACTGAAAATAGACAGAAACACAATATATGCATAGCAACTGAAAATAGACAGAAACACAATATACGCAAAGGAACTGAAAATAGACAGAAACACAATATATGCATAGCAACCGAAAATAGACAGAAACACAATATATGCATAGCAACTGAAAACAGACAGAAACACAATATATGTCTAGCAACTGAAAATAGACAGAAACACAATATATGCATAGCAACTGAAAATAGACAGAAACACAATATATGCATAGCAACTGAAAATAGACAGCAACACAATATATGCATAGCAACCAAAAATAGACAGAAACACAATATATGCATAGCAACTGAAAATAGACAGAAACACAATATATGCATAGCAACTGAAAATAGACAGAAACACAATATATGCATAGCAACTGAAAATAGACAGAAACACAATACATGCATAGCAACTGAAAATAGACAGAAACACAATATATGCATAGCAACTGAAAATAGACAGAAACACAATATATGCATAGCAACCAAAAATAGACAGCAACACAATATATGCATAGCAACCAAAAATAGACAGAAACACAATATATGCATAGCAACTGAAAATAGACAGAAACACAATATATGCATAGCAACTGAAAATAGACAGAAACACAATATATGCATAGCAACTGAAAATAGACAGAAACACAATATATGCATAGCAACTGAAAATAGACAGAAACACAATATATGCATAGCAACTGAAAATAGACAGAAACACAATATATGCCTAGCAACCAAAAATAGACAGAAACACAATATATGCATAGCAACTGAAAATAGACAGAAACACAATATATGCATAGCAACCAAAAATAGACAGCAACACAATATATGCATAGCAACTGAAAAAAGACAGAAACACAATATATGCATAGCAACCAAAAATAGACAGCAACACAATATATGCATAGCAACTGAAAATAGACAGAAACACAATATATGCATAGCAACCAAAAATAGACAGCAACACAATATATGCATAGCAACTGAAAATAGACAGAAACACAATATATGCATAGCAACTGAAAATAGACAGCAACACAATATATGCATAGCAACCAAAAATAGACAGAAACACAATATATGCATAGCAACTGAAAATAGACAGAAACACAATATATGCATAGCAACAGAAAATAGACATAAACACAATATATGCAAAGGAACTGAAAATAGACAGAAACACAATATATGCATAGCAACCGAAAATAGACAGAAACACAATATATGCCTAGCAACTGAAAATAGACAGAAACACAATATATGCATAGCAACAGAAAATAGACAGAAACACAATATATGCAAAGGAACTGAAAATAGACAGAAACACAATATATGTCTAGCAACTGAAAATAGACAGAAACACAATATATGCATAGCAACTGAAAATAGACAGCAACACAATATATGCATAGCAACTGAAAATAGACAGAAACACAATATATGCATAGCAACTGAAAATAGACAGAAACACAATATATGCATAGCAACTGAAAATAGACAGAAACACAATATATGCATAGCAACTGAAAATAGACAGAAACACAATATATGCATAGCAACTGAAAATAGACAGAAACACAATATATGCATAGCAACTGAAAATAGACAGAAACACAATATATGCATAGCAACCGAAAATAGACAGAAACACAATATATGCCTAGCAACTGAAAATAGACAGAAACACAATATATGCATAGCAACAGAAAATAGACAGAAACACAATATATGCAAAGGAACTGAAAATAGACAGAAACACAATATATGTCTAGCAACTGAAAATAGACAGAAACACAATATATGCATAGCAACTGAAAATAGACAGCAACACAATATATGCATAGCAACCAAAAATAGACAGAAACACAATATATGCATAGCAACTGAAAATAGACAGAAACACAATATATGCATAGCAACTGAAAATAGACAGAAACACAATATATGCATAGCAACCGAAAATAGACAGAAACACAATATATGCATAGCAACTGAAAATAGACAGAAACACAATATATGCATAGCAACTGAAAATAGACAGAAACACAATATATGTATAGCAACTGAAAATAGACAGCAACACAATATATGCATAGCAACTGAAAATAGACAGAAACACAATATATGCATAGCAACCAAAAATAGACAGAAACACAATATATGCATAGCAACCAAAAATAGACAGAAACACAATATATGCATAGCAACTGAAAATAGACAGAAACACAATATATGCATAGCAACTGAAAATAGACAGAAACACAATATATGCATAGCAACTGAAAATAGACAGAAACAGAATATATGCATAGCAACCGAAAATAGACAGAAACACAATATATGCATAGCAACCAAAAATAGACAGAAACACAATATATGTCTAGCAACTGAAAATAGACAGAAACACAATATATGCATAGCAACTGAAAATAGACAGAAACACAATATATGTCTAGCAACTGAAAATAGACAGAAACACAATATATGCATAGCAACTGAAAATAGACAGAAACACAATATATGCATAGCAACCAAAAATAGACAGCAACACAATATATGCATAGCAACTGAAAATAGACAGAAACACAATATATGCATAGCAACCAAAAATAGACAGAAACACAATATATGCATAGCAACTGAAAATAGACAGAAACACAATATATGCATAGCAACTGAAAATAGACAGAAACACAATATATGCATAGCAACGGAAAATAGACAGAAACACAATATATGCATAGCAACCAAAAATAGACAGCAACACAATATATGCATAGCAACCGAAAATAGACAGAAACACAATATATGCCTAGCAACTGAAAATAGACAGAAACACAATATATGCATAGCAACAGAAAATAGACAGAAACACAATATATGCATAGCAACTGAAAATAGACAGCAACACAATATATGCATAGCAACCAAAAATAGACAGAAACACAATATATGCATAGCAACTGAAAATAGACAGAAACACAATATATGCATAGCAACTGAAAATAGACAGAAACACAATATATGCATAGCAACCAAAAATAGACAGAAACACAATATATGCATAGCAACTGAAAATAGACAGAAACACAATATATGCATAGCAACCGAAAATAGACAGAAACACAATATATGCCTAGCAACTGAAAATAGACAGCAACACAATATATGCATAGCAACAGAAAATAGACAGAAACACAATATATGCATAGCAACTGAAAATAGACAGCAACACAATATATGCAAAGGAACTGAAAATAGACAGAAACACAATATATGTCTAGCAACTGAAAATAGACAGAAACACAATATATGCATAGCAACTGAAAATAGACAGCAACACAATATATGCATAGCAACTGAAAATAGACAGAAACACAATATATGCATAGCAACTGAAAATAGACAGAAACACAATATATGCATAGCAACTGAAAATAGACAGAAACACAATATATGCATAGCAACTGAAAATAGACAGAAACACAATATATGCATAGCAACTGAAAATATACAGAAACACAATATATGCATAGCAACCGAAAATAGACAGAAACACAATATATGCATAGCAACTGAAAATAGACAGAAACACAATATATGCATAGCAACTGAAAATAGACAGAAACACAATATATGTATAGCAACTGAAAATAGACAGCAACACAATATATGCATAGCAACTGAAAATAGACAGAAACACAATATATGCATAGCAACCAAAAATAGACAGAAACACAATATATGCATAGCAACCAAAAATAGACAGAAACACAATATATGCATAGCAACTGAAAATAGACAGCAACACAATATATGCATAGCAACTGAAAATAGACAGAAACACAATATATGCATAGCAACTGAAAATAGACAGAAACAGAATATATGCATAGCAACCGAAAATAGACAGAAACACAATATATGCATAGCAACCAAAAATAGACAGAAACACAATATATGTCTAGCAACTGAAAATAGACAGAAACACAATATATGCATAGCAACTGAAAATAGACAGAAACACAATATATGTCTAGCAACTGAAAATAGACAGAAACACAATATATGCATAGCAACTGAAAATAGACAGAAACACAATATATGCATAGCAACCAAAAATAGACAGCAACACAATATATGCATAGCAACTGAAAATAGACAGAAACACAATATATGCATAGCAACCAAAAATAGACAGAAACACAATATATGCATAGCAACTGAAAATAGACAGAAACACAATATATGCATAGCAACTGAAAATAGACAGAAACACAATATATGCATAGCAACGGAAAATAGACAGAAACACAATATATGCATAGCAACCAAAAATAGACAGCAACACAATATATGCATAGCAACCGAAAATAGACAGAAACACAATATATGCCTAGCAACTGAAAATAGACAGAAACACAATATATGCATAGCAACAGAAAATAGACAGAAACACAATATATGCATAGCAACTGAAAATAGACAGCAACACAATATATGCAAAGGAACTGAAAATAGACAGAAACACAATATATGCATAGCAACAGAAAATAGACAGAAACACAATATATGCAAAGGAACTGAAAATAGACAGAAACACAATATATGCATAGCAACAGAAAATAGACAGAAACACAATATATGCAAAGGAACTGAAAATAGACAGAAACACAATATATGCATAGCAACCGAAAATAGACAGAAACACAATATATGCCTAGCAACTGAAAATAGACAGCAACACAATATATGCATAGCAACAGAAAATAGACAGAAACACAATATATGCATAGCAACTGAAAATAGACAGCAACACAATATATGCAAAGGAACTGAAAATAGACAGAAACACAATATATGTCTAGCAACTGAAAATAGACAGAAACACAATATATGCATAGCAACTGAAAATAGACAGCAACACAATATATGCATAGCAACTGAAAATAGACAGAAACACAATATATGCATAGCAACTGAAAATAGACAGAAACACAATATATGCATAGCAACTGAAAATAGACAGAAACACAATATATGCATAGCAACTGAAAATAGACAGAAACACAATATATGCATAGCAACTGAAAATAGACAGAAACACAATATATGCATAGCAACTGAAAATAGACAGAAACACAATATATGCATAGCAACCGAAAATAGACAGAAACACAATATATGCCTAGCAACTGAAAATAGACAGAAACACAATATATGCATAGCAACAGAAAATAGACAGAAACACAATATATGCAAAGGAACTGAAAATAGACAGAAACACAATATATGTCTAGCAACTGAAAATAGACAGAAACACAATATATGCATAGCAACTGAAAATAGACAGCAACACAATATATGCATAGCAACCAAAAATAGACAGAAACACAATATATGCATAGCAACTGAAAATAGACAGAAACACAATATATGCATAGCAACTGAAAATAGACAGAAACACAATATATGCATAGCAACCGAAAATAGACAGAAACACAATATATGCATAGCAACTGAAAATAGACAGAAACACAATATATGCATAGCAACTGAAAATAGACAGAAACACAATATATGTATAGCAACTGAAAATAGACAGCAACACAATATATGCATAGCAACTGAAAATAGACAGAAACACAATATATGCATAGCAACCAAAAATAGACAGAAACACAATATATGCATAGCAACCAAAAATAGACAGAAACACAATATATGCATAGCAACTGAAAATAGACAGCAACACAATATATGCATAGCAACCGAAAATAGACAGAAACACAATATATGCATAGCAACTGAAAATAGACAGCAACACAATATATGCATAGCAACAGAAAATAGACAGAAACACAATATATGTCTAGCAACTGAAAATAGACAGAAACACAATATATGCATAGCAACTGAAAATAGACAGAAACACAATATATGCAAAGGAACTGAAAATAGACAGAAACACAATATATGCATAGCAACCAAAAATAGACAGCAACACAATATATGCATAGCAACTGAAAATAGACAGAAACACAATATATGCATAGCAACTGAAAATAGACAGCAACACAATATATGCATAGCAACCAAAAATAGACAGAAACACAATATATGCATAGCAACTGAAAATAGACAGAAACACAATATATGCATAGCAACAGAAAATAGACATAAACACAATATATGCAAAGGAACTGAAAATAGACAGAAACACAATATATGCATAGCAACCGAAAATAGACAGAAACACAATATATGCCTAGCAACTGAAAATAGACAGAAACACAATATATGCATAGCAACAGAAAATAGACAGAAACACAATATATGCAAAGGAACTGAAAATAGACAGAAACACAATATATGTCTAGCAACTGAAAATAGACAGAAACACAATATATGCATAGCAACTGAAAATAGACAGCAACACAATATATGCATAGCAACTGAAAAAAGACAGAAACACAATATATGCATAGCAACCAAAAATAGACAGCAACACAATATATGCATAGCAACTGAAAATAGACAGAAACACAATATATGCATAGCAACCAAAAATAGACAGCAACACAATATATGCATAGCAACTGAAAATAGACAGAAACACAATATATGCATAGCAACTGAAAATAGACAGCAACACAATATATGCATAGCAACCAAAAATAGACAGAAACACAATATATGCATAGCAACTGAAAATAGACAGAAACACAATATATGCATAGCAACAGAAAATAGACATAAACACAATATATGCAAAGGAACTGAAAATAGACAGAAACACAATATATGCATAGCAACCGAAAATAGACAGAAACACAATATATGCCTAGCAACTGAAAATAGACAGAAACACAATATATGCATAGCAACAGAAAATAGACAGAAACACAATATATGCAAAGGAACTGAAAATAGACAGAAACACAATATATGCATAGCAACTGAAAATAGACAGAAACACAATATATGCATAGCAACTGAAAATAGACAGAAACACAATATATGCATAGCAACTGAAAATAGACAGAAACACAATATATGCATAGCAACCAAAAATAGACAGCAACACAATATATGCATAGCAACCAAAAATAGACAGAAACACAATATATGCATAGCAACTGAAAATAGACAGAAACACAATATATGCATAGCAACTGAAAATAGACAGAAACACAATATATGCATAGCAACTGAAAATAGACAGAAACACAATATATGCATAGCAACTGAAAATAGACAGAAACACAATATATGCATAGCAACTGAAAATAGACAGAAACACAATATATGCCTAGCAACCAAAAATAGACAGAAACACAATATATGCATAGCAACTGAAAATAGACAGAAACACAATATATGCATAGCAACCAAAAATAGACAGCAACACAATATATGCATAGCAACTGAAAATAGACATAAACACAATATATGCATAGCAACTGAAAATAGACAGCAACGCAATATATGCATAGCAACCAAAAATAGACAGAAACACAATATATGCATAGCAACTGAAAATAGACAGAAACACAATATATGCATAGCAACAGAAAATAGACAGAAACACAATATATGCATAGCAACCGAAAATAGACAGAAACACAATATATGCATAGCAACTGAAAATAGACAGCAACACAATATATGCATAGCAACAGAAAATAGACAGAAACACAATATATGTCTAGCAACTGAAAATAGACAGAAACACAATATATGCATAGCAACTGAAAATAGACAGAAACACAATATATGCAAAGGAACTGAAAATAGACAGAAACACAATATATGCATAGCAACCAAAAATAGACAGCAACACAATATATGCATAGCAACTGAAAATAGACAGAAACACAATATATGCATAGCAACTGAAAATAGACAGCAACACAATATATGCATAGCAACCAAAAATAGACAGAAACACAATATATGCATAGCAACTGAAAATAGACAGAAACACAATATATGCATAGCAACAGAAAATAGACATAAACACAATATATGCAAAGGAACTGAAAATAGACAGAAACACAATATATGCATAGCAACCGAAAATAGACAGAAACACAATATATGCCTAGCAACTGAAAATAGACAGAAACACAATATATGCATAGCAACAGAAAATAGACAGAAACACAATATATGCAAAGGAACTGAAAATAGACAGAAACACAATATATGTCTAGCAACTGAAAATAGACAGAAACACAATATATGCATAGCAACTGAAAATAGACAGCAACACAATATATGCATAGCAACTGAAAAAAGACAGAAACACAATATATGCATAGCAACCAAAAATAGACAGCAACACAATATATGCATAGCAACTGAAAATAGACAGAAACACAATATATGCATAGCAACCAAAAATAGACAGCAACACAATATATGCATAGCAACTGAAAATAGACAGAAACACAATATATGCATAGCAACTGAAAATAGACAGCAACACAATATATGCATAGCAACCAAAAATAGACAGAAACACAATATATGCATAGCAACTGAAAATAGACAGAAACACAATATATGCATAGCAACAGAAAATAGACATAAACACAATATATGCAAAGGAACTGAAAATAGACAGAAACACAATATATGCATAGCAACCGAAAATAGACAGAAACACAATATATGCCTAGCAACTGAAAATAGACAGAAACACAATATATGCATAGCAACAGAAAATAGACAGAAACACAATATATGCAAAGGAACTGAAAATAGACAGAAACACAATATATGCATAGCAACTGAAAATAGACAGAAACACAATATATGCATAGCAACTGAAAATAGACAGAAACACAATATATGCATAGCAACTGAAAATAGACAGAAACACAATATATGCATAGCAACCAAAAATAGACAGCAACACAATATATGCATAGCAACCAAAAATAGACAGAAACACAATATATGCATAGCAACTGAAAATAGACAGAAACACAATATATGCATAGCAACTGAAAATAGACAGAAACACAATATATGCATAGCAACTGAAAATAGACAGAAACACAATATATGCATAGCAACTGAAAATAGACAGAAACACAATATATGCATAGCAACTGAAAATAGACAGAAACACAATATATGCCTAGCAACCAAAAATAGACAGAAACACAATATATGCATAGCAACTGAAAATAGACAGAAACACAATATATGCATAGCAACCAAAAATAGACAGCAACACAATATATGCATAGCAACTGAAAATAGACATAAACACAATATATGCATAGCAACTGAAAATAGACAGCAACGCAATATATGCATAGCAACCAAAAATAGACAGAAACACAATATATGCATAGCAACTGAAAATAGACAGAAACACAATATATGCATAGCAACAGAAAATAGACAGAAACACAATATATGCATAGCAACCGAAAATAGACAGAAACACAATATATGCATAGCAACTGAAAATAGACAGAAACACAATATATGCATAGCAACAGAAAATAGACAGAAACACAATATATGCAAAGGAACTGAAAATAGACAGAAACACAATATATGTCTAGCAACTGAAAATAGACAGAAACACAATATATGCATAGCAACTGAAAATAGACAGCAACACAATATATGCATAGCAACCAAAAATAGACAGAAACACAATATATGCATAGCAACTGAAAATAGACAGAAACACAATATATGCATAGCAACTGAAAATAGACAGAAACACAATATATGCATAGCAACCGAAAATAGACAGAAACACAATATATGCATAGCAACTGAAAATAGACAGAAACACAATATATGCATAGCAACTGAAAATAGACAGAAACACAATATATGTATAGCAACTGAAAATAGACAGCAACACAATATATGCATAGCAACTGAAAATAGACAGAAACACAATATATGCATAGCAACCAAAAATAGACAGAAACACAATATATGCATAGCAACCAAAAATAGACAGAAACACAATATATGCATAGCAACTGAAAATAGACAGCAACACAATATATGCATAGCAACCGAAAATAGACAGAAACACAATATATGCATAGCAACTGAAAATAGACAGCAACACAATATATGCATAGCAACAGAAAATAGACAGAAACACAATATATGTCTAGCAACTGAAAATAGACAGAAACACAATATATGCATAGCAACTGAAAATAGACAGAAACACAATATATGCAAAGGAACTGAAAATAGACAGAAACACAATATATGCATAGCAACCAAAAATAGACAGCAACACAATATATGCATAGCAACTGAAAATAGACAGAAACACAATATATGCATAGCAACTGAAAATAGACAGCAACACAATATATGCATAGCAACCAAAAATAGACAGAAACACAATATATGCATAGCAACTGAAAATAGACAGAAACACAATATATGCATAGCAACAGAAAATAGACATAAACACAATATATGCAAAGGAACTGAAAATAGACAGAAACACAATATATGCATAGCAACCGAAAATAGACAGAAACACAATATATGCCTAGCAACTGAAAATAGACAGAAACACAATATATGCATAGCAACAGAAAATAGACAGAAACACAATATATGCAAAGGAACTGAAAATAGACAGAAACACAATATATGTCTAGCAACTGAAAATAGACAGAAACACAATATATGCATAGCAACTGAAAATAGACAGCAACACAATATATGCATAGCAACTGAAAAAAGACAGAAACACAATATATGCATAGCAACCAAAAATAGACAGCAACACAATATATGCATAGCAACTGAAAATAGACAGAAACACAATATATGCATAGCAACCAAAAATAGACAGCAACACAATATATGCATAGCAACTGAAAATAGACAGAAACACAATATATGCATAGCAACTGAAAATAGACAGCAACACAATATATGCATAGCAACCAAAAATAGACAGAAACACAATATATGCATAGCAACTGAAAATAGACAGAAACACAATATATGCATAGCAACAGAAAATAGACATAAACACAATATATGCAAAGGAACTGAAAATAGACAGAAACACAATATATGCATAGCAACCGAAAATAGACAGAAACACAATATATGCCTAGCAACTGAAAATAGACAGAAACACAATATATGCATAGCAACAGAAAATAGACAGAAACACAATATATGCAAAGGAACTGAAAATAGACAGAAACACAATATATGCATAGCAACTGAAAATAGACAGAAACACAATATATGCATAGCAACTGAAAATAGACAGCAACACAATATATGCATAGCAACTGAAAAAAGACAGAAACACAATATATGCATAGCAACTGAAAATAGACAGAAACACAATATATGCATAGCAACTGAAAATAGACAGAAACACAATATATGCATAGCAACCAAAAATAGACAGCAACACAATATATGCATAGCAACCAAAAATAGACAGAAACACAATATATGCATAGCAACTGAAAATAGACAGAAACACAATATATGCATAGCAACTGAAAATAGACAGAAACACAATATATGCATAGCAACTGAAAATAGACAGAAACACAATATATGCATAGCAACTGAAAATAGACAGAAACACAATATATGCATAGCAACTGAAAATAGACAGAAACACAATATATGCCTAGCAACCAAAAATAGACAGAAACACAATATATGCATAGCAACTGAAAATAGACAGAAACACAATATATGCATAGCAACCAAAAATAGACAGCAACACAATATATGCATAGCAACTGAAAATAGACATAAACACAATATATGCATAGCAACTGAAAATAGACAGCAACGCAATATATGCATAGCAACCAAAAATAGACAGAAACACAATATATGCATAGCAACTGAAAATAGACAGAAACACAATATATGCATAGCAACAGAAAATAGACATAAACACAATATATGCAAAGGAACTGAAAATAGACAGCAACACAATATATGCATAGCAACCGAAAATAGACAGAAACACAATATATGCCTAGCAACTGAAAATAGACAGAAACACAATATATGCATAGCAACAGAAAATAGACAGAAACACAATATATGCAAAGGAACTGAAAATAGACAGAAACACAATATATGTCTAGCAACTGAAAATAGACAGAAACACAATATATGCATAGCAACTGAAAATAGACAGAAACACAATATATGCATAGCAACTGAAAATAGACAGCAACATAATATATGCATAGCAACCAAAAATAGACAGAAACACAATATATGCATAGCAACTGAAAATAGACAGAAACACAATATATGCATAGCAACTGAAAATAGACAGAAACACAATATATGCATAGCAACTGAAAATAGACAGAAACACAATATATGCATAGCAACTGAAAATAGACAGAAACACAATATATGCATAGCAACTGAAAATAGACAGCAACACAATATATGCATAGCAACCAAAAATAGACAGAAACACAATATATGCATAGCAACTGAAAATAGACAGAAACACAATATATGCATAGCAACTGAAAATAGACATAAACACAATATATGCATAGCAACCAAAAATAGACAGAAACACAATATATGCATAGCAACTGAAAATAGACAGAAACACAATATATGCATAGCAACCAAAATTAGACAGAAACACAATATATGCATAGCAACCAAAAATAGACAGCAACACAATATATGCATAGCAACTGAAAATAGACAGAAACACAATATATGCATAGCAACCAAAAATAGACAGCAACACAATATATGCATAGCAACTGAAAATAGACAGAAACACAATATATGCATAGCAACCAAAAATAGACAGAAACACAATATATGCATAGCAACTGAAAATAGACAGAAACACAATATATGCATAGCAACTGAAAATAGACAGAAACACAATATATGCCTAGCAACTGAAAATAGACAGAAACACAATATATGCATAGCAACTGAAAATAGACAGAAACACAATATATGCATAGCAACAGAAAATAGACATAAACACAATATATGCAAAGGAACTGAAAATAGACAGAAACACAATATATGCATAGCAACCGAAAATAGACAGAAACACAATATATGCCTAGCAACTGAAAATAGACAGAAACACAATATATGCATAGCAACTGAAAATAGACAGAAACACAATATACGCAAAGGAACTGAAAATAGACAGAAACACAATATATGCATAGCAACCGAAAATAGACAGAAACACAATATATGCATAGCAACTGAAAACAGACAGAAACACAATATATGTCTAGCAACTGAAAATAGACAGAAACACAATATATGCATAGCAACTGAAAATAGACAGAAACACAATATATGCATAGCAACTGAAAATAGACAGCAACACAATATATGCATAGCAACCAAAAATAGACAGAAACACAATATATGCATAGCAACTGAAAATAGACAGAAACACAATATATGCATAGCAACTGAAAATAGACAGAAACACAATATATGCATAGCAACTGAAAATAGACAGAAACACAATACATGCATAGCAACTGAAAATAGACAGAAACACAATATATGCATAGCAACTGAAAATAGACAGAAACACAATATATGCATAGCAACCAAAAATAGACAGAAACACAATATATGCATAGCAACCAAAAATAGACAGAAACACAATATATGCATAGCAACTGAAAATAGACAGAAACACAATATATGCATAGCAACTGAAAATAGACAGAAACACAATATATGCATAGCAACTGAAAATAGACAGAAACACAATATATGCATAGCAACTGAAAATAGACAGAAACACAATATATGCATAGCAACTGAAAATAGACAGAAACACAATATATGCCTAGCAACCAAAAATAGACAGAAACACAATATATGCATAGCAACTGAAAATAGACAGAAACACAATATATGCATAGCAACCAAAAATAGACAGCAACACAATATATGCATAGCAACTGAAAAAAGACAGAAACACAATATATGCATAGCAACCAAAAATAGACAGCAACACAATATATGCATAGCAACTGAAAATAGACAGAAACACAATATATGCATAGCAACCAAAAATAGACAGCAACACAATATATGCATAGCAACTGAAAATAGACAGAAACACAATATATGCATAGCAACTGAAAATAGACAGCAACACAATATATGCATAGCAACCAAAAATAGACAGAAACACAATATATGCATAGCAACTGAAAATAGACAGAAACACAATATATGCATAGCAACAGAAAATAGACATAAACACAATATATGCAAAGGAACTGAAAATAGACAGAAACACAATATATGCATAGCAACCGAAAATAGACAGAAACACAATATATGCCTAGCAACTGAAAATAGACAGAAACACAATATATGCATAGCAACAGAAAATAGACAGAAACACAATATATGCAAAGGAACTGAAAATAGACAGAAACACAATATATGTCTAGCAACTGAAAATAGACAGAAACACAATATATGCATAGCAACTGAAAATAGACAGCAACACAATATATGCATAGCAACTGAAAATAGACAGAAACACAATATATGCATAGCAACTGAAAATAGACAGAAACACAATATATGCATAGCAACTGAAAATAGACAGAAACACAATATATGCATAGCAACTGAAAATAGACAGAAACACAATATATGCATAGCAACTGAAAATAGACAGAAACACAATATATGCATAGCAACTGAAAATAGACAGAAACACAATATATGCATAGCAACCGAAAATAGACAGAAACACAATATATGCCTAGCAACTGAAAATAGACAGAAACACAATATATGCATAGCAACAGAAAATAGACAGAAACACAATATATGCAAAGGAACTGAAAATAGACAGAAACACAATATATGTCTAGCAACTGAAAATAGACAGAAACACAATATATGCATAGCAACTGAAAATAGACAGCAACACAATATATGCATAGCAACCAAAAATAGACAGAAACACAATATATGCATAGCAACTGAAAATAGACAGAAACACAATATATGCATAGCAACTGAAAATAGACAGAAACACAATATATGCATAGCAACCGAAAATAGACAGAAACACAATATATGCATAGCAACTGAAAATAGACAGAAACACAATATATGCATAGCAACTGAAAATAGACAGAAACACAATATATGTATAGCAACTGAAAATAGACAGCAACACAATATATGCATAGCAACTGAAAATAGACAGAAACACAATATATGCATAGCAACCAAAAATAGACAGAAACACAATATATGCATAGCAACCAAAAATAGACAGAAACACAATATATGCATAGCAACTGAAAATAGACAGAAACACAATATATGCATAGCAACTGAAAATAGACAGAAACACAATATATGCATAGCAACTGAAAATAGACAGAAACAGAATATATGCATAGCAACCGAAAATAGACAGAAACACAATATATGCATAGCAACCAAAAATAGACAGAAACACAATATATGTCTAGCAACTGAAAATAGACAGAAACACAATATATGCATAGCAACTGAAAATAGACAGAAACACAATATATGTCTAGCAACTGAAAATAGACAGAAACACAATATATGCATAGCAACTGAAAATAGACAGAAACACAATATATGCATAGCAACCAAAAATAGACAGCAACACAATATATGCATAGCAACTGAAAATAGACAGAAACACAATATATGCATAGCAACCAAAAATAGACAGAAACACAATATATGCATAGCAACTGAAAATAGACAGAAACACAATATATGCATAGCAACTGAAAATAGACAGAAACACAATATATGCATAGCAACGGAAAATAGACAGAAACACAATATATGCATAGCAACCAAAAATAGACAGCAACACAATATATGCATAGCAACCGAAAATAGACAGAAACACAATATATGCCTAGCAACTGAAAATAGACAGAAACACAATATATGCATAGCAACAGAAAATAGACAGAAACACAATATATGCATAGCAACTGAAAATAGACAGCAACACAATATATGCATAGCAACCAAAAATAGACAGAAACACAATATATGCATAGCAACTGAAAATAGACAGAAACACAATATATGCATAGCAACTGAAAATAGACAGAAACACAATATATGCATAGCAACCAAAAATAGACAGAAACACAATATATGCATAGCAACTGAAAATAGACAGAAACACAATATATGCATAGCAACCGAAAATAGACAGAAACACAATATATGCCTAGCAACTGAAAATAGACAGCAACACAATATATGCATAGCAACAGAAAATAGACAGAAACACAATATATGCATAGCAACTGAAAATAGACAGCAACACAATATATGCAAAGGAACTGAAAATAGACAGAAACACAATATATGTCTAGCAACTGAAAATAGACAGAAACACAATATATGCATAGCAACTGAAAATAGACAGCAACACAATATATGCATAGCAACTGAAAATAGACAGAAACACAATATATGCATAGCAACTGAAAATAGACAGAAACACAATATATGCATAGCAACTGAAAATAGACAGAAACACAATATATGCATAGCAACTGAAAATAGACAGAAACACAATATATGCATAGCAACTGAAAATATACAGAAACACAATATATGCATAGCAACCGAAAATAGACAGAAACACAATATATGCATAGCAACTGAAAATAGACAGAAACACAATATATGCATAGCAACTGAAAATAGACAGAAACACAATATATGTATAGCAACTGAAAATAGACAGCAACACAATATATGCATAGCAACTGAAAATAGACAGAAACACAATATATGCATAGCAACCAAAAATAGACAGAAACACAATATATGCATAGCAACCAAAAATAGACAGAAACACAATATATGCATAGCAACTGAAAATAGACAGCAACACAATATATGCATAGCAACTGAAAATAGACAGAAACACAATATATGCATAGCAACTGAAAATAGACAGAAACAGAATATATGCATAGCAACCGAAAATAGACAGAAACACAATATATGCATAGCAACCAAAAATAGACAGAAACACAATATATGTCTAGCAACTGAAAATAGACAGAAACACAATATATGCATAGCAACTGAAAATAGACAGAAACACAATATATGTCTAGCAACTGAAAATAGACAGAAACACAATATATGCATAGCAACTGAAAATAGACAGAAACACAATATATGCATAGCAACCAAAAATAGACAGCAACACAATATATGCATAGCAACTGAAAATAGACAGAAACACAATATATGCATAGCAACCAAAAATAGACAGAAACACAATATATGCATAGCAACTGAAAATAGACAGAAACACAATATATGCATAGCAACTGAAAATAGACAGAAACACAATATATGCATAGCAACGGAAAATAGACAGAAACACAATATATGCATAGCAACCAAAAATAGACAGCAACACAATATATGCATAGCAACCGAAAATAGACAGAAACACAATATATGCCTAGCAACTGAAAATAGACAGAAACACAATATATGCATAGCAACAGAAAATAGACAGAAACACAATATATGCATAGCAACTGAAAATAGACAGCAACACAATATATGCAAAGGAACTGAAAATAGACAGAAACACAATATATGCATAGCAACAGAAAATAGACAGAAACACAATATATGCAAAGGAACTGAAAATAGACAGAAACACAATATATGCATAGCAACAGAAAATAGACAGAAACACAATATATGCAAAGGAACTGAAAATAGACAGAAACACAATATATGCATAGCAACCGAAAATAGACAGAAACACAATATATGCCTAGCAACTGAAAATAGACAGCAACACAATATATGCATAGCAACAGAAAATAGACAGAAACACAATATATGCATAGCAACTGAAAATAGACAGCAACACAATATATGCAAAGGAACTGAAAATAGACAGAAACACAATATATGTCTAGCAACTGAAAATAGACAGAAACACAATATATGCATAGCAACTGAAAATAGACAGAAACACAATATATGCATAGCAACTGAAAATAGACAGAAACACAATATATGCATAGCAACTGAAAATAGACAGAAACACAATATATGCATAGCAACTGAAAATAGACAGAAACACAATATATGCATAGCAACTGAAAATAGACAGAAACACAATATATGCATAGCAACTGAAAATAGACAGAAACACAATATATGCATAGCAACTGAAAATAGACAGAAACACAATATATGCATAGCAACCGAAAATAGACAGAAACACAATATATGCATAGCAACTGAAAATAGACAGAAACACAATATATGCATAGCAACAGAAAATAGACAGAAACACAATATATGCAAAGGAACTGAAAATAGACAGAAACACAATATATGTCTAGCAACTGAAAATAGACAGAAACACAATATATGCATAGCAACTGAAAATAGACAGCAACACAATATATGCATAGCAACCAAAAATAGACAGAAACACAATATATGCATAGCAACTGAAAATAGACAGAAACACAATATATGCATAGCAACTGAAAATAGACAGAAACACAATATATGCATAGCAACCGAAAATAGACAGAAACACAATATATGCATAGCAACTGAAAATAGACAGAAACACAATATATGCATAGCAACTGAAAATAGACAGAAACACAATATATGTATAGCAACTGAAAATAGACAGCAACACAATATATGCATAGCAACTGAAAATAGACAGAAACACAATATATGCATAGCAACCAAAAATAGACAGAAACACAATATATGCATAGCAACCAAAAATAGACAGAAACACAATATATGCATAGCAACTGAAAATAGACAGCAACACAATATATGCATAGCAACCGAAAATAGACAGAAACACAATATATGCATAGCAACTGAAAATAGACAGCAACACAATATATGCATAGCAACAGAAAATAGACAGAAACACAATATATGTCTAGCAACTGAAAATAGACAGAAACACAATATATGCATAGCAACTGAAAATAGACAGAAACACAATATATGCATAGCAACCAAAAATAGACAGCAACACAATATATGCATAGCAACAGAAAATAGACAGAAACACAATATATGCATAGCAACTGAAAATAGACAGCAACACAATATATGCATAGCAACAGAAAATAGACAGAAACACAATATATGCATAGCAACTGAAAATAGACAGAAACACAATATATGCATAGCAACTGAAAATAGACAGAAACACAATATATGTATAGCAACTGAAAATAGACAGCAACACAATATATGCATAGCAACTGAAAATAGACAGAAACACAATATATGCATAGCAACAGAAAATAGACAGAAACACAATATATGCAAAGGAACTGAAAATAGACAGAAACACAATATATGCATAGCAACCGAAAATAGACAGAAACACAATATATGCATAGCAACAGAAAATAGACAGAAACACAATATATGCAAAGGAACTGAAAATAGACAGAAACACAATATATGCCTAGCAACCGAAAATAGACAGAAACACAATATATGCATAGCAACCGAAAATAGACAGAAACACAATATATGCATAGCAACTGAAAATAGACAGAAACACAATATATGCATAGCAACAGAAAATAGACAGAAACACAATATATGCATAGCAACAGAAAATAGACAGAAACACAATATATGCAAAGGAACTGAAAATAGACAGAAACACAATATATGCATAGCAACCGAAAATAGACAGAAACACAATATATGCCTAGCAACTGAAAATAGACAGCAACACAATATATGCATAGCAACAGAAAATAGACAGAAACACAATATATGCATAGCAACTGAAAATAGACAGCAACACAATATATGCAAAGGAACTGAAAATAGACAGAAACACAATATATGTCAAGCAACTGAAAATAGACAGAAACACAATATATGCATAGCAACTGAAAATAGACAGCAACACAATATATGCATAGCAACTGAAAATAGACAGAAACACAATATATGCATAGCAACTGAAAATAGACAGAAACACAATATATGCATAGCAACTGAAAATAGACAGAAACACAATATATGCATAGCAACTGAAAATAGACAGAAACACAATATATGCATAGCAACTGAAAATAGACAGAAACACAATATATGCATAGCAACTGAAAATAGACAGAAACACAATATATGCATAGCAACCGAAAATAGACAGAAACACAATATATGCATAGCAACTGAAAATAGACAGAAACACAATATATGCATAGCAACAGAAAATAGACAGAAACACAATATATGCAAAGGAACTGAAAATAGACAGAAACACAATATATGTCTAGCAACTGAAAATAGACAGAAACACAATATATGCATAGCAACTGAAAATAGACAGCAACACAATATATGCATAGCAACCAAAAATAGACAGAAACACAATATATGCATAGCAACTGAAAATAGACAGAAACACAATATATGCATAGCAACTGAAAATAGACAGAAACACAATATATGCATAGCAACCGAAAATAGACAGAAACACAATATATGCATAGCAACTGAAAATAGACAGAAACACAATATATGCATAGCAACTGAAAATAGACAGAAACACAATATATGTATAGCAACTGAAAATAGACAGCAACACAATATATGCATAGCAACTGAAAATAGACAGAAACACAATATATGCATAGCAACCAAAAATAGACAGAAACACAATATATGCATAGCAACCAAAAATAGACAGAAACACAATATATGCATAGCAACTGAAAATAGACAGCAACACAATATATGCATAGCAACTGAAAATAGACAGAAACACAATATATGCATAGCAACTGAAAATAGACAGCAACACAATATATGCATAGCAACAGAAAATAGACAGAAACACAATATATGCATAGCAACTGAAAATAGACAGAAACACAATATATGCATAGCAACTGAAAATAGACAGAAACACAATATATGCATAGCAACCAAAAATAGACAGCAACACAATATATGCATAGCAACAGAAAATAGACAGAAACACAATATATGCAAAGGAACTGAAAATAGACAGAAACACAATATATGCATAGCAACAGAAAATAGACAGAAACACAATATATGCAAAGGAACTGAAAATAGACAGAAACACAATATATGCATAGCAACCGAAAATAGACAGAAACACAATATATGCCTAGCAACTGAAAATAGACAGCAACACAATATATGCATAGCAACAGAAAATAGACAGAAACACAATATATGCATAGCAACTGAAAATAGACAGCAACACAATATATGCAAAGGAACTGAAAATAGACAGAAACACAATATATGTCTAGCAACTGAAAATAGACAGAAACACAATATATGCATAGCAACTGAAAATAGACAGCAACACAATATATGCATAGCAACTGAAAATAGACAGAAACACAATATATGCATAGCAACTGAAAATAGACAGAAACACAATATATGCATAGCAACTGAAAATAGACAGAAACACAATATATGCATAGCAACTGAAAATAGACAGAAACACAATATATGCATAGCAACTGAAAATAGACAGAAACACAATATATGCATAGCAACTGAAAATAGACAGAAACACAATATATGCATAGCAACCGAAAATAGACAGAAACACAATATATGCATAGCAACTGAAAATAGACAGAAACACAATATATGCATAGCAACAGAAAATAGACAGAAACACAATATATGCAAAGGAACTGAAAATAGACAGAAACACAATATATGTCTAGCAACTGAAAATAGACAGAAACACAATATATGCATAGCAACTGAAAATAGACAGCAACACAATATATGCATAGCAACCAAAAATAGACAGAAACACAATATATGCATAGCAACTGAAAATAGACAGAAACACAATATATGCATAGCAACTGAAAATAGACAGAAACACAATATATGCATAGCAACCGAAAATAGACAGAAACACAATATATGCATAGCAACTGAAAATAGACAGAAACACAATATATGCATAGCAACTGAAAATAGACAGAAACACAATATATGCATAGCAACTGAAAATAGACAGAAACACAATATATGCATAGCAACTGAAAATAGACAGAAACACAATATATGCATAGCAACCGAAAATAGACAGAAACACAATATATGCATAGCAACTGAAAATAGACAGAAACACAATATATGCATAGCAACAGAAAATAGACAGAAACACAATATATGCAAAGGAACTGAAAATAGACAGAAACACAATATATGTCTAGCAACTGAAAATAGACAGAAACACAATATATGCATAGCAACTGAAAATAGACAGCAACACAATATATGCATAGCAACCAAAAATAGACAGAAACACAATATATGCATAGCAACTGAAAATAGACAGAAACACAATATATGCATAGCAACTGAAAATAGACAGAAACACAATATATGCATAGCAACCGAAAATAGACAGAAACACAATATATGCATAGCAACTGAAAATAGACAGAAACACAATATATGCATAGCAACTGAAAATAGACAGAAACACAATATATGTATAGCAACTGAAAATAGACAGCAACACAATATATGCATAGCAACTGAAAATAGACAGAAACACAATATATGCATAGCAACCAAAAATAGACAGAAACACAATATATGCATAGCAACTGAAAATAGACAGAAACACAATATATGCATAGCAACTGAAAATAGACAGCAACACAATATATGTATAGCAACTGAAAATAGACAGAAACACAATATATGCATAGCAACTGAAAATAGACAGCAACACAATATATGCATAGCAACAGAAAATAGACAGAAACACAATATATGCATAGCAACTGAAAATAGACAGAAACACAATATATGCATAGCAACTGAAAATAGACAGAAACACAATATATGCATAGCAACCAAAAATAGACAGCAACACAATATATGCATAGCAACAGAAAATAGACAGAAACACAATATATGCATAGCAACTGAAAATAGACAGAAACACAATATATGCCTAGCAACTGAAAATAGACAGAAACACAATATATGCATAGCAACTGAAAATAGACAGAAACACAATATATGCATAGCAACAGAAAATAGACATAAACACAATATATGCAAAGGAACTGAAAATAGACAGAAACACAATATATGCATAGCAACCGAAAATAGACAGAAACACAATATATGCCTAGCAACTGAAAATATACAGAAACACAATATATGCATAGCAACTGAAAATAGACAGAAACACAATATACGCAAAGGAACTGAAAATAGACAGAAACACAATATATGCATAGCAACCGAAAATAGACAGAAACACAATATATGCATAGCAACTGAAAACAGACAGAAACACAATATATGTCTAGCAACTGAAAATAGACAGAAACACAATATATGCATAGCAACTGAAAATAGACAGAAACACAATATATGCATAGCAACTGAAAATAGACAGCAACACAATATATGCATAGCAACCAAAAATAGACAGAAACACAATATATGCATAGCAACTGAAAATAGACAGAAACACAATATATGCATAGCAACTGAAAATAGACAGAAACACAATATATGCATAGCAACTGAAAATAGACAGAAACACAATATATGCATAGCAACCGAAAATAGACAGAAACACAATATATGCATAGCAACTGAAAATAGACAGAAACACAATATATGCATAGCAACAGAAAATAGACAGAAACACAATATATGCAAAGGAACTGAAAATAGACAGAAACACAATATATGTCTAGCAACTGAAAATAGACAGAAACACAATATATGCATAGCAACTGAAAATAGACAGCAACACAATATATGCATAGCAACCAAAAATAGACAGAAACACAATATATGCATAGCAACTGAAAATAGACAGAAACACAATATATGCATAGCAACTGAAAATAGACAGAAACACAATATATGCATAGCAACCGAAAATAGACAGAAACACAATATATGCATAGCAACTGAAAATAGACAGAAACACAATATATGCATAGCAACTGAAAATAGACAGAAACACAATATATGTATAGCAACTGAAAATAGACAGCAACACAATATATGCATAGCAACTGAAAATAGACAGAAACACAATATATGCATAGCAACCAAAAATAGACAGAAACACAATATATGCATAGCAACCAAAAATAGACAGAAACACAATATATGCATAGCAACTGAAAATAGACAGCAACACAATATATGCATAGCAACTGAAAATAGACAGAAACACAATATATGCATAGCAACTGAAAATAGACAGCAACACAATATATGCATAGCAACAGAAAATAGACAGAAACACAATATATGCATAGCAACTGAAAATAGACAGAAACACAATATATGCATAGCAACTGAAAATAGACAGAAACACAATATATGCATAGCAACCAAAAATAGACAGCAACACAATATATGCATAGCAACAGAAAATAGACAGAAACACAATATATGCAAAGGAACTGAAAATAGACAGAAACACAATATATGCATAGCAACAGAAAATAGACAGAAACACAATATATGCAAAGGAACTGAAAATAGACAGAAACACAATATATGCATAGCAACCGAAAATAGACAGAAACACAATATATGCCTAGCAACTGAAAATAGACAGCAACACAATATATGCATAGCAACAGAAAATAGACAGAAACACAATATATGCATAGCAACTGAAAATAGACAGCAACACAATATATGCAAAGGAACTGAAAATAGACAGAAACACAATATATGTCTAGCAACTGAAAATAGACAGAAACACAATATATGCATAGCAACTGAAAATAGACAGCAACACAATATATGCATAGCAACTGAAAATAGACAGAAACACAATATATGCATAGCAACTGAAAATAGACAGAAACACAATATATGCATAGCAACTGAAAATAGACAGAAACACAATATATGCATAGCAACTGAAAATAGACAGAAACACAATATATGCATAGCAACTGAAAATAGACAGAAACACAATATATGCATAGCAACTGAAAATAGACAGAAACACAATATATGCATAGCAACCGAAAATAGACAGAAACACAATATATGCATAGCAACTGAAAATAGACAGAAACACAATATATGCATAGCAACAGAAAATAGACAGAAACACAATATATGCAAAGGAACTGAAAATAGACAGAAACACAATATATGTCTAGCAACTGAAAATAGACAGAAACACAATATATGCATAGCAACTGAAAATAGACAGCAACACAATATATGCATAGCAACCAAAAATAGACAGAAACACAATATATGCATAGCAACTGAAAATAGACAGAAACACAATATATGCATAGCAACTGAAAATAGACAGAAACACAATATATGCATAGCAACCGAAAATAGACAGAAACACAATATATGCATAGCAACTGAAAATAGACAGAAACACAATATATGCATAGCAACTGAAAATAGACAGAAACACAATATATGTATAGCAACTGAAAATAGACAGCAACACAATATATGCATAGCAACTGAAAATAGACAGAAACACAATATATGCATAGCAACCAAAAATAGACAGAAACACAATATATGCATAGCAACTGAAAATAGACAGAAACACAATATATGCATAGCAACTGAAAATAGACAGCAACACAATATATGCATAGCAACTGAAAATAGACAGAAACACAATATATGCATAGCAACTGAAAATAGACAGCAACACAATATATGCATAGCAACAGAAAATAGACAGAAACACAATATATGCATAGCAACTGAAAATAGACAGAAACACAATATATGCATAGCAACTGAAAATAGACAGAAACACAATATATGCATAGCAACCAAAAATAGACAGCAACACAATATATGCATAGCAACAGAAAATAGACAGAAACACAATATATGCATAGCAACTGAAAATAGACAGAAACACAATATATGCCTAGCAACTGAAAATAGACAGAAACACAATATATGCATAGCAACTGAAAATAGACAGAAACACAATATATGCATAGCAACAGAAAATAGACATAAACACAATATATGCAAAGGAACTGAAAATAGACAGAAACACAATATATGCATAGCAACCGAAAATAGACAGAAACACAATATATGCCTAGCAACTGAAAATAGACAGAAACACAATATATGCATAGCAACTGAAAATAGACAGAAACACAATATACGCAAAGGAACTGAAAATAGACAGAAACACAATATATGCATAGCAACCGAAAATAGACAGAAACACAATATATGCATAGCAACTGAAAACAGACAGAAACACAATATATGTCTAGCAACTGAAAATAGACAGAAACACAATATATGCATAGCAACTGAAAATAGACAGAAACACAATATATGCATAGCAACTGAAAATAGACAGCAACACAATATATGCATAGCAACCAAAAATAGACAGAAACACAATATATGCATAGCAACTGAAAATAGACAGAAACACAATATATGCATAGCAACTGAAAATAGACAGAAACACAATATATGCATAGCAACTGAAAATAGACAGAAACACAATACATGCATAGCAACTGAAAATAGACAGAAACACAATATATGCATAGCAACTGAAAATAGACAGAAACACAATATATGCATAGCAACCAAAAATAGACAGCAACACAATATATGCATAGCAACCAAAAATAGACAGAAACACAATATATGCATAGCAACTGAAAATAGACAGAAACACAATATATGCATAGCAACTGAAAATAGACAGAAACACAATATATGCATAGCAACTGAAAATAGACAGAAACACAATATATGCATAGCAACTGAAAATAGACAGAAACACAATATATGCATAGCAACTGAAAATAGACAGAAACACAATATATGCCTAGCAACCAAAAATAGACAGAAACACAATATATGCATAGCAACTGAAAATAGACAGAAACACAATATATGCATAGCAACCAAAAATAGACAGCAACACAATATATGCATAGCAACTGAAAAAAGACAGAAACACAATATATGCATAGCAACCAAAAATAGACAGCAACACAATATATGCATAGCAACTGAAAATAGACAGAAACACAATATATGCATAGCAACCAAAAATAGACAGCAACACAATATATGCATAGCAACTGAAAATAGACAGAAACACAATATATGCATAGCAACTGAAAATAGACAGAAACACAATATACGCAAAGGAACTGAAAATAGACAGAAACACAATATATGCATAGCAACCGAAAATAGACAGAAACACAATATATGCATAGCAACTGAAAACAGACAGAAACACAATATATGCATAGCAACTGAAAATAGACAGCAACACAATATATGCATAGCAACAGAAAATAGACAGAAACACAATATATGCATAGCAACTGAAAATAGACAGAAACACAATATATGCATAGCAACTGAAAATAGACAGAAACACAATATATGCATAGCAACCAAAAATAGACAGCAACACAATATATGCATAGCAACTGAAAATAGACAGAAACACAATATATGCATAGCAACTGAAAATAGACAGCAACACAATATATGTATAGCAACTGAAAATAGACAGCAACACAATATATGCATAGCAACTGAAAATAGACAGAAACACAATATATGCATAGCAACCAAAAATAGACAGAAACACAATATATGCATAGCAACCAAAAATAGACAGAAACACAATATATGCATAGCAACTGAAAATAGACAGCAACACAATATATGCATAGCAACTGAAAATAGACAGAAACACAATATATGCATAGCAACTGAAAATAGACAGCAACACAATATATGCATAGCAACAGAAAATAGACAGAAACACAATATATGCATAGCAACTGAAAATAGACAGAAACACAATATATGCATAGCAACTGAAAATAGACAGAAACACAATATATGCATAGCAACCAAAAATAGACAGCAACACAATATATGCATAGCAACAGAAAATAGACAGAAACACAATATATGCAAAGGAACTGAAAATAGACAGAAACACAATATATGCATAGCAACAGAAAATAGACAGAAACACAATATATGCAAAGGAACTGAAAATAGACAGAAACACAATATATGCATAGCAACCGAAAATAGACAGAAACACAATATATGCCTAGCAACTGAAAATAGACAGCAACACAATATATGCATAGCAACAGAAAATAGACAGAAACACAATATATGCATAGCAACTGAAAATAGACAGCAACACAATATATGCAAAGGAACTGAAAATAGACAGAAACACAATATATGTCTAGCAACTGAAAATAGACAGAAACACAATATATGCATAGCAACTGAAAATAGACAGCAACACAATATATGCATAGCAACTGAAAATAGACAGAAACACAATATATGCATAGCAACTGAAAATAGACAGAAACACAATATATGCATAGCAACTGAAAATAGACAGAAACACAATATATGCATAGCAACTGAAAATAGACAGAAACACAATATATGCATAGCAACTGAAAATAGACAGAAACACAATATATGCATAGCAACTGAAAATAGACAGAAACACAATATATGCATAGCAACCGAAAATAGACAGAAACACAATATATGCATAGCAACTGAAAATAGACAGAAACACAATATATGCATAGCAACAGAAAATAGACAGAAACACAATATATGCAAAGGAACTGAAAATAGACAGAAACACAATATATGTCTAGCAACTGAAAATAGACAGAAACACAATATATGCATAGCAACTGAAAATAGACAGCAACACAATATATGCATAGCAACCAAAAATAGACAGAAACACAATATATGCATAGCAACTGAAAATAGACAGAAACACAATATATGCATAGCAACTGAAAATAGACAGAAACACAATATATGCATAGCAACCGAAAATAGACAGAAACACAATATATGCATAGCAACTGAAAATAGACAGAAACACAATATATGCATAGCAACTGAAAATAGACAGAAACACAATATATGTATAGCAACTGAAAATAGACAGCAACACAATATATGCATAGCAACTGAAAATAGACAGAAACACAATATATGCATAGCAACCAAAAATAGACAGAAACACAATATATGCATAGCAACCAAAAATAGACAGAAACACAATATATGCATAGCAACTGAAAATAGACAGCAACACAATATATGCATAGCAACTGAAAATAGACAGAAACACAATATATGCATAGCAACTGAAAATAGACAGCAACACAATATATGCATAGCAACAGAAAATAGACAGAAACACAATATATGCATAGCAACTGAAAATAGACAGAAACACAATATATGCATAGCAACTGAAAATAGACAGAAACACAATATATGCATAGCAACCAAAAATAGACAGCAACACAATATATGCATAGCAACAGAAAATAGACAGAAACACAATATATGCATAGCAACTGAAAATAGACAGCAACACAATATATGCATAGCAACAGAAAATAGACAGAAACACAATATATGCATAGCAACTGAAAATAGACAGAAACACAATATATGCATAGCAACTGAAAATAGACAGAAACACAATATATGTATAGCAACTGAAAATAGACAGCAAAACAATATATGCATAGCAACTGAAAATAGACAGAAACACAATATATGCATAGCAACAGAAAATAGACAGAAACACAATATATGCAAAGGAACTGAAAATAGACAGAAACACAATATATGCATAGCAACCGAAAATAGACAGAAACACAATATATGCATAGCAACAGAAAATAGACAGAAACACAATATATGCATAGCAACCGAAAATAGACAGAAACACAATATATGCCTAGCAACTGAAAATAGACAGAAACACAATATATGCATAGCAACAGAAAATAGACAGAAACACAATATATGCATAGCAACTGAAAATAGACAGCAACACAATATATGCATAGCAACAGAAAATAGACAGAAACACAATATATGCATAGCAACTGAAAATAGACAGAAACACAATATATGTCTAGCAACTGAAAATAGACAGAAACACAATATATGCATAGCAACTGAAAATAGACAGAAACACAATATATGCATAGCAACCAAAAATAGACAGCAACACAATATATGCATAGCAACTGAAAATAGACAGAAACACAATATATGCATAGCAACCAAAAATAGACAGAAACACAATATATGCATAGCAACTGAAAATAGACAGAAACACAATATATGCATAGCAACAGAAAATAGACAGAAACACAATATATGCAAAGGAACTGAAAATAGACAGAAACACAATATATGTCTAGCAACTGAAAATAGACAGAAACACAATATATGCATAGCAACTGAAAATAGACAGCAACACAATATATGCATAGCAACCAAAAATAGACAGAAACACAATATATGCATAGCAACCAAAAATAGACAGAAACACAATATATGCATAGCAACTGAAAATAGACAGAAACACAATATATGCATAGCAACCAAAAATAGACAGAAACACAATATATGCATAGCAACTGAAAATAGACAGAAACACAATATATGCATAGCAACAGAAAATAGACATAAACACAATATATGCAAAGGAACTGAAAATAGACAGAAACACAATATATGCATAGCAACCGAAAATAGACAGAAACACAATATATGCCTAGCAACTGAAAATAGACAGAAACACAATATATGCATAGCAACTGAAAATAGACAGAAACACAATATACGCAAAGGAACTGAAAATAGACAGAAACACAATATATGCATAGCAACCGAAAATAGACAGAAACACAATATATGCATAGCAACTGAAAACAGACAGAAACACAATATATGTCTAGCAACTGAAAATAGACAGAAACACAATATATGCATAGCAACTGAAAATAGACAGAAACACAATATATGCATAGTAACTGAAAATAGACAGAAACACAATATATGCATAGCAACCAAAAATAGACAGAAACACAATATATGCCTAGCAACTGAAAATAGACAGCAACACAATATATGCATAGCAACAGAAAATAGACAGAAACACAATATATGCATAGCAACTGAAAATAGACAGCAACACAATATATGCAAAGGAACTGAAAATAGACAGAAACACAATATATGTCTAGCAACTGAAAATAGACAGAAACACAATATATGCATAGCAACTGAAAATAGACAGCAACACAATATATGCATAGCAACTGAAAATAGACAGAAACACAATATATGCATAGCAACTGAAAATAGACAGAAACACAATATATGCATAGCAACTGAAAATAGACAGAAACACAATATATGCATAGCAACTGAAAATAGACAGAAACACAATATATGCATAGCAACTGAAAATAGACAGAAACACAATATATGCATAGCAACCGAAAATAGACAGAAACACAATATATGCCTAGCAACTGAAAATAGACAGAAACACAATATATGCATAGCAACAGAAAATAGACAGAAACACAATATATGCAAAGGAACTGAAAATAGACAGAAACACAATATATGTCTAGCAACTGAAAATAGACAGAAACACAATATATGCATAGCAACTGAAAATAGACAGCAACACAATATATGCATAGCAACCAAAAATAGACAGAAACACAATATATGCATAGCAACTGAAAATAGACAGAAACACAATATATGCATAGCAACTGAAAATAGACAGAAACACAATATATGCATAGCAACCGAAAATAGACAGAAACACAATATATGCATAGCAACTGAAAATAGACAGAAACACAATATATGCATAGCAACTGAAAATAGACAGAAACACAATATATGTATAGCAACTGAAAATAGACAGCAACACAATATATGCATAGCAACTGAAAATAGACAGAAACACAATATATGCATAGCAACCAAAAATAGACAGAAACACAATATATGCATAGCAACCAAAAATAGACAGAAACACAATATATGCATAGCAACTGAAAATAGACAGCAACACAATATATGCATAGCAACTGAAAATAGACAGAAACACAATATATGCATAGCAACTGAAAATAGACAGCAACACAATATATGCATAGCAACAGAAAATAGACAGAAACACAATATATGCATAGCAACTGAAAATAGACAGAAACACAATATATGCATAGCAACTGAAAATAGACAGAAACACAATATATGCATAGCAACCAAAAATAGACAGCAACACAATATATGCATAGCAACAGAAAATAGACAGAAACACAATATATGCATAGCAACTGAAAATAGACAGCAACACAATATATGCATAGCAACAGAAAATAGACAGAAACACAATATATGCATAGCAACTGAAAATAGACAGAAACACAATATATGCATAGCAACTGAAAATAGACAGAAACACAATATATGTATAGCAACTGAAAATAGACAGAAACACAATATATGCATAGCAACTGAAAATAGACAGAAACACAATATATGCATAGCAACAGAAAATAGACAGAAACACAATATATGCAAAGGAACTGAAAATAGACAGAAACACAATATATGCATAGCAACCGAAAATAGACAGAAACACAATATATGCATAGCAACAGAAAATAGACAGAAACACAATATATGCAAAGGAACTGAAAATAGACAGAAACACAATATATGCCTAGCAACCGAAAATAGACAGAAACACAATATATGCATAGCAACCGAAAATAGACAGAAACACAATATATGCATAGCAACTGAAAATAGACAGAAACACAATATATGCATAGCAACAGAAAACAGACAGAAACACAATATATGCATAGCAACCGAAAATAGACAGAAAACAATATATGCATAGCGGTTGGATGCAGTTTTCATTTCCTGTAATCATTACCATAAATATGCATGGGCATTTGATCAATTAATCAATAAAATTTAATATAGGGCCTCTTCAAGAAGAGGCACGCTACTCAGAGGCACACCGGGTCCAACCTCAGCCAATAAGACAGAATTCAGAGTGGAATAAAAATAGGGTAGAGGACCACTTAGGCAAGGGCCAAAGATCCAATGGAAGGCTATTCCAAGCAGTTGGGCCCACAACCTAAAAAGCCTGATACAGCATCGTAGAAGTAGAGGTCTGAGAGAAAGGGACAAGAAGGAGACCCTGCTAGGCAAAGCACAGCGTCCGGCCAGCATTTCTATTATCGGCAACAGGACAGCAAAGCTCCCTAATGTAAGTAGGTTCTGCACCACAAAGGCAGACAAAGGAAGAAATCCTAAATGCAATGCGTTAGGGAAATATATCCCGCATGTAGGTGGACACGTGGTCAATCCTGGAGATGCCCCCATCAGGCTTGCACACAAATGATGAACTCGCTCCAGCTGCCCAATCCTACTACGTGCGATGCCAGCATATCGGTTGTCAAGACGACTCATAACAAAAGCGTGGACAAGAGTAGATGCAGAACTAGAAAAGAGGGAATAGAAGATAACTCGAAGATGATGCAACTGGTAAAAGCAGCTGCGAACCACCGAGCTAACATGCTGGGCAAAGGAAAGTTCCTGGTCAAGAATGATGCAAGGTCATGTCCCTGACATCATTTGTAAATCTTTATGAAAAGTGCCACTTTGCTGAATCCCAAGACAAGTCGATTGAACTACTAACTGGATAGAGATAGTCTTCAGTATTGAAATTCCCTGACTGGATCTGGTACGGAAGCAGCTGACCTATGTTCTTAACGACTAGACTGCCAATTCGCATCCGACAGCTGTCGATATCATCCAGCCGAAGCATACTGCAAGGAAAATGTATCCAACAATATAAGTTAAGAGAATCTGGGAAAATCAAGTTCATTTGATCAAGTTCAGTGGCACAGGGGGCAAATATAAAAGGGGCGCAAATTTCAGGAAGGAATAACTTTAATTATTCCATAAATTCATTCTTTCTTGAAATATTGTATTATTTTTACTCACAAATAAAAACAAAAATTACAATTGAAACGTGCAACTAAGAAAGTATTTTGGTGGCTATTACATCCTGTAGGCCTATAACTATGAAAGTTATAATGAAACTACTGACAGGGTTTTGTGCACAGCTGCCCGCCTTGTAGGCCGCATCCCTAAGTTTGACAGAATCTCTTGGTACATGCTTGACGTCGTGTGTGGACTCCCTTATGCGCTGTGCGCTGGTACGTCGCTGCATTGAGGCTTGGCATTTTGACTCACTGTCATTGTTCAATGCCGTGGCTCGTTGCACTCTGCTGCACAAGCGGAGTTACTTGTTCCCCATGAGCGGACTGCTATCTGTCAGCGTCGTGCTTTCTCACTAGCTGGTCTGGTGACCTGGAATGGCCTTCCGGTGGCACTGCATCTCAAGCCTTATAGGTCAATCAGCCCTTTTCTTAACTGGCTTTGTCGAGCCTGGGCTGGGAGCTGGGCTTGAAGGGCACATTATAAAGCTGCTGTAATAATAAAAATAATTTAAGTTTTATATTACATTATAATGAATCATTTATCTCTATTTTGTTGCTTGATAACTTTGGTTTAATATGATATCCATGTTTTCAAAATTTATGTCGCCTGTCAACCCAAGTTGTCTATTTTTTCGAAAACATTTAGACCAATTGAGTTTTGTTTTAATTAACCGACTTCAATACTCTTCTAAAAACTATCTGTTTATTACTGAATTTTATATTATATTCGAAATTTAGATAGGCAACAAAATGTGGGAGCGCCACAATTATAGTTTGGTATGGCCCTGTGTACAATGTATGTATGTATGTAAATGAACACTTATAGAGCGCCCTACGAGTAACTCACGAAGATGCTAATATAGAGAGAAAGACAGCAAATGAGTGAAACAGGGATGGACAGAATAAAGGATGAATCATCTCAAGAATAGAAATACCATTTAATACTAGCAATAGCATATTAGTAATAGCTGTATGAAATTTTCATAGCAAGTCGATTTCAACGTTAAACTGTTTCAACTATAAATAGTTTTAATATTAAACTAATACAGCTGTAAGCAATTTCATAAATAATAACAGACCAATTATTAAATTCTTCATTGTTCATAATTGAACCTCTGAGATGTTCTTGTGAGGTAATACATAAATAACTAGTTGCATGATACACAAAACTATTAAAGAAATCAAAGGAAGGAATTCATTACGATGGATGGTCACAGAAAATACTGACTTGGCCACTTGTCGGTTTTCGTCGCGATCCACGGCCACTTTACGACAGACTGACATCGACTTTAGCAGAGCGGCTGGAGGACACTTTGGATAGTGAAGTCGACAGTAGCAGGTCTGTGAGAATGCAAGCATGCACAGTGATAATAATATTACTTAAAGCTCAACTATGATACTCCTAATCTAAGCTGGATATTTCTGCTATATCGTTATCATAATGCACAAAGCATTGATTGATGGTCACTTCCTAAGCAAAACTGAAATCTAAAACCACACATCCTTATAAAAAAATTCTTAATTATTTTGATGGCAATTGTCTACAACTTCCACCAAAGTGCCAATCAATTAGTATTTGAATCAACGAATTGCCGGATTTGCACCAGAGCATTCATTCCAGATAATGGTATCATATCTGAGAATTTATAAAGCGCTTCTTACAGTAATAACTATGCAATATTCACAAACAATTTGTCTCTTTCTCCCTATCCGTTCCTATATCTGTGTCTGTGTCTGTTTCTGCCTCTGTCTCCATTTCCATAACCATCATAGTATCTGCCTTGGCACTGTCTCTCGATCTGTCTCTATAACTGTGTCTATAACTGTCTTGATATTTGTATATGCTTCAATTTGTTTCAGTACCTGTTGATTTCCATATCTCTCCTTGTCTTTCCCTACTTTCTTCTATCTTCATACACGTCTCTGACCTTATATATTTATCTGTCTCCAGATTTGGAATTCTCAAGCACCTTATTCTCCAGAAACGTGACACCATCATTCCGAGCACATTCGAGGTGATAGCTGTTCGTGCATCGGTTCCGGTAGCAGGTGATTGTAGCGCCTTTCTGAGTGCACCCAACACAGTCCAGTGCTTGGCCTCGGTTGTAACCAGCAACAACATTCATCAGTGTACCATCCATTGTTTCATATACTTCGGAAGACCAGAGAGCGCAGTTAACGTGAACCCAAAGGTCAAAGTCCATGTTCAAAAGACTAACAAACAACAATTAATGTATTATGAGTATAATTACACAGTACTATTTCCAGACATTATTTCAAAGGGGAAATCACATGGGAAAGAGCTGCTGTCGCATCAATCAAGCTGTCAACCTAGCCAGATGTCAGATAAGGCAAGTCAGTGTCAGTTAATAGATTGGAAGTGGGAGGAGAGAGTAAAACTATCTTAATTTATCTCAGTTGCAGCTGCAACAAGGTGTCGAGAGTTGATACAGTTGCAGTTCTATATTAGGTTCATCAGCTGTTAACTCTACTACCAACTGCAGGAAAAGCTGCTGCTGATGGCAACAATTGCCTGGTCCACATGCAGGCAGCTGTGCACTGCTTATTCAGACTGCAACATATACTGACACTTTGAACGTGTATGCCGTATATATACATCATTATTTTAGTGTCCCTGTGTGCGTATTCCGTAAATATACATCATAAAGTATACGACCATTAGATATCTATATAATGGTCTAATCAGCATCCAGGCAATAAACTCTGTCGCATCTTCGTTACTACTATGGTGTATAATAATGTATTTTTAGTGCTTACTGCAAATAATATATGCCCTGTCTTACGTCACTGTATATGTCACTGCCTTGATCACATGCTATTTCATGGCATCGAGAAAAAGATACACACTTTCGGAGGTTCTGAAAGAAATCGATTTATTAAACGATGATTATTTTGAAGAGGAGAGTGATCGTGATAGTGAACTAGATGACATTGAACCGGTAAGTGACGCAGAAAGTCAAGCAACCGAGGCCTATGATCCTCCAGCAGGCGGGGATACACATGCAGATAGCTCAGACAATGAATCCCTGCCTGATGAGTCAGATGCTGTTTTTGGCAGACTTCTAGCCAGAATACCATAGAGTAGAGTTGGAGTGTGACAAAGTTCTTTGAATTTTTGTCAATAATTAGCGCTTTACGCGATTTCTTAGCAATGCCGATAATTGATTAGGCCTATATGGTGTCGTGCCAGCATATTAAATGTTCCCGCGGTCAATGTGTTAAGCAGGTGCCATTGGAGGCATGATCAGACCGTGTGCTATGCAGATTCACAAGCAATGAGCCACATATTAACGGTTCTGCTATGTACATAAATAGGAAGACACTATACTCCACCATGGTCTTAAATGAGTAGTGCCAGACCCAAGCTTTGAGAAAGGAGGACAACGCTAAGCCTTGTCCCTATGATACAGAGACGTCAAATCCAAACTAAAGCAAACGCATGGGGAAGTAAACTCAGAATGCTAACTGCCAAGGTAAAGTAAAAAAAATTGATCACACAATTATGCAGCAATGTTGCCATAGAAAGGTTGGGTATATAATTATGTGAGTTGGGTGCATTTAAAGAAAATCTGGCTGCCTACCGTCCTGGGCCATCAGTTGCAGCATCTCCAATCGTAAGACAAAATGCACATTTTCGTAAGTCGGGAATTTTACTGTCAGCAACAATGCCACAGAAATTGTCTTCATGAAGTTGTGGCACAGACTGTCAATTGAACAGAATCAGCAACACACATTTAATGATTGCTGTTCTGTTGGTTACTAAGACACCAACAAACATATCATTGCTATTCTTTGAATAGAACTTTATTGCTTACAAAGTAGTCACAATTCTGTAATTGTCAAATGAACAACTCCTCCTAAGAAACCAAATTAGTTCTGCTGTCTGGAGATGAATTAGTACAAAATCAGTGCATTTGCTACATAACTTGCATAGACTGTAACAACAGCTGTTAACCCATTACTGCCAGAAAGGGTGGTCGCTAGCAACCCTATGTGGCAGTCATGGAAACAGAGTAAAGAAATTAATTACAGTTTGATGATAGAACAGTCATGGGTCTTCTTTAAACTATCTTCAAATAAGCAACTCTCCTGGATTTAGCCACAGCAAATCGCTTATAATAACCTCGTAAGCTAATTGTGGGCCTGGGCCCTCAAAAATAGTCGAACCCTAGGCCTTGTTCTCTGCAGGCCTGGTATTTAGGCTCAAAGTGCATTCTGGGATGATACAGTAGGAGTTTTTGTCTTCTATCAAATGTAGGCAGCAAGCAGCCTATTTGAAATCTTGGTGCATATATTAATAGAGACGTCTGTTGTCATGGGTATCAGGAAATCTCCCCCCCAGGTAACACTTGGTGTGGCCCAGTGACCGATCGGCTAGAGCGGTCAGCCTGTAACATTCAGAGTGTGCTGAGCGCACGGGTTCGAGCCTCGTCCGGAGCGTCACTGTGTAGGGACCTTGAGCAAGTCCTTCACGCACCATAGCTCTGCAGTACAACTGCAATTGCGCCGTCAAGGTGTGTGTATGCACTTCTGAGCAAAAGATGTTGGAAGAAGGGCAGTATCAAATTTCGGTAATAAGAATAAGAACTTCCCCCAGGAAATGTTTCCCAAAATCTCACCTGGATACATCCCTCTGGAATAATTCCCCCAAAATTTTCCCCCAATGCCACTATTTCACGTGTCCTCATTTTGCAAGAGAAACACGCTACCAAACTACTCTCTTGCACAAATAGCACACTAAACTACTCACATGCTTCTCGTGCAAAAATGAAAACACATGACCAAACTACTCTCTTTTAAGCATATATGTAGAGGCTTTACTGTGACATTTAACTGTTAGACAAACTCAGATATAGAACCAGAAATGGTAGCAAGCATATGAGGAAAAAATAAGATAATATTAAATGGTTTTATTTATGAGAAGCAAAAGAATTTGGCAAACAATATTACTAGTCATGAATGTCAATGACGTCTAACACAAGATCTGCCAAGAACAAATAACGCAGTCGAGGGTTGGAATCATAAAATGCAGTCGGCTGTCAACACCCGAACCTTTGGGGATTCTTTAATATCCTCAAAAAAGAGCAAAGCCTGAATAATGTGGTAATCGAGAGTTGCTTGGTGGTCACACGCCTCAGGCTCCAAGAAAGAAATATAAAGATTGCAATGGGTGCATCTACACTATCGTCACAGATTTTTCAAAGCAAAACATTTTTTACTATCTCAAACGCATAGCTCAGAATATCAGTTTTTCTAATACGGATTTATTTTTGTATGCCTTGACTTTTTCTTATGACTTGTATTAAAAAAATTTAAATGCTTTGTATTTCTTGTGAAAATTTTTGTGGGAAATTTCCGAGAGCAAATATCCAGGGGGAGATTTCTGAAGGAGATTTCTGGGAAAATTTCTGGGGGACATCACCTGGAAAAAATTACCCAGACACAAAGGTCTTTTACCTTACTCACATTCTAAGATTGCATTCTATGCAGATAATTTCAGCATATGAGCATTAGGTTAAACAATGAGAAAGACATGAAGAAATCACCCAAAATGTAAAAGGCACAGCATACTTGTTTCAGGCCTCCTAAGCACCTCATCAGATGCGTTATACTCATGTTACATTGGAACAATCAATAAGGAACAATGCTATCAATGACAGCAATTCAACAACAATACAGCTAAATGACAACATACTTTATTTGGCTCATTTAGAATTGTCTGCTTTTGTCTGTCCTTGCTCGTAATCAGGTTTGCAGACCATCGCTTGTAATGAATGTTCTCCCATTTTCTTGCTTTCTGTACACAAAGAATAATTTTACTTACAGAACTGATTCAACACAGACTTCAGCATCATATGTCAACTGTGCAATGGTAGTTATATGAGGGCCTTGCATTCCTGGAAACAAGGCTAGTGCATTAAATTCCCAATTTCGTATGCTACACCACTTGACAAAAGACAGAAAAACTAAGTACATTTGTTAGCTATGCAGAAGCCACCTTTCATAAATATTTATATAAAACCTACCACAGTTCGCTTTCCTGGTGAAAGAAGTCTCTCCTGCTTAGCTTCCTTTAGCTCCTGACGACAATGACTCTGCAGCAGCCATTGTTGACCATGGGCCTCCTTCTCTAGTTTCACGCTGATCTGACCAAGGACAGTCCTCGTCCGACCATCGGACACTGCATCTTGCTTATTCACGCTGGCAGAGCCCAGTTTCAGACAGTGATTGCCAGACAGTGTTGCACCACTCGCTGATGTCGCGTGACAGGAGGCCTTGCCCGACTCGAGGCTGCAGTGCATGCTGCAGAAGGTGCCGTCATGATCACCCTCTTCACAATCATCCTGAGAAATGCAAGTATATGTTCGCACGAATTTACGTATGTATGTATTTAAGCATAAACATAAGTGTGCATTCAAGACACTTAATCTTTAGGTGCCACACAAATGCAATACTAAACAAGTGATCCAAACAAGTGCACCTTCAGCTATATGTTCAAATCTACAGCACTAATGTAAGAATGCCTGAATTCATTGTCACTACAAAGTAAAATCAATGTCTTTGCTAAAGTCCATGTTAGGTCTGAATGGATGATACCCATAATAACAGAAAATGGCCTACAGGTAATGATGATGCATTCCCAAACAGATGAACTTTCAGTCAATTTGCAATTGTACTACATAAAATTCCAACTACAGCAGAAAACACAGGAAAACAAAAGAGATAAAAAGGTAATCAGTCATTTGTTATAAATTGGACATTCTTAATCTCCACTGAGGATATTTGTTCTTCACACGTCCTCTTGGCTCATGTGACAGCAAGAGGGCCAATGCTGTAATAAAATGAACTTGTTACAAATGCCCACAGTTATGGCATGTTCAAATTCAAAGAACTGTGAACGAAGAATAACACATCGGATAGTTATCAGATGTTTGAAGGGTGGAGTTAATGACAGAAGGCTGTCAAACAGAACTCCAAGATTAGGTATGCACGTTGACGGAGTCATTTGGACATCAGATATCACGAGACACGAGACAAACCAGAACATTGTCCAGGGTGATTACCTGGATTGTATGCAGTAGCTTGAACCCACAATGGCTGGATTACAGACCCAGAACACAAATGATTACAACACCATTCATGGACCAAAAGAATTACTGCATATACTCGACTATAAGTCGATTCAAGTATAATCGACTTATAGTCGATTATAGTTGAATCGACTTGTAGTCGAGTATATGTAAAGATTGCAATGGGCGCATCTACACTATCGTCACAGATTTTTCAAAGCAAACAGACTTATAGTCGAGTATATGCAGTAATGCTTTTGGTCCATGAATGGTGTTGTAATCATTTGTGTTCTGGGTCTGTAATCCAGCCATTGTGGGTTCAAGCTACTGCATGCAATCCAGGTCGAAGTGCAATTCTTGGACAAAAATAGACGGCTCGAACATAAAATCAAAACGAGGCATAAATCGAGAGGTGTAGCTTGATATCTGCTTTCTTTCGGCAGAGAACTTTGGCTGATTTTTCTGCGAAATATATATTTTACTATAGGCAGATCAATATTAATGCATGCAACCATTATAAATCAAAATATATAGTTTGATATCTGCTGTCTTTCGGCGGAGAAGTTCGGCGGATTTCTCCGCGAAATATAGTGCCAGTTAGAAGTCATTCCAAGTGAAGTCAACGAATGTTTCACAATGTTGAATATTTGGCCTGAAAATCTCCCATCTATTTTGTCTCTCGAGTATAAGTCAAAAACCTATTTCGCCGTCCTGAAACAGTCTTAAATTTCTCGAATTATAGTCGAGTATATAAGGTAGATCAAAATGTGATAACACGGCAACAAGTTTTTAGACAAAATCCCTATAAACTTCAATGAGATCAAACATAGCAGTGAGTCACCTTTTCCGGATTAAATTGATCTTCCTTCTTGACTCGGCCGCAGTCAAACGGCAGAGCACAGTGACGACAGAATTTAGTCCGAGCCCTGATAAGCGACTGCAAGTTAATAGCTTGCTCCTCATCTGAAATAAATTAGTGGAATATCTGTAAATGACTTCAATTAGCATCTCAAGTTGTTATTCTTACCTTTCAGCTAGTATTTCAAAATGAAATATAATTCTTACATATCAAGTAGCAGTTAGATATTATACTTAAACTTTCATGTAGTAGTCAGAACATCTCTAGGTGGTAACTTTAGACTTTCAAGTAGCAGCCATAGCATCTCTAAGTAGCTCCTTATACTATATATATATATCTGTCTGGGCAAACGGGGAGGATTTGGTTCCTCGCCCAGCCAAAGACCTTGTTCACTGTCACCCATCGCTCGAAGAGTTACAGTTAGACTCCAAGACGATCAGACCTATCTGGATTCAGGTCATTATTTCCTTTTTTGCAATGTACATTGCTTTAACTTACTTACTTCTTGCATCGGTGAATGCGAAACAATATTATTCCGAGACCTAATAAGTAATGACTGCTGACTGATCCAATTTCATGCAAGCTCTTTGTGATGAGCATGAAAATTTGGACACAAGAGGTGCAGCACAAGGTCTTTTGCCTATTGTGTGCAATTATACGCTTCTGCGCTAACAGCATTTCTGATGTGATGTGCTTCAGGAAGTTAATCTTGCACAGCAGCATTCTACATGTATGCACAATATTAACAAAAACCTTTAAAAACCTTTCAAGGGCTGTAACTTGGTTAAAGTAGCAGATCTAAAGTGGTGTGCTGCAGATGAGCCCATATTTGGGCTCTTCTCTGTGGAAAACATAAGATATTAAAAAGATCCAATGCTACCACCATTAACATCATCTGGCTACTACTTGAAACTGCAGGTTACTACCTGGAATTGTTTAAGATACTAAGTGAAACTGTTTATGTATGTATGTCTTCAGGTGTGCAATAGGGCACTTAAAAGAACGACAAGCGCTCTGAAGCCCAGCAGCAAGTTCCTTGTCCAGAGCGTAACATTTGAAAATAGTAGGCGAGCGGTAATTCGCTGCACAGGCGTCAGGACTGAGTAGGCGAGCGATGTGTGATCGATTTTGGGAGCATTTGTGTACAATATATTTTGTGTTTTATTCTTACAGCTGCATATGGCTGATATATTACAAATTTACTACTTTCAACATGCTACTTGGCTATGATTAACGACAGCAGTAACAGTAAGTATACCCAGACAGAAGCTGAACCAATTGCGAAACTTGTAGTCAGTTTATTCACAACCTGATGGTTTTCTACGTGGACTACATCAGCATTGAAGAAGTTACCTAATTTCCATGACAGATGCACGCACAGCTGTACATTATTCAGTGACATCACTAGGGCTGGTGTCATGCGATGACATCACTCATGGTGTCACCCCACATGGTACTCCTCCTTATGACTACCACACCATACAGAATCCATAGTAATGTTTTTGTACAAATGCTACTCATAAATCATAACTCGTAAATCAGCACACAATGACATAACTACTTTATATAATTCCGGTATTTCGGCAATTTTTAGTTTCAAATTACGCATTTCACAGACATTCGATATAACAACCGCCATTTGTATTCACATCATCTGAAGGTTGTGCCAATTGAATATGCAAATCAGGAGCGCTATTTATATAACCACGGCCTCTCTCGGAGTTCTCGCTGGTCGAGAGCTAAGTGCTTAGTCTGAAGGTACTGTTTGTACATACATATTATCGCATAACTGAATTTATAACCAGTTACGGTGAGTGAAAATAACTTACACAGCAAGGTGTTTTGAACCGTTCTCCATTTATTCTTTCCATTTGCTTGAATGCACGATGGCTCTGAGTCGATCTCAAATTTAGCCGGAGTGGCGACTTTGAGCATGTCCGCAATAGCAGACACAACGCTGGCAATATCGTTCGCTACCGATCGAGACAGTGTAACTGTAACCGAAACCTACACAAAGCAACGTTGCAATAAGTGAATTCATTTCTATCTATCACACAGTGTAACATTGAGAATTCAGCATTGGGCTTCATTACTTGAGTGCAGAGTTCGTCCATTGTAGCACTCAAATTGTTATGTTCCCATGTTCTCAACTTCAGTATCAAGTGAAACGAGCACAGTCTTCAAGTTACGGCTGATCTTGGAGTCATGGTGGCCTTGACTCTCTCTCTGTGAGGGTCACAGAGAAAGTCCATCATGACTCCAAGATCACCAACAATAGAGGACAAGGAGAGTAACGAGGAGAAAGTAGGGAGGGAGGCCAGTGCACTGTTTGAGGAATGGTCAAGTCTAGATTTGTCATGTTTATTAGATGCATAGACAGACTCCATATGTGAGGCCAGGGATCAAAACCTGCCATTTGTTGGCTCTTAGTTATCGAGATAAAGGCTGAAATAGGTCAGAGGGGTCAAAAATACAGAAAATCACTTTATGGTACATTGTTACAAACAAATATGTCTTCTTTCAATATATGAAGTTAAAAATGTTGAATCCAAATATTTAGTTAGAGAAAAATGACTTTTAATGCACACAGTGTCAAAATTCGCATCGCATGCATGTTTTTAGAGGTGAATGGCCTAAATTTCTTCCGCCCACCAGCCATAATTTGCAAAGTAGTGACAAAATTTTGATGCCGTGGGCTGTATTTCATACAGAATATAGCCCTTTATTACCCAGCAAAATTGTGGAACAATCAAGTAATGGTTGCTAGGAACTTTGATGTCACGAATATTCTGAAACTTTGACTTCGATTTTCTCAGTAGTCATAATTTTACTAATGAGAGAGTAAAACGAGTATAACTTAAGTCAGAAAAAAGCTATTTTGATTCTGGAAAAAGTATTTAGAAGCACATGCATTGTAGAATATGATTTAATAAAAAACGTGAAAAACGACAAAATGGGTTTTGACCCCTGGCCACACATATCATCTGCGCAGGCACAAAATCACTTTGAATTTATATGAATTTAATATAACACCCCTTCAAGACGACTACTCAGAGGCACTCTCGATCCAGGCCCGAGCAAAAAGACGAGTCTTGAGGTGTCAATGAAATGTATCAGAGGGTGCCCTAGGAAGGGAGTGGATGACCAGAGAGAGACCATGCCACGCTGTAGGGGCAGCAACGGTGAACGCCCTGGACTGAGTCGTGGTTGTGCGAAAAGATAGTATTTTGAGAGGCTGAACGTAAAGATTGGCGACCAGGACATGCTGTGACAGGAACAATAAGGAATTTCAAGTAGACTGGAGCCAAACCCAATAGACAGCCCCTGCTCCATACAAATGAACATAGTCTGAAGTGAATGCGCTGACAGACAGGGAGCCAATGTAACATGTCTTGCATGTAATCAGAGACTGGGGCAAATTTAGGGAGGCGACCAATCAGTCGCGCCCCAGCACGTAAGACATCTTGCAAAAATATTTGTTCACAGATGTGCATAGAGTTGGTCATTCATATTAAAGAAAATACCTACTTACTTACTATGCAGAATGGCATGTAAACTATGAGTGCATAAATGAGTCCACACCGTACTTGGTTTAAAATGCCAAAGATACCTGATTATTTGGCTGCATGGGTGATGGTAAGCACGGTGGAGAAATGAGAGACGGCGATTTCCACTTCTGAGATTCCTAGAAGTTATAAAAAAAGTAACAAACCCAGTTCCCTTACAATTTAGAAACATTTCCTCACACCCCAAACTCAGTATTTAGACTACACAATCACACGCACATACCACATTCAGTTGTGTCTCACAACATCTGGAGAATAGTTTTTTTATGTCCTAGTCCAAGGGATCACAAACCTTCTGCCATTTGTTACTTTTAGTACAATAGTACATAATTCCTTTTCTCACATAGGTTAAAATTAACAAAGTGTTAAAAAATAAAATAAAGACAGTTTTACGAACATGGTTTTGAAACGGTGTTAAAATAAAGTCCTTCATAAAAGAAATTTATGTGGATTCCTACTAATTTCCTAGAGTGATTTTATAATTACAAGTTTTAAATTTTTGGGATGCTCAGAATTCTACATGTCTCAAAAATTTGAAACCAGGAACAAGTGTCATAAGTTTGTCACCTCTGTCTGTGTCAGAGTCCAGAAAACCCACTGCCTTCATCTCAGACTCTTTTTTTAAAAACATTATTAAAGGAAAAGTCGTGCTCAGTCGTGAAAAAATGGTCTCAGCATCTCATGGAAATCGTCATGCTTTCTTGTCTTACAAAATTCGCATTGAGCGATATAAACTGGCGATATAAACCGACAACTCAAAAGTGTAGTCACACTGAAGTGTAGTCACACTGCAAGTGTTGTTAAAAGTCTACTGAAAGTGTTGTAATGCATCGTGTCAATGCATTCATTGATAAGCTACAGGTGCAAATCTAGCCTTGCACTGCTTCTGTCAGAAGTTAGGATTGAAAACTTGAAAAAGTTCTCACACACATACACACAGCTAGTAGTTTGGTGCAGTGCTCAATTTGTATCTACTCAATATCATACAAAAGGTTATCATAAAAACCCAAAAGAACGAATTTGCGAATGCGAATTAAATTTGCACAATTTATATTTATGAAGAAATAAAAGAAGATGCTCATGCTTGCTATTGGTGCAAATCCACTGTAATTGAATTAATCACTTATTCAAGGGTGAATTAAAATACTTGCCAACAGAGAGGATGCATTCTCTTCATCATGACTCAACGACTTCTCTGTGAAACATTTCATCATTACAATAAAAGCAATTATGTAATTATGAATCAACAGCCATTGAATAATCAACAAAATTACGAGAAAATGATTCTTCAGTAAAGAGATTGGAATCATGCAAATCTGGACATGGAAAAGGTTTGATGTACTCAGCTGACATGTTAAATAGTTAGATGGTAAACAGTTAGATGAAAAATAGTTGGATGATAATTCTTCAACAGTAAGAAAACTCCACAACTAGCAGATAAACTAGTAGAGCAATACCATAAAAATTCACTTGAACAATATCAAAACCCAGCTTGACCATTTCTCCCAAGATTGTTGATGTCAATTCTAGTGCCAATAGTTTGCCTACTTGATCCCTTGGTTTCATCAGTATGATTAGCCAATACTTTGCATTAATCAGTTCGCTTACCTGATCCCTTGTACAGAGAAGTGGAAGTCTCTAACATTGCAACATCAGGCTCGGTGAGGCTCAAAGGACCCAACTTCTCAAGCTGCTTGAACAGTTGCATAAGATGGGTTTCATAATGTGGGAGCAGTGGATGCAGAGTTTCATCTCTGCTAAAAATGTCTGTAGATGGTCTCTTCATTCGCTTTCTTGTCATCTTGTCTCCTTCTGAGAATGATCCTCTTTTCATTGGTTTCTGACTTGGCAATGAGAAAGTTTGACTATTGTCAGACTTTAATTCAAGACCTAAGTCAAGTCAAAACACAGAATCAGAAAATAAAAGATATCACTTCATTACAGATAGGGCATAACCGGAAATCGCTTCGGACATTCGCCTCGGCCGAATATTGGACTATTCGGAAGTATTTACCTCGACAAATATTACACCCGCAAATGGCTAAAAATAACTTTTTTGATAAAATAACTTTTGTGATAAAATAATTTTTTTGGATAAAATAATATTTCTTCATCAAATAAATTTAGGACTAACGGAATTACATGTAAGTTATTAATTAAACAATAACTTGAATTTTCTTTAAAATAATGATGTTAATTTATATATTTTAATTTCTTTTGGTTGCATTCTCCAGTTGGCAACCAAATCAGTAATTTTCTCACTTGAATTGGGTCCACCGACTTTCCGGTAAACATTAAAGAGTAAAGACATTGTTGATAACTTCATATTTCAAATTTTATAACAAGGTATTACATTTTTTCACAAATAAAGTTATTAAATAATAAATATATTGTTATAGACTATCTAGAGTGCGACGATACGCATGAAGGATATTGCTATAAACTCTGCATTGCCTATAGATAGTTCTCCGTAGCTGTGCACGTAGCAGGTCAACTACGCTCTGCCTACGGATGGTACTTGCTGGTAGTGGTGGTGGCGCTGCATGGAAGCAAAATACGCAATTGCATACCAAAAGAAAGATAAAAGATCAATTTTTAACGAAATTATGGTAAATCTTTCAATATGTTTTACATGAACATCATGTGCGGAACAAGCGCATTGCTGCTATTGCTTACCAAATATGCAAGGCTAGCTCCTCCACTACTCATTGGCCAGATTTGTCGCTGCAATTCGGTTCGTACCCGGATCCGGCAAATAGTTCATCCAAATACTCGGATTCGGTACTCGGTGGAAATTATCTACTCGGTTATGCCCTAATTACAGATGGGTTTACACCCATGGGTATGATCGTAAAAATTCCAGTGCATACAGGAAATTGGCAAGCAATTAAGATCTTTCTCATGGGCAATGGGCATGAAGTTTCAGCAACCTCAATACCTTAGCGTCAGAACAGATGGCTAAGTATAGCAGTAAAATACATTATTGCTTACCTCTCAAACATATTAATTAGTTAAAAACTATCCTTGTTCTGTATCAACAGAAGCTGTAATGCTGTTTCCCATGTTTATCAAATTGTTTCCCCTTTCCAAGCTGCTTGCATTTGAATATTTTTATAGCACTGCTCGAACAGCAAAACAACGAAATTTTTTCAGTTAGCAAACATAGCTCAGATAACCAGAAGAATCATCAGAGGTAGGTTCATCCTCAGAAGATGCTGACCCAGGTAACAGCATCTCAACCATAGTCGACAGATGACTGTCAGTTCAGAGTTCCTTGAGCATATACAATCAGCCCTCATGCATGCCAACAGAGGGTGCAGGCCTACTTTATTACCAATGTGTAGCAACAGAGGACAATAATCGACACCTGCCAATCAGTTGACATTATTGACAGATCTATACATTAGTCGTTAGACGATGTATTGAAGGCACTGCAATATCTAAACGATCCCGTTGACTCGAGGTCCTGAGTGTGCCAAGAGATGGTGCTAAGCAACACACCCTGTCAGCAGGTCAACATTGTTGACAGGGACTAAACACAACTGTCAATATTATCTAATCTAATCCAAAAAACTATGGTAACATCGTGATGATCCCAAAGATATTAATTGATGGTTACTTGAAAGTACAATGTAGTCAAACAACAGTAACCCATTGGAACAGCCTGGCTGAATTTCGATGGATAAGAGAACCCAGAAGCCAGGCCAAAGTGGATGTGCACATTATAAATCTATTAAGGTTAATAGAGGTTAGGCTTGAATGACTTCAAAGAATTCACCAAACGAACTCAACTGAACAGCAAAATCCGCTCCTTTGGAATGGCTACTGCGATATAAAACGAGCTGGCAACTCTGTTTTTGCCTGTAGTACTGCTGACGAGGTTTGCCCCGCATGTCAGCAGTGCCGCCATGGTGAAGACATGGTGGCACCCACCAATCAGTCGACAGTATTGCTGAGGACCCCATTCATTTCAACCAATCAAACTGCTGACATGTGTTTTGCAAGATAGTTAGGTACCAAAAATATCATGTACTCCATGCCTTTAAAGTTTAATTATAATTTATTTACATAAGAACACAACAGACAAGAAAATGAAGTGATCCATCTAAAACATGATCCAGAGACAAACCGGAGAAATGCCCCAGGGGTCGATCGACATCACTAGATGAGCAGTTGGCATCCTTAGTCGCTGTCAACGTCGAATCCGTCATCCTTGACAAGAGTCGAACTTGAGCCAAAGTCATACATTTCCCTTGTTCTCCAGTCACCTATGCAAAATTCCAGATGAGTAATTCATCAAGATCCAGCAAAACCAATTTTTCTGTTCTGCCATCTATCAGGGAAAACACATGTAATGTAATCTAACTCATAGCCTCACATAGATCGAGATTCCTTGGAATCGAACAGATCATTACTCCTGATTGCGCTTTCAGCTGAGTGACCATCCACTGTGTAGGATCTTCCATGGCTGATATCTTGTGCATTCTGATAAAGGCACCAGCATCAGTTATTAATTAGATACTCTGAAGCCTTCAACAGTATCATCACTAGTACCGCAGAAGGTAAATAGGTTGAAGGTCAATTGAAAATTTAGTTGTACTTCATAACCGCAACCCGTTAAACCGATCCAGTTCACTGTGGTGGTTGTACAGAAGGGAAGTCAGTGCGTACCAACTGAGTCAGTGGCCCCACGGTGGCCCCTCCAAATTTTATTACAATTGTAGTTTTGAAGAAAACAGACATCCAATTTGCCCCTCTGTCAGGCTTCCCAGCCCCTCTGCTGGAAAAGTCTAGAGCCATGACTGCCAGTTGATATCTGAGAGGTCAGCAGCTGGACATGGTGAGATTTGAACCCATGCTAGCTTTCTATATTTTCTATAGTTCAACACAGTCTCTGGACAGATCCCAGTCACAAGTTCTAAACAGTTTGCATTATGGGCTTTAAAATCTAAATATAGACCAATGCAGAGGAGACTGGAACCAAAATTCATTGTTAGAAACAACTGCAGAAAAATACAGTACACAAAAGGGCATCAGTTCTGAACATTGCAAAACACTGTCTTGCAGTAAGTCAACTTTACATCAAACTTATTATTTCATTACTATAAATATCAAAACAAATTCAGTTTAAACAAGTACCTTGTGTGGTTCTAAAAAAGGAGGTTTATTCACATCATGGGCTTCAGTCCCAAACAAAAGCGGTCGTGGAATCACATGATCCTCTATGGCTGAAAGACACATGTCAAGTATATTTTAAGGAAGCAAAACATTATGTCATGTAATAGCACACTAATTATATGTGTCTGTACATGTTAAAGGATTTTATGGTTAAAGCACAAGCACAACTAGAACAAGCTGATCAGAGTTGTTCTGCCATTAAAAGACTTTTTGAAAGATCTCTTGTCACTACATTGAAAATAGTTTTATTCTGCATTGAATGACTGTATACATGAAACACTTCTTGTCTCTTACATGACCTGGCCTTCCCACCGAAAAACATTCTAAAAGTCAAGCAATGCACGACTTTTCATTCCCATTGAGCGATTTTCTGCAGTTCCCATTAAAGACATTCTGAAAGACTTTTGTTACCCACTGAAAGACTTAATGACAGATTTCTGTTTCACATTTAAAGACTTTCTCTCTGACTTTTTGTAATTGAGACATGCTTGGAATGACTCCTTGTTGTCCAATCGACAGACTTTCTGAAAGACTTTATTCCACAACTGACAGGTTTCCTTAAAGACCTTTGTTCCTTCGTTAGTAACTGATATTAATATATTCATCCCTGCAATATAAAATATTATTAATATTGATATACAAATAATATAATTGTAATAATTAATAGTTTAAGGTCAAATGAACAAAGAACAACTCTATCGATGAATAGGTAGAGATTGAACTACCTCTGCGTGAAGTGTCTATATTGAAATGCGTCTGTTGATTAGCTCTGTCCTGGCCATCTTCAGTTCTTGTGTAAGCACCACAGTTGCTGTTCGACCGATTGGAATCTTTAGCACCGAGTCTGTCCAAATTGCTACTGAGCAGTGCGAAACCAGTAGCACTGTGCCTGGAATTTACCAGGTTTTGCATCGCAACACCGGCTGGATCTGGTGTCATTATTCCCGAAGCAGAAGGGCAAGGAAATCTCATGCCACTCTCTCCCTTGAGCCATGGTCGAAACGATGCATCTGGAACCTGACCTGGAAGAAACTGCATTTCTCTAGGACTCTCTGGAAGGAAGAATCGACTCTGAACCCGATACTGGTGGCAGGGCTGCTCTGAGTGCAAAGTTAACTTAGGAGCTAAGCCTTGAGGCAGCGGCGGCATATTCAGATTCAACTGCTGATGCTGCAGCATCTCAACTGGAGATGTCATGTGCTTTCCTAAGGTGGGAACTTCATTTGAAAAACCTTGTTCAGTTTGGTTGCTACCTAAAAGATCAAACAGTCTGGATTAAAAATGTGGTTAATAAGAAACTTTTCTTCAAGCCTAAGATCACTCCCGTGATTACTCCAGTTCACAAACTGCCTGATGATGAATCTCCCTTTCATCACTGGCATTGTGCAAATTTGACAAATAGTTGATTAGTTGAGCATGTGGATAAAGGCTGTCTGGTGGTAATGTATGAAAATCACCCAAATTTATCAACACGACACGAAACTCAATCACTGGCACATCTATAGTTTGAAAAGTTTGAGTTTCAGCGCTGAGTGAAAGGCGGCATAAAAGAGGACAAAATGATGAGAATACAGGTTAATAGACAAAAAGGAGGATATATCACTTAAGAAGCCATCACAGAATTTGAGAGAGGAGGCGACTGGAGATGGAGAAAGGGGTATTATTATTATTATCATTATTATAACAAACCATTCGAATGCACACAAAGTTAAACAGAAATGCAAGCCTGACACACAGTTAGTCAGTCACCAGGAGCCATGTGTATGAAGAAGGTGCAAGTCTTGGGCTGAGAATGCTACATCGACGCTCAACCAAAACTCCCATGCCCCAAATTGCAGGCCACAGGAGGGATGTATCGAGATGGAGATTGAAATAGCCCAGCATCTATGGTTGAAGTTAGGTAGGCTTATTGCTCATTGTAAGAATCTTATGACTTGTCACACAGCTAACTTAAATCTGATTTTGAGTTCAACATGAAACCAATTCTGCTGACCAATTACGATAAAGGAGTATGCACGAGTACATACATGCAGCACCACATGAGCCAGAGAATTCAAGCCCGTTGTTGACTTCAAGATCTGATATGCCTGCAAACAGAGAGTTGGCATAACCGAGGCAAGAGTACACAAGAGAGCAGGCTATGGTCTGTGTAATATCTGAAATGTCATTGAGGTTGGAGATGGTCCAAAGTTTGACAAAATGTTGATGTCCATGATAGGTTTTTAAGTAAAGGATTGAATTAGCCCTTCAACAAAGAGAGTGTATTATTAAAAGTGACTGAGAAATAAATGCAGCTCGTCATTTAAGTGTTAGAGCCGACTAATTAGGCAACAAGTTTAGAGAAGAGTGCCAGAAAATTCAGGTCAAGCAGGTCATTCTATAAGAGATTAGCTGAACAATGGGCAATTTTGTAGACACGATTGTCGATTTTGTTAAAAAAAAGCGATGTCAGAATATGGCCTCTTTCTTGTTAGATGTACTCAGCATTGACAGTTGACAACATCTTTCGATAGTAGAAACTGCTGGGAGACGTGCCATTGGTCCAGAGACTATTGAGCACTTTTAAAATGAACACAGCAGTAAGAGCTCTCAGAACTGTTTACGAGCTCATTAGGGCATCATGGCATGTCAGAGACCGAACGATATAGCTCAGTGCACAACTAGAGAGAGAGCACCAAACCAGCATCGCAATCCGGAAAGAGATGCACTGTTGAACAGGAAACTAGTCAAGAACATTCGCGCATATAAGTTAAGCAAGAGTAGTATACCTGTCAATTTATTATTACGAAGTAAATGCACCCATAAATTCATTTCCCCGTTGAATAGACCCAATCATGTAACTCATGAGCATAAAACTTTGAATGTATATTTCACAGTGAAATACACATTCAAATGCAAAGCAAAGCACAGATGAATTTGCAATTCTAGAACAAAGCCAAAACTTACCAGCAAACTGTTGCATCCGATCCAGTGATCCTTCCTGGTTGCCATCGATAATAGGAAGCTGAACATGTGCATCAGGAATTCCTTGTCCCTATCAAAGGAACCAGGGCATGAATTAAAGTACTACAGTGCAGAGAATGACAGATCTAAGAATAATCCTTCTTTCTTCGATCTCTGACAGTGCAATGCCAAATAATTAAATTACTATCACTGATTACAGCCTTAGTTGACATGCCTCAGAGTCAGCTTGAAACTCTTGATACAATACTCATAAGATCATGAGTCATAAACTCCAACTTATAAAGCACAACTCGAAAACCCGGGCTTTCAAGTGGTGCTTAAGAAGTTGGAGTTTATGACTCATGATCTTACCAGTATTGGCTGTCAATGTCACAGTGAATCTAATACCGCAAAGCTGCTCTTGTTTCGCATTGCATTCTTGGTTGTGCTCCATCTTACCTGCGTGATCTTTGCTGCCCAATGTCTGACATTGCAGCATGTTGGGTGCTTTGGAAGCATCACCCCTCTACAACGAGGGGTGAGCTACTAGTTCCACGTGCTTGCATGGCTGTTAGACAGCACCGTGCTTTCTCCAGTGGGTCTTCATTATGGAACGATCTCCCATTTGAGTTCCACTCATTGCCCAACCATCAAGTTTTTATAACTCCTTCAAGTCTTTTTTCTTAAGTCATGGCTGGGCTAGGAGCGCTCCAGAGTAGGTTTCTTGAAGGGGCACTACATAAATGCTCAGAATGAATGAATGAATGAATTAACCTTGGGTTATTCTTGACCAGGAGCTCTCTTTCATCAAGCATGCTAACTCGGTAAATCGCAGCTGTTTTGACCAGTTGCGTCAACTATGGATTGTCCCCCATTCCATCTCTGCCAGTGCTGTAGGTACTCTCATCAACGCTTCCGTCACGAGTCGTCTCGACAACTGCCCTACCTCATATGCTGGCATCGCACGTGGTAGGACTGGGCAGCTAGAGCCAGTTCATCGGACATGTGCTCACCTGATAGGGGCATCTCCAGGATTGACCATGTGTTTGCCAATATGCAGGATGTTAATATTACATTGGTTACCCCTCCCAGCACATTGCATTTCTGTCCTAATCTGGTGTTGTACTTGCGGCGCAGCACCTACTTACCTTCAGGGCCTGTTGCCGCTAGTAGAAGCGCTGGCAAGATGCTGCATTCTTCCTTGCAGGGTCTTCTTCTTGCTTCTTACTCTTGGACCTCTATTACGCAGCATCATGATTTTTCGGACTGCTTGGAATGGCCTCCCATTATTTTGCTCTTGCCTAGGAACTCTTTGTTCCCTTTCTAATCTACTCTGAAATCTGTCTGCTTTGGTCGAGGTCGGTCTGGGAGCGCCTCTGAGTAGATTTCTAGAAGAGGTGCTATATGCCTATGCTTCTATTGGCCCTTTGCTATAAAATGACCTTTAACTTGTGACTCATGCTGAAATTTTATCTTATAGCACTACTGTATCTACCCAGAAAAACTTTTCTATTTTCAAAAAGTAGTAATAATTTTTTAGGTCAAACTGGCTTTGTATTCCAGAGGTTCTGAGTTTGAGCCTGTCCAATGGACTCTTAATAAGCTCCATCTGCATCTGTGCTTGTGCCTCAGAATCAGATTTACAGACCATGAAAACACCAGATTGGTGTAACAAATATCAATAAATACATAATACAACTAATAAGCTCTCTGACCTATAAAAACCTGACAAAGACACAGAGGTGAAAGGCAAGAGCATACGTAATACATAAAGATGTTGTACCACTGTTTTAAGTCTGAACTCTTGGACTTTGGACTGATGAGAACGAGCATCTTTGCGACACTGATAGAGCTGCTGCTGAAGGCGAGTCTGCTCATCACCTGTCTCTGAAAGACGTCGGATGTCATCCTCAGATAGCTCACGACCAGATTTCTGTGCCTAAAAGATAACATCATAAGTATATATTACACATACCTGTCTGTCCATATATATATATATATATATATCTATATAAATATATATATATATATATATATATATAGCGCCTTTTCAGAACCTCACAAAGACCCTGATACATAGCTATCTAAGGTTTCCAGCTTATCTTCAGGACAGAGTAAAAACAAGATCAAAAAGAACTGAGCAAAACAAAAGATCGCAGCAAAAATTATGTAAACAAAGAACCAGTAATACAACAGCCAAGTAAAACAATAACAGAGCAAGACATTATTCTTACGGTTCTCTGTTTGGCCATCAGTGACTTCTTTGTCTTTCGACGCTGAGCAACCTGAAGTTCGAGGCACTTGATCTCCTCAGCCAGGCTGTTGTCTCGTTGCATCAACCAGTCTTGGTACATCTGTGAATTCATTGCCATGGCCTCGACATCTGAAAATAAAAACTTAATTTTAAAGCACCAGAGAAAGAATTGTATAGATCGAGTCCTACATTATAAACATCAATTCTGATACAACCTTGTTACAGTGGGGACTGCATCTAAACAAAAACAGGAGCTTGACAAGGATACCATGAGGTTCCACCATTCCACTCTACAAAAACAGATACACCCTTTCCAATTTTAAATGCTTTTGTGTCAGCACAATACATCCACTCTTTAGTAGTACAGAATTCAACAAGTAAATCAACATTCTAACCTTGATGAACAGACAGACTTGGCGACTGCAGTGGAGGACTAGATACAATTCTGTTCTGAAAGAATTGGTCTGATTTGGACCGAGGAATACCAGACATGAACGGCTGGTGGTTCAAGTCTCTGGGTGCTTCAGTGAGATTTGAAACGGAATGCTGTGAAGACAACGCAGTAGAGCTTCTAAAAAGATAGAAAAAAATAGCAAATTATGAATTTTACATTTCTCTACAACTGCTCAAAGTGAATGGATTATTCATATATCTACATTTAACATTTGTTTTCATTGAAATCTCTTTGTTGCTGTTCTTTCTCAAGTATCTTTAATTTGAATGGTTTTCTTCCCACAGATACAGTGGATTTGAAAGGCAGCCACAAGGTACTACAAGAGCATAAATTTATCTTAATCAAATTACATTCAACTTGATCACTAATATCTATCAGTCAGACATGCTAAATATAAAAGTTATTGTATTAACCTAAGGGTGGAATCAGAACCATCAGACAGCTTTGGTAGAGATGTAGGATGGTTGCTGCTGCTGCTGTAGTTGGTATGTTCCATATTTTCACCGTTTCCAGTGCCAAGTGATGCACTGCCTGCAGGTACTTTAGCTGAGGAGATGGCACTGGAGCCTGGTGACAACTGCTGCATGTTAATATTGGAAAAACAATATCATATGTGAACATCTGCATAAATGTATGCATGTGTATATGCATGTGCATAACTATATATGTATGTCTTTATACATATGTATCAAGATAAATGTGTTCATATTCAAATAATTTTTGACTTCTTAGATAGCCAACAAATTGCCTTTCAGCTGTGCAGCATGGATTCAAAACTCAGTGCAAATAAAACAGTAAATTCCCTACCAAAGCTATTAATTGAAGCCTTCATTGGAAGAACCTCGGAAGTCCATTTTCGGTTTCTTGATATACCCCCCCCCCCCCAAAAAAATGTCTTAAATCTGCAGATGTATTATATCTGTAGACCTTAAAAATGTTGTAAAGTATACAGATATAATATCTGTAGACTTTAACAAATTTTTAAAGTATACAGATATATAATATCTGTAGATTAAAAAAATTTTGGGGGATATATCAACAAACCGAAAATGGACTTCCGCGGTTATTCTGATTAAGGCTTCAATTGTTACGTGTAGCATATTAGGGTGGGATAGGATTGAGTATGTTGAGTAGCTGTAAGTTGCACACCATCTGAGCATTTGGCATAAAAAATCAATCCTATAAAAGATGAGCAATGTATTTTAACTGCACATGTTCAGACTGGAATTTGGTTGATGGTCCTGTGAGACCGATTTCTTGTCAGACTCTTGACTTGTCATATCTGTCTTTCTGTGTGGACTACTTCCTGAACTGGTGTTCAACCCCAGTTGTTGGTGTATGTTGCATCTCTTTTCATGCATACATAGATGCATGTTAGTAAGTACATGTATGCATTAGGAAGATTGATATAGACCCAGATAATATTCCAGTTATTCTCAAAAGCACTCAAAAGTAACATTGTTCCCTCTAAGCTGTGCTCATGTGCGCATCTGCGGTCTACCTTACTCAAGAAGCTTTGGTTCCTCTGGCTGATACATCTCCCCAAGGTTGTCAGACTGATGTAGCATTTCAGTCAAGCATTTGGATCAATCAACCAAGCCTCTAAGGACTAATGCAGATTCAATCTAAGATAAAAGCTATAAAAGTACAAAATAAGCACAAACAAATATATTAATGATAAAGCATTTTGAGGCACATTTCATGTTATTTCAAAGATGATGCTTGGCTTTTCATGAACTTAATTTACATTCTTACTCAAATAATTTTTTGTAAAGGGCATAAAAATCAACTTTAAATAATAATATTAAAGGAATATTCACTGTCACTGCAGAGGACGAACTTGCTTTTCAGAAGCTTATTTATTTATTGTCAAATACAACTAAAGTAAAACCATGTACATTGTACAAAGATGAAAGCTAATGTAATATGGAAACCGATTTTAAAATGACATACATATGATCTGGCAGATGATCTGAATCCTTCTTCTTCCACTTCTCCATTCTTTGAACAGAGAACAGCAGGATTTGCTGTGTAGATCGACTCCATATTTGAAGCACTTTGTAATGAACCTGACACACATGTTACTGCAGCAGTAGATGCCACAGCCAGTGAACAAATATTCCTGGAACGAATTGCCATGGTAGTTACAACGCAGTTCACAGAAGCATCCAATTGCTCATTATTCTCTATCTTTAACATTGTTTTGGCTGCAGCTGATGGTGATTTCTGCACTGGAGTATTCAAATAAACTTCTGCATCGGGTCTAAAGTCATTTGTGGCAGTGATGCTGGGCGTCTGAACACGTTGAGTGTTCATGACTTGAGTGAGTGATAAGTCATAGGAACGTGATTCAGACTTCGTTAACTCGAATCTTTCTGCCTTCAGTGATCTGACTGACTGTGTCACAAAGTGAGAAGGAGACATTATGGATGATGGCAGATCTGATGCAGTGGTCACCTTGTTGATTGCTTGAGAATCAGTCTGTAGAGCATGCGATGATGCCACTTCCATAGGACCTGGAGGCATCCATGAACGTTGCTGCATCATGCTATGCTGCTGCAGCAGGTCGGTCAAGACTACAGAGCTGGAACCCGCTGGTGGCGGAAATCGCTGAGACATTGGAAATGGAACTGCACCACAATGACTGTTCACCTGTGGATAACCAAATGGCTTCCTTACCACCTGATGCATTCCAGGCATCATCAATAAAGCTCTGTCATTGCCTGGAAAGTTTGATGCGGTCGATGGAAAATTCTGCCGCAGTTGCTGTGGCCAAATAGAATGCGAAGACTCGTGAATGCCAGGCGGGTGTTGAAACCTGTTCTCGAACCCTGCATATCGATGCACCAATAATGAAGATGATGAAGGAAAGCTGGGCTGAGCAGTATTAAGAGGAGGGAATGCTGGAATGTCTAATCCCATCTGAGACAACGGATGAGAAGCAGCGCTAACTGTTGTCGGTAACTCTTGGCTCATCTGCCTAATCTGTGGAGTCTTCGATGATGACATCTGTGAAATCGGTAACTTTGATGCTAAATCACGAGATGACTGAGTTCCCTGTGACAATTGGTCAGATATCAATGGGTATGACAAATGATGTGATGAAGACATTGTTAAAGAGATCCTGGGCTCATGCACAGATGCTGGCAGAGCAGACGAACCAAGTGGGTTGTCAAGCAAGTCCCCTGGTGGGCGAGACACGCTTGGAGGTTTCTCAACTGGGGATGAGCCAAGTGGTGTCTTTCTCGACTGGGGTGTCCCAGGTGAATGATGCAGGTCTGGACACAAGTCAGATCCGTGGGCAGATTGAGGTCGGGAAATGTGATGGAGGCCTACTCCAGAAGCGTGCCCTCTTCCAGGACTGAGAGAAATACCAGGATTACTCCTGAGTTGATGCTGCTGCTGAAGTTGCTGCTGCTGAGTCTGATACGATGGCCAGAAACAGTGATCTATGCTCTCCTGTCCTGACATACCTTGACGCCATAAAAATGAATTGGAATAACTCGGATACTGTTGTGGAATGCTGGAATTCTGCTGTTCCAGTAGATTCCATCTTGTGTTACAACCAGTCTGTCTCTGAGCAGCATATGCAGATGGCATGCAGGCATGTTGCGTAGCTGGTAGTTCCGAAGCAGTGGAAAAAGCCGGAGCACTTCCTGGCAGACAGAAAATTCCACCAGGTCCAGGCATTGGAGCAGTCTGAGAAAGATGAAACATAGAAGATGAGGCATTCGTGCCAAATCTTGGAACTGCAGAGCCCATATGTAGCATGTTCTGTGCCACTGGAAGCAGCATGGTTCTTGGCACATTAACATATGATGATGATGATGCACCATAAGTGCTTCCCCCAAACTGTCCAAAGAATGGCATCGTCTGACTTCTGTTGGGATTCAGTGGCTGTTGTACTACATCAAAAGATATTCTGTTATCATTCGTCGAGAGTTTGTCTTTCACCGCTGACTGCTCCAATTCATCAGAGGCACCATCAACTTGACAAGCTAGCTGGAGAGGAGACCAAAGAGTACTACTCGTCAATTCTCCTGATTCAATAATGCAACTTAAAGGTCCTTTTAACAAATCACCTTCCACTACTGTGTCAGAAAAATCAGTTGTTTTGGCAAAGCAAAGTCTTTCTTCTTTCAAACTACACTTTTTATCACTTTCGAGTCTAGTTTGCAGAAGTTGGCATGTGGCAATGCTGTTTCTGCCTGTTGATAATCTGTTAACATCAATAACGTCTTGAAGAACAACATCAATAGCCCTGACACGCTTTGGCGAAACTGCGTGGTCCAAATGAATGCCACTTTCAATCAAGAGCCGTTTCGTGCCTCTTGCCGAATGATAATCTTTATATTCGTTCAGCTTCTGGACAATGGGTCTTGGTGGCATTGAAAAACAAGACAACAGTTCTGCATCAGTGGAACTCGTTTCATGCACTGTTTTTGACAATTCTGGTGATGCAAAAATATCTAAATGTCTAGATTGAGATGGAAGGGAGGTGACATGGCAGGTGCCATTCATCACATCCATTTCGTTTGAATTTCAAAGATCCTAAAACAAGCAGCAATTACAGCTTTCATACATCGATAAATAGTGATACTAAATAAAAAATAAAATCACAACAACCATAGTGTTTTCATCAGTGATTGTTTACTAATCAAGATGCAACGCTCAATGCTTCGTAAATTTAACAGAGTAATACAAACTGTGTGATAATCGTAATCTCCAAAATAACAAAGCCTAGCTCAGGGCAGGAGCATCTAAGTGTAAATATTAACACTCGCTGATTGACTCACGATAACCCATTTCCTTTTGCTTACAAAACAGTAATTTTCTTTCTTTTAAATTATTTGATCCATAAGCAATTAGCATAGTGCTTCTGCTGCCAAAACTTTGGCCTAGCAATGCACAGAATGGTTACTTCAGCAGCCAAAGGTCTCACACACATGTCCAAAAACGACACTGACCCTAACTCTAACCCTAACCGACCCTCATGATTCCACACCGAACCATAACCGACCATCACAACCTATATCCAGAAATGTTGGTATTTTAACAGTGCGAATGAGCCGGCAAAATTGCTTACGCGTTCGGCCGTAGAAGCAAAATTTTCGTTTGTGCAGCAGCCGAACTTTCGACCACAGAAGATTTTTCCGATTCGTAATCCCAATCGGTTATAGATCGCTTCGCGGCCGGTTGAGCACACACATGAACGAGTGTCTAGTGATGCAGAAAGATTGAAGCCAAGTGGGTTGGTAGGTTACCACGTGAGTATCCTGTTGGCCACTTCTCAACCTTCACCAATCTCTCACTGAATCCAATCAACTTATTCAATTTCAGCACCGGTTATTAATCCAGATTTTTCTATAGCTTTCCTGTGGCACTTACAGGTCTGTTACATTATATTCTTAAAAACTCTGTTCTGGGGTCTTCTATAGCTATGGCGCTGAAAGAGTTAATTGAACCCTCAAAACGGTGCTCAAATCAGGCAGCCCTTTTCACAGTTAAATACTAACCCTACAGTCCAAAGCTATGGCCATGTTGAAATATGCAATGCAATGCAAAAATAAATCGATTTTGAACATCGTCCATTATACATACAAGAAATAATAATAATAACAATAATAATAATAATAATATTCCTTGTACAAAGCACATCTTGTTACTCTAGACGACATATTTCCTGATTCAACGCCATACAAATGACATCATTACACCATTTCGCGTCAGCTAGTAGTTTACTCCATACAGTCTTTTCTATAAGCTCCCTTATGAAGTTACAAGGTTTATATAAATAATTAAAAAATCGTCATATAGAAAATGCTCGTCTGATTGATCAAACATAACTGTTAATCCAAATGTGATCATTGATCAGTCACATTGTTGCGACACACGGATTTCAACGCCAGAACATTGATTAATTACGTTGCTTAGGGCAGCCTCTGTGAAATATGTAGTCGGTTCTTTCAACGAGTTAAAGCCATAGATATATTTATGTGTTTATATAAAGATCAGTTATATATAAATAAGCCACTAAGTATGCATCCATTGATATCTACTAATACCAAAGATAATAGAGTCGTAGACACTTTCTATCTCGCTGTGTGCTTGGTCTGCGTGGTGGTCAGCACAAAATCCACTATACCATTCGCTAAGTGGCGCGGCTAACGCTGCGCCAGCCGCGCCACGTAGCGAATGGTATAGTGGTATCTTAGTGGTATCTTAGCAACAACAGTTGATTCCAAGATAGGTGCACGATGTGAACATTCAGATACGCAGCGGAGATAGGAAGTGTCACATCTTAGTCTAATACATAATACATATCAATCAAGGATTCTCTATTGGTCTTTGATATCAATGAATGAATCTATGGTTTAAGCAAGAAACCTCGAACCAAATTCTTTGGCGGCTAGGCTTCAATGATTGAAACCAGAGACCATATTCAACCAACTGACATAGCCACTGCTGTCCCGCCTCTCTGGAACGAACTACCCCAGCATTAAGACAAATATATCTGATACATCCTACGAACTCACCAAAACAGAATATAATCCGATATATATAATATATATGCATATCTATTTATAGTAGGAAAGTGTAAAATATGCTAGTAAATCGCAGTATGCTGCTTTATGACAAGACCATAATTTAAAGTACATTCCAGGGGCAAGTGCCCCTGGCTTGCCCAACCTATGAACGCCCATGACACTTATTATCTCTAACGTGGATTTATAGATAAAAACGACGCCCCCAGACAACGTTGAGCGGCTTGAGGTTCCGATCCGAAGAACATATGCATGAGAACTAGAGCGCCAATCGCTGCAATGTAACGCCTGCTGCAATCAAGTGTGTCTGATTAGGTCCTACTCTGATAATAATTATGGCGACTCGTGCTCAGAGTTCTTGGAAAGATTATACTTATTTCAAGTGAAAAGCCCCATGTGTGATGTATAAAAAATAGGACGAGACAGATGATGGTAGATACTTGCAATAGTGATGGAGTGACCATAATATTATTTGAGTTATCATTCACCAAGGCCTACACGAGGCTGATGAGAGAGAAGATTGAGGTAGGAGATGTGATGCGAACACGAGAGATGTGTAAACAGCACTGCCAGTAAGGTGGTTCCCTTAAATAAGCAAAGTTAAACAGTGCAGAAGTAAAAAATCGAGGCTGAAAATAATAAAGAAAAACAGAAATTAAGGACAGTGGCGCACACACTCAGCCTATTAAAAGATGGCGGATGTATTAATTTGTGACAAGGATGTAGCAGGTAGAGACTTCGTGTAAACTAGGGGAAACTACAAAAATGGATTAATGCGGTAATTGCCGAGAAGTCATGAATCAGGAAGGAATGTTTGACAATAGGGCGATTTCGTCTGCGATTCGAGACGAAATCCAGCGGTTCGAGAGCGTTCATCCAAGCATATATATTATCTACGACCTGATCGAGGAGATCGAAGACCCTGGCATACAGCAGCAGTTCAGGGATCACATCACTGGAATTGAAGGTATTATACACTGCGATTGGTCATGCTGAAGTTTTGCATTCGATTAGTTTTTTGGCTTATCTGCTGTGTGTTTTGTAACTGTGTAAGCAAGCTTGTCAGTTCAGTTGAACTTAAATATTTATTAATAGCCACGGATAAATCTTCTGCGACCGAAAAAACGGCACACAATTCGGGGGTATTTTTCTATGGATGAAATTCGGGGATGGGTAAAAGGCTGATTTGCTAATTTGTGGTGTATAAAATGCTGATCGCATAATGTTGATTGGTCATGCTGATTGGTGGGTAAAATGCTGATTTGCTGATTGTCATTATTATATTAAGTTTTTGCAGTTAGTTTTTTCTCCATTTAATAATGGAGCTTTAAACTTTTATTTACTACAATCACTGGTTATAGTAAAGATCACAGAGTTATTGTCGCCATTTAGGCAAAATTCAGTCGCTGAAACTTCTATTTCACTGCATAAGGTAGAATTCTTTACGTCAATCCAATTTTTATTTACACAAACTTTCTTGTAATGGATCCAGTTTCCATATAAGCTGAATTCTTTTCTTCAATGTAACTTCTATTTAAGGAAGAGTTCTTCACATCAATGCAGCTTCCATTATATAATTTTTGTCAATCAAACTTTTATTTTACTGAATATAATGGCAAATAATTACATTTTGATCGAGAGCTGACATCTGTGAAACATTGCTCACGGACCATTCGTATCACACAAGATCCAATTACTTAAGCAAAGTCCTGATTTACTGTACATGATTAATGCAATTTTAGTATGCTAATTCTTGCTTCATGGACATTGTTTTGCAATTTAAACACTGTTGAAAACACCTAAGTTTGGACAAACTGTAATTGATAATCTTAGGTTTTAGCATAATTAATTATTTCCATTTCATCTTCTTAGGTTTTAGCATATTTAATTATAAATGCTAATAATGTACTGTTGGTAAGCTTTGAAGACAATACTATTACTGTAATTAATTATGCTAAAACCTAAGATTACCCTGTAATTAAATTAATATAATTTTTATGCTGATTTCTGTTTCATAAACACTGTCTGAACATTAATTTAAACAATCAGAATTTTGCCATTTGTCTTGCTGATCGGCTGTTTGGTAAAATGCTGATCAATAAGCATCGGCCAATCAGCATTTTACCCACCGACAATCAGCAAATGAGCATTTTACCTGTGCTCGTGAAATTCTGCAGAGTGACTGCTGACCAATCGATATACACCGACTACACATGCCTAGGTGTTTCATATGATGCAGCACAGTGGTTCTCAACCTTTTTTGACTTAGGGCCACTTTTATTTAGTTAGAGGACATGATAGACCACAAAGCTAAAAATGATTATTTTAAATTGTAATACATTTTTTTATTTTATAATAGAATCAAATTACACATGGAAAAATTCTGGTTTAACCATTTTAGATTAGTAATATTTATTTAAAGTTAACTCTTTTGATTCTTTAATAATCATTAATGTGACTTTTGTTGTGGAATATTGTTATCAAGTTTTTCAATCTCTGGTTAGAGATTAGTTGTAGCCAAAATCATTACCGCCAGAATCGGCCAGCGTAGCAAGGTGGCCAATTGGTTAGAGCGGTCAGCCAGCAACGCTCAGTGCGTGCTGATTGTGCGGGTTTGACCCTCGTCACATTGAACAAGTCTTTTGCGCACAATTGCTCTGCATTACAACTGCAGCTGTGCCGTCGAGGCATGTGTGCACTACTGAGCAAACAATGTTGGGCATTATCAAATTTCAGTTGTAACATGTAACAAACTGTAATTCATCAGTCCATGCAAATTGGAATAATTGAGCCGTGAATGGTTTTTTACTTTAAATCAATTTCATTGTAGAAAATGACTGTTCACATCTGTGTGTGTGCAGCCAAATCGATACTAAATGTGAATTTAAAGTAGACTAAGCCGTTAATCTTATTTTTCATTTAAGAAGTTACATTTCCATCAAGCGAATCAAATGTATGCATGTGTTGGATATAGACCAAAGAATATAGCGGTGCTTATGCAAGAAAGAATACTTGCTGGAATAGACTAACTTTGTGACTGGAGATGTGCTAAAAACAAATGTAACTGTTCAAATTGAGCTACATTAGTACATTTGATGTTATTTATAAACATCAACAGAATATAGTAACTTGTATGCCTAATATGAAACACTTATTCTGTCAAATATTAATTTTTTGCACGTATATTTTTTTATTTATCTTTGATAGGTCGGGGGCCACCTTTTGAGGCCTGGTTGAGAATTGCTGACGTAGCATGTCATTTCTGTTCACGACTTTAAGTTGTGTGACGGCGCTATGTCGTGGCAACTTCCGCCTCACAACCCACAGAGAAATTACCTTTTTCGCATATCTAAAATATACGACCCTGACCCTAACCGAACTTCACGTCTAACCCGACCCTAACTGACCCTGATGATGCCTAACTTGACCCTAACTGACACTCATAACTAGAATTCATTACCTCATGCCGTTCGGGCTGCTAAGTCTTTAACTTCTTTTTGATCTCGGCTTAAAACCTTTTTTATTTAACCTTGCTATCCTCCTTAAACTGTATTTGTGTCTCTTAGGACTGACAAATTGGATTTGACCTGATTTCATATTTGTTTTGGTGCTCCATCGGTTGATGCCCTGTGCATTATTATGGCGGCACTATAGAGGTTTTTTAATCATAGTCATGGGCCCCTGAGTAGATATCTTGAAGGGGTGCTATAGCAAATTTTTTGATTGAATGATTGATATTAAAGAAGCGTGGGGCTTCTGTGGCTGAAACTTTGGCCTCTCAATGCACAGAAAAATAACTTCTGCGGCCAAAGGTTTTTTTTGTCATGACACCGTCGTCGCTTCGCGACAGTTGGCTACATGAATGGATCTACATGAAAGACTAGCCCAGCATCGTCTATCACGTATTGTGCTCATCAGGCTAGTTCCACTTAGCTCAGTCCACATAAAAATGTTGTCACTCCAGGACATTCTAGGCCTTCCACGATTCCTCTTCCCCTCAACAAGACCTGTCATCTGATTGTCCTCAATGTTGTTACACAATTGTCTCATAATATGCCCAAAGTAGCGCAGTTTTCGTGACAGGACGTGTTGCAGCAGTTCACTTCTGACCTTTGCCAATTCGTATACCCACTTGTTGTTGGTCATCATTTTCGTCCAAGAAATTCTCACCATCTTTCTAATGCACTTGTTTTCAAACGCTTGAATGCATTTCTCCTTCTGTTTCTTTAACGTCCAGGCTTCGTAACAGTACGTTGCTAGTTGCCACACTAGAGCTCCTATCAGTCATAATTTAGTCCTATTATTCACAGACTTGTTCTTCTGTATTTTCTTCAATGTGACCATTATCGCCAGCCTTGATTTCACCTCACTCGCTCAGTCCGCATCTTTCGTCCCCCTGCAGCCCAACTACACGAGGGAGTTTACTTGCTCCAGTCTTCCGGTGCCCACCTCGATCTTAAGTATTTCCTCTGTGTTAGTCGTTGTTTTTGATTTTGAGGCATTCTTTGCATGTTCTTTGATTGTGTTAGTGCTTTGTAAACTGTAAAAATTAATTAGACTAACATCCCAAGGTTCATGTGAATTTAGCTAGATCAAAAATGACTGATTTATGGAGTGAATCTAACTACACAGAGAGCCTGCCTGCATCTATTGTGGAATGATGAGGCTAAGACTTCTTTTTTTAGATGTTTGACATATACTTACTATGCAACTTTTAGCATATGTTCTGGTAGTGTAAAAGAATCTTAGAAGTGGCTTGCTACTGTCAATGCCATATAAATCATAGTTTATGTGGCACATGTTTTTTGTTCTAAAGTTGCTTGTCTAAAACCGACACTAACCCTAACCCTGGACAATCCTCATGACACATATTAAAAAATTTAGGTGTTTGTAATAGTGTGCATGCGCCGAAGGTTACGTATGCGCAGGGGTCTTCACTCGCTAAATGTTGCATGTGATCAGCATTAGAAGTAAAATTTTCATTTGTATTGTGGTCGAATTTTTATCTGCAGAAGATTCGTCTATTTTGATACTGACAAGGCTTGTGCAATTGTACCACAGCCCATTCATTTGTATTGACTCACAGAGACTAAGGAAATTTGACATTCTGTATGCATTATGGATTTTTATATTTAACGTTTTTGACAAATGATAAGAATTGTAAGGTTTTGATGTGTATTATATGTAAGAAAAACACCAATGGTTCGCATGCGTTGTACCTTTTGAAAACATTGTGTTCTATGTTGTACATGGTTGTGTGCCATAGTGTATGAGCACAGTTTAGTAGAAACATTGATTTCAACCTAAATTTGAATTTGGAAGCATCAGCCAATTGCAGGCAACATATAGAAATATCCAGATTCATATAGGAAGATAAGCTAATCAACAGATATTATTAATGTCAGTTAAAATCTAGTTATGTATTTGTACTTTTATCCGACACCGCCATGATTTTTCTTTACTGTCTTATGGATATTGAATATAGTGCAAGTGACATTCTTCCCACATGAGTATGCTGACAGATTTTACCAAGGGACTACATTGAAAAGTGTTGTTTGCATATCCTATGATAAAGGTATCTTTCTATTCTCAATTTGAGACTTTCTTGTTCAGCATGATTATCCTCCAAAGGTTGCCTTTGTCTTTCATTTAACTGACCCTTGGATTTGATTTGATTTATTAGTGTACATAAAATGTGATTGTTTGGAGTACTATTGATGGATACATTGTGCATTTATAATGGCAATATATAAGTTCAAGGAGATATGATCTCTCTGTAGTCCTTGAGATGTCTGCAATATTTGTATCGAATAGTGATTGTTCTTGAAGTTGCTTTCTTGTTGTGCAGCATTGTGATCCTCGTGTGCCATTCTGTTGAAGCCCCATTGTTATATCTCATTGGAATAGATTTACTCTTTTAATCTTCACCTTCTTGTTCCAAAAGTTGCTAACGATACATTCTATGTCAACTCAAAAAGTGTTCAATGGTTCATTTCTATCTCGAGGGTGTTACTGCACCATGCAATGTTGCAAAGGTTTAAGACCAGTATGTGCCATTAAGGGACATTGAAGAGTGCCATATGTATGTTGAGATATGCGCAATAGGCTTGTCTATGATAGTATATAACCTTCCAACGGAGGCACAGTTTGTAGCATAACATGCATTATCAAGTCGTTTTCTTTTGGCCTGATAACGTTTTGATAACTGGTTTAACCATTGGGCCATGTTGAGATAATAAGCCTCATAACAAAGCAAAAGTACACAGACTATGTACAAAACTTTTGAGTAAAAGGCTGTAGGCCGTCTACCAGACCAAAACTACAGGGTGACTGGAGTTAGATTCTTTGGACAGATGTTCATAGACCCAACCTTTAGCTTGAATGACGAGCCTGTGGTTAAGACTTTGAAAAACAATTTTGTAACTGATGGCTGGCCAATGGGCTCAATGTTGGCAGCAATGGTAAGTTAGCAACATGCAGAGACTGGAAGGAAGGCAGAAGGAGGGAGAAACGGTTGGTAGGAAAGAGAAGCTGAAGAGAAGGGTAGTATGGAAGGCATTTGCCTAAAAGTCAAAGGCCGGCTGTAGTGAGTCTGTAACTAATTATTGGTGCAGGGACTGAGAACACATTTTTCCTGAAAAGCCAGTCTTGAGGCCTTTGAATGTTCTCTGCTATGTCCTTCTGTCAATCACATTACCAAGAACAAAATTATGAGAATAACTACAGATACTGACAAGGCTTGTGCAATTGTCAAGTTTTTTTCAATTGAATGCCCAGGTAGACTAGTATAGAGCACCTTCCGGATGTTCTAAACAATTCACTTTAAAAACCATTTGTTCACTAACTGAAAACTATGTTCAAATGCTTGCATAATGAACTGTTCTGTTTCTTTTTTATTTTTTGCTGTTTATTTAAAAAAATAATATTGGCAATGAGCTTGCAAATGAAACAAGCTGTCTGTAATTAATGTTAATAATGGGAAAAGACCAGCCGTGGATGAAGCGGGTCAAACTTTGACCCCTCCACCAGTTATTCCTTTTGATACCTCAACACCTGTCCTGGTGAAAAATGCTTTTAGTATCTGCTTCAGTGACTCAATAAATGTCTAATTCCTATTCTTCTTATAAAAAATTGAGTTTTGGCTGTTGAAGGTTCTGTCAGCCATTGAAACTAGTCCTAACACTTCTCTGTCCTTTCCATCTCCTCAATACTGAAATTTGGGAATTGCTGTGTGCCATTGTTCTCACTAGAACTGCAGCTCTTGGTATCTCTGTACAGTTCTTTTGCTAGAAACTGAATGCATTCCGTTTCCACTAATATTAGGGTGCCCCATCCCTCCTCTTCCATTTACCTCTCTGGCTGCTCCGAATTCTAAACAGTAGGGCATAACCTAGTAGACAATTTCCACCAAGTACCCAATCTGAGTATTTGGATACACTATTTGCCGGATCCCCATGTACAAACCGAATAGTAGTGGCAACTCTGGCCTAGTGAGTATCATCCGTAGGTGAAGCTTAACATTTTTGACTTTTGTCACTTTTGCCGTCTCATGTAATGAAAAATTAGCATTAGAATTGTGCCTGTAATAACTACTAATAAGGTTTTAAATTTTAGTTTTTAAATTGTTAGATGTTTATAAAAAAATTAATGAATTCAATTTTTTTAAAAACTATTTGTGTGTGATACTGTGTATAATATTTGCCAAAGCAAATACTTCCAAATAGTCCCGAAAAACGAGCTATTCGACCAAGGCGAATGTCCTTGGCGATTTCCGGTTATGCTCTTCTTCACAGGATCCACAGTAGTCAGTTGACAACACATGTGCGATGTGTCGTGGCCCAAGGGATCTCATATATATTGCTGCTTTGGTTTTACGCTAGCATCCTTGGCTGTGCTCGGCCTTACCTGTGGGATCTCTGCTGTCCAGTGTCCACGGGATTGCTTGTCTGCCAGGTAGAGGTGAGCTTTCTAGGTTGCTGGCCTCTCCATCTGGAATGACCTTTCATGTCAGACATGCACTTGTTTCCTTTCAGTCCAGTCAAACCGCTTGAATGGTTGCTGCACGTCTTGTTGGACGCATTCCTAAATTTGGCCATGTATCCGACTATATGCTGGATGTGCTCCACTGGCTCCCCCTCCAACAGCGAATCTTGTACCGTATCATCTCTTTGGTATGGTGGTCCTCACTAGGTCTTGCCCCTGCCTATCTTCACGATCTCTGTTACTCTACTTTGAGTGTACTGTGTCGCCGCTCTCTACGTTCTACTGAGTGAGGCATGCTCATTGCCCCATTTGCCCGTACAACTGCCAAACAGAATCGTGCCTTCTCAGTGGTTGGCCCCTCGTTCTGGAACATGCTCCCATTGGCGTTACGGTTGTCGCCAAGGGTCCACTCAGACTCATTTTATACTTGCCTTAAAACTGTTCTTTTTAAATGTGCTGGAGTCGGGAGTGCTCCTGAGTAGTAGCCTTGAAGGGGCACTATCTCTGGAATGAATGAATGAATATAAGTGTTCAGAACGAATGAATGAATATCTACTTTCCTGATCCTTGTATCTGGACCTGGATTTGATTCTGACCTTAACTGCCTTTTGAATATGAGTTTCATTGAGTACCTGTGATTTTGTAGTGCTATATGCAGTGCACGTTATTGGCCAAGTACCATAATATGATCATGTCACAAGATATATGTTGAAGGTTCTGCATTGGCTTCCTGTCCAACAGTGCATCTCTCTGGTTGGATGATTACAACATGGCATTGAACCAGCCTACCTAATAGACTTGTGCCAGTCAGGTATTGAGGGTCCGGTCACTTCCTTTGCTCTGCTGTGAGGAAGGTTCCTGTAGTTCCATTTGTCCTACAGCAGCCACTCATTCTCTGTTGTAGGCCCTGGGGTATGGAATGGCCTTTCTTTGAATTTAGGTCTGTGCCCTAAATCCTATAGTGGTATGTTTTATGGCTACTTGAAAAACTTACCTTTTTGTCTGGGCTGGAGTTTGGAGCAATTTTTAGTAGTTACCTTGAAGGGGTGCTATATCAATTTTTGAATGAATGAATGAATAAAGGTTGGTTCCTTCAACAACATTACAGTGGCAAACCCTAAACAGAAGCAACAACCCTGGTGGAAGGAGGAATGATGACAATTTCTTTGATAGATTCTTGTGGTTTTGTATCTCTCTCTGGATATCCTTAGGTTTGTGAACTGTCAGGTTTACACCTTGGGCCCAACCTTCAATGTACATCTACTATGTATATATATATATATATATATATATATATATATATATATATATATATATATATATATATATATATATATATAATATATATATAATATATATATTATTTATATATTCTATAGTAGGTGTACCTGTGAATGTATCTGTACATGTGTTTATGTGGATGGCTTTTTTTGTGTGCATTGCCACACATGTATACATAGTTGCACACATGAACTGAATATCAGATATATTTTTCTGAACTAGTTTTGGGAGCAGATTCATCTTTCCATGCATCAGTTCTGAGTGTGTGAATGTGGTTCTTCATTTCATTTGAAACATTAAATCCTAAATTTCCAATGTCAAGTATGGCCCTGCTTTTGCTTTGCAAACACATTTTCTTCCCACTTATATGTTTGTTGCAGCCTTTATTTTTAATCTGTATATGTGTATATATCCTTTGTCTTTATATTATATGCATTATCACTATGTGATATACATATATGAAATATACATATATGTATACATACATTGTAGGATGAGATGTATGGTATAGTGTACAGATCAATCCTCCATGGGGAAATGATGTCTGGCAGCAGAGGGCATTAACCCAGTCTCTTTGGCTTGTAGCTAACAGTATTATTGGCTTGTGCTGTAATTAAATTGTATTACAGTAGAAAGCCTCTTTGAATATTCATTGTAACATCTGACAGATGGCATTAGCAGACATATCTTTGTGGTTTATACACTTGGTGGAGGTGAAGTCAATCTCAGTGAACAGACACACCTTCTACTCGTCCTCCCTCTTATGATGAAACACTCTCTTGGGTTTCAGTTGGTGATCAGTGTAGATATGTAATTAGCTGACGGTTGCATTTTATAGTTCCTTATATACAAGTATTTTAGTTACACGTGAGGCAATTTAATATTTTTGAAAGCAACCCTTTAAATTAAAATTGTTCAGTTTATGGATACTGCTTACTTGAACTAGAGGAGCAGGTATTCTTTTATAGATATCTGGACAAGCTTTCATTTCCACAAGTTGATAAATTGGCAGTAAACAATGTATGAGGATCATTGAGGATCACAGAGGACATAGAAATTAGGTACAAAGTTGAGCATAGAACTACAGGCGTCTTTTTGAGGAAGTTTGTTGGTCTGCCAAATGGAAATTCTGACCAAGGAAAGCCAATCCCACCATGCCTATGCAAAACCCACAGCGCTTAGAAAGCGTTCCAGAAGTCTATACAGAATGAAGTCAAATGTCGAGGGACACCAGTTGAGGCAATCTGTTGAAGCAGAAAGACGCAGGGCTATACTGAAGGCTTCCCAAAAGAGTAATAGTATGACTATCAGCTGCTGTCGTCCTTCGTGTACCATAGGAAGTAGCTTGAATGTTTCTGAGTTGAGCACGGCATCCCCCATCTGCATCGCAAGACAGCCAGGCTGGATTATGAAATCAACCACTTTGGAAGTTGGAAGGAAGCGACCAGCAGACAAAGATGGACTAGCTAATCCAAAGGTGAAGGTCGTTTGCCCCTCAGAAGTGGTGGTCAATCTGGTGCTAAGGAGAAGCGTTGACAGTCGCCAGTCGCTGAGGCTGAGGGAGACCAGTGACGAGGCTGTTGCTGGAAGAGATGGATATTCAACCGGAAATAGACATGAGGATGCTGTTCGAAGGAGTAAGTTTTATTGTTGCTATGTTATATTTGTTGGTTTGAGGTGTTTTTGTCTGGTCTGGTTGATGCTTTAAGCAGGTTTGTCTAAGTTAAGTCTCTTTTGTCCCTGCCTCTTTTGGGATGCCCCAAGATTTTTTCATAGGGCCATTAGCATATTTTCTCTACACTGCTGATTTCTGCCCCATGCTGGCATCTCAGGTTCAGGCACCAACTGTTTGCTGGTGATGTGCAAGGCTACATCCTGCAAGTCATTTGTGTCTGACTATGGTATGGGTGTTCTCAGTGTTCTGTCTTCTGGGATGACATGCATGCGATTTCTCTCATACCCTCTGAAACTTAGCTTATTTCATTGTGTGAGTATGGGTTGGTTGAAGGTATGGACATTCCACAGCTTATCCCGCTCTTTCCTCTCACAACCTTTTCCCTCAGTCTGTGATCCTCTAGTTAGTCTTTAATCTGAGCTGACTTTCTCTCATCATGTGAACATAGTAGAACGGAGTTGTTGCTACCAGCTTCGTCAGTTTTGTCTGGACTCTAACACTAATGACACGATAGTGGTTCTCATTTAGGCCTTCATTACTAGTTTAGTTGACCACTGTTCTGCCTTACTTGTTCACCTTTCCCCTTGTGGTCCTGAATTGGTTGCTGCGCTTGGGTGCTCGGCTTATTGGGTGGCTTCCTTAATTTGACCCATCTCTGTATACATCGTGATGCCTTTCATTGACCCCAATGCTGCTCTGGGTTCACACTGTCTTCTTGGTTGAGCTGCATGTTACCTGTTGATTGATTCCTTAGATATTGTGATTGCAATGCCATTGAAGTATCTAATGAGATTGGCTCAGATTAGAATCAGACAAACAGAATAGACCAAGACCTTGCAAACCTGACTAAGCACAGCAGAAGCATGGTATTTGTGAAATAACTGAAATTGGCAAATTAGCATTATCACCCCCGGGGAGCAAGGACAATTGCCCCCACCCCCCGCCACACTAGAACATTTGCCCCCCCCCCTGGTTTGACCATAAACTCGCCCAATATGGCCAGATATGTACTAACCAGGAACAAGATGTTATATGATATATGTCACTTCGGATCATAATAAAGATTCGTTGGTGACTGCAATTAACGATTTTATGTGTCACTGACCCTATTCAGTATTTATGCATCTAACAAGAGAAAGAGAAATTCATAAGTGAACTTGTACTTTGACAGAATTTCTGATTTGTTGGATGAATTATTATATTGACACCAGTGAATCAATACAATATGATAATAATTATAATATTATATTATTATAATTATTCTTCCATAGAAAAGAAATTGGTCTCAAAACAACGGAAAAGATCACAAATTAATCAGGATAGGGCTGTAAATTTTTCGTGGTCATCGCAGGATTTGCGAATGTTGACTATTACCGCGAATTTTAACCTTTTGCCTCAAATGCCGCGTATTTGACAGTTTTTTGGTGCTGCTTGTGTTTTTTATGTGTTAAGTGCAAATGTTCTAAGTATCAGGACATTGTGTGCGAAAACATTCGGTGGCTAGAGGAAGACGTTCAGTTTAAGCCCGATACGTTTCAGATGATCGTTGAGCAGCGATCTACCATTTTGCAGAACATGCGATGTGTCTGTTGAATTTAATAGGAGGGACACTAAGCACCTGAATCAGTATTGATCACAAGCGCAGAACACAGAATGTCGAGAGTGGAAAGGCGAAAATGGAAAAATTGCAACTTGTTCTTTCAGCTGTATTTTCAAAGAAGACATCGCAGCAACAGCACCCGTCATTAAGGGCATGAATGGTCGCTGATTATACTCAGTTAATGACTTCCTATTTATTGTGTACACATTCACCACGAATACGCGAATTCTGTGTTTTTGGTCGCGAATTTTTCCCTTTTTGGCCCACATAAACTTATGAAAAAATGATATGATCAGTTAGCAAAGTTTATGATTTATGCCTTGTTAAAAATGATATTACTGACACTTAACTACAACAGGTTAACTTCAAGGTTCTAAACATTATCTTACTTATTACTTTTTTCTGTAGAACATACTCACTTCCCTCTCATAGGCCGGTGACTGCTCTGCCTAGTAGCCTGGAATTTGGTTGCCTAGAGGCCCAGAGTTCTTCTGTCTAGGAAGTTTTAGTTGGCAGTCCCGCATTATATATACTTGGTGAACGGTTATTATATACACGGTGAACGGATAAAAAGTAATACTGTAATAATTTTTCCAATAATTTATACATTTTAAACCAAATATGGCAAAGTTTCAGTATAATGATAATGAAACACATATCTATCATTTATTTGTTTTAATATGTGTTAAAAATGTCCTCTTTTGGCCTCAACACACGCACCAAGATGCGCTCACCATTCAGTAATTGCTGCAGCAATTACTATCAACTTGATCAAATTCGTCCCATGTGCAAAACTGTTTTGTAATACGTTTATCCATAAAATCTGGGTAGTGATACCAGAAAAATTTTACAAGACAAACTGTGTCAATGTGTCAAATACATGGGACGAATTTGATCGAATTGTAATCGATGCAGCAATTACTCAATGGCGAGCGCGTAGTGGTGCGTATGTTGAGGCCGAAGTAGGACATTTTAAACACACATTATAACTAATAAATGTTAAATATGTGCTTCATAATCATTAAGCTCAAGTTTTTTCATATTTGATTAAATTGCATACATTATTGAGCAAATTATAACAGTATTTCTGAAGGTTCACTTTTTATCCATTCACCTTGTATATATGTATATATACATATATATATATATAAAATTTCTGTTGGCAAACCTGTATTATATGTATTAGTATCCCGATCATAAAAATTTTGCTGGAATCAAATGCAAATCATTCAAAGTGCTTCTTGCACTGCTTCTATCAAAGCTATGTGTTCTACGTATGTTGACAATTGAGTTATCTTAGGTTCTTTCTTTTTTGCCCATGTGACTGGAGCTGCAAGATACTTGTATTTGATTTCCTGTCTTACTTGTAAGCTGAATGGGACCAAGATGATTTACAGTTAACACTGTAAGCAGGCTTCATGGCTGAGAGAGGTTTGCAATGGACCTCATGTGAAGGAGAGTGTCATGTTCTGTTTATTAATAACTGAATTCACATGATGGGGATTCCATGTCCTCTATTCATGATATCTTGTTTCAATTACATCAATACCAAAACTGCTACTTTATAAATCTTGTCCATTCACCTCACCAGTGTGCTTCAGTCAATGCAGCTCCACCCTATTCATCCACCAGGAGGGTGTATTCATAACTAATAGCACCCTGCTGGTTCACACCATCAATGCAGGTGGGTTTTCAGATGAGCAACCCTCTTCTTTGATAGAAAGTTTACGCTGTAGTGAAGTCCATTGTCCAACCATTCGTTCATTAAGAGATTAATGTCAATGCACAAACTAATGTTATCTAATGATGATTTTGCTTATTGCTGGGTTGTATATGTTTCTGCATAATAACAGTTTATATTGTTTGTAATTTCTGTATTAGTGGTGAAAACTGTGAAGTGTAAAATATGTTGTAGTGGAGCACGGTTCATTTGTAGGCACCTTTTTTCAGTATAATTATTTTTTTAGGGAACACCTACTGGTGTTTAGCAGTTTTGTGTCAGTTTTGGGAATTTCCATTTGTCAGCATGATTGAGTGTATCTGAATATTTAGACTTTCTTAGCGTTGTTTGCTGAGTAAGTTTCAGGCGCATTCTGGATTAGCAGCAACATGTTCTAAGATTTCTGCTGCCGTGACTTTGGCTTTAGTTTCAGTACCTTATTGATTTGACTTTGTGGTTATGTTCTGTTTTGTGATGAATGCTGCACCTCTGACCAGGTTGTGTTTTTTAGTCTTGTCATATGTAGTGATAAATGATGCTACTGTACTACTTCCACTGGTTCAGTTGTGATCATAGGACAGCTGGAATACAAGTTTCTTCTTTTGCCTGCAACTCAATAATTCCATTCTCTCTCTCTGTCTGTCTGTCTGTCTGTCTGTCTGTCTGTCTGTCTGTCTGTCTGTCTGTCTGTCTGTCTGTCTGTCTGTCTGTCTGTCTCTCTGTCTGTCTCTCGGTCTGTCTCTCGGTCTGTCTCTCGGTCTGTCTCTCGGTCTGTCTGTCTGTCTGTCTGTCTGTCTGTCTGTCTGTCTGTCTCTCTGTCTGTCTCTCTGTCTGTCTCTCTGTCTGTCTCTCTGTCTGTCTCTCTGTCTGTCTCTCTGTCTGTCTCTGTGTCTGTCTCTGTGTCTGTCTCTGTGTCTGTCTCTGTGTCTGTCTCTGTGTCTGTCTCTGTGTCTGTCTCTGTGTCTCTCTTTCTCTGTCTCTCTGTCTCTCTGTCTCTCTGTCTCTTTGTCTCTCTCTGTCTCTCTCTGTCTCTCTCTGTCTCTCTCTGCCTCTCTCTGTCTCTCTCTGTCTCTGTCCCTCTTTCTCCCTCTTTCTTTCTGTCTCTCTCTGTCTCTGTCCCTCTTTCTCCCTCTTTCTTTCTCTCTCCTTCTCTCTCTATTTCTCTCTCTCTCTCCTATCTCACTCTTCTCATTTCTATTCTCTCTCCCTCTCTCTCTTTCTCTCTCTGTCTGTATCTCTCAGCACCTGTCATAACTTCCTCTGTTCGGAACTTGGGGTCGTTCTCGACCCAGAGCTCACCTTCAGTAAGCACATAAATTCCGTCTCTGCAGCTGCTTCTACCAGCTGCGTCAACTGCTGTGATTTCTTGCTCTCTCACTCCTAGTGCAGCAACCACCTTGTGCATGCCTTTGTAACTGGCCTCCTGGACTTCTGCTCCTCTATGCATTCTGGCTCAGTGGCGTTCCTTGGAGCCAGATTGGGAAGTAGGAAGAGTTTTGTGTTCAGCTGCGCGCTTGATAGGGGTCATCCCGAGGACGGATTCTTATATGCAGGATGTTCTGCACTGGTTATGTTTTCCCCAAGCGCATTGCAATCAGGGTCTTTGGCCTTGTTTGACGTTGACTTTGTGGCGCTGTGTTAGTTTACCTCAAGGTGTTGTGTCGGCCAATTAAGGCCACTTGTGATCCACGCCAACTCTGTTCTGCTGTCCATGGGGACCTAGATATCCCTTTCGCTGGTACCGCTATGAGCTATGATGCAGCATCGAGCCTTTTCAGTTAAGGCCCAGCCATCTGGAATTGCTATGCCTTCTGTCTAGAAATTCCTCACTTGCATCTTCCTTGAAATACATATTTTTAGCCATGGTCAGACTGGGAGCGCCTCTGAGCAGATATCTTTAAGGGGCGCTATATTAAATTCACATTGATTGATTGATATGTTAAAATGTGCACTCAAATTGTGGTGTGGTCACATAGTGGTGTCTGTATATGTGAGCATTGCTTTTTGTTTGTCTTGACTCAGTGTGTATGTCACTGTCTGCCTGTGTCTGTTGATGGGTCTGTCTTAGCATATTTCATTTTCCGAAATTTGATACCGCCCTTCTTCCAACATCTTTTTGCTCAGAAGTGCATACACACGCTTAGAGGGCGCAATTGCAGTTGTACTGCAGAGCAATGGGGCGCGAAGGACTTGCTCAAGGTCCCTACGCAGTGACTGACGCCCCGGACGAGGCTCGAACCCGTGCGCTCGGCACACACTGAACGTTAGGGGTTGACCGCTCTAACCGATCGGCCACTGCACCACGCCATATATTATATATGTGTGCAGAATTGTATCTGTCCGTATCTGTATATGTATGTCATTATATCCACCTGTCTCTCTATATGGGAGTTGGCAGTATCTGTATGTGTCAGTGTTTATCTGTGTCTCAGTGGTTTTATGTATGTTATGTGTAATAATATGTCTCAGCGTTGATCTTTCAATCTCCTCATTCTTTTTCTTATTTTTACTTATTCCAACTGACAACTGACAAACTGATAGTATACGATTACATGACATAGTTGAATCACATGCTGAAGATGAGTGTATCATATAATAGTATGGCAGCTGGTCGGGCACCGAACCATCCTACCGCTGCTTGTTTTATCATCATCCCTAGGAAGTGGAAGGCTAAGTGAGCCGTACGGGGCAAGCAGGTATCGAACCCGTTTATTCTTCACCCATTTCTCTGATTTTTTTGTCTGATCATTCACCTTCAACATTCAGAATTCAGTTATTCTGACTTCATCATCTGGATCATCATTACATATCCAGACCTGTGGACGTTCTTTGGCACTTGTCTACTTGCTTATGGCATTCTGTAGAATATGCAAACATTTGCAGCTTATGTCTGCTCAGAGAAGGACATTTGTACATACAACACAGAATGCATTCAACATTGGTGACTTATCTTTGTGTAATAATATTTGCCATAGATACTTAGATTAGCTGTGAATACTATTTCTGCTTATCAATCTTCCATTCATGATTTAATGGATTTTATGTTTTAGATTCGTTTGTGAACAGCCAAGAGTGGACCATTAGTCGACGTGTTCCTGAAATTCGACTGGTAGGCAGACGAAATTACTTATTACCTATTTTGTAGAGGTCTATTCCATCCAGCACAGTTCCTAGAACAGCTTCAGAGCACAGCATTAGCATGTCATGTGAAACATTCCAAGATTTGATTCTATTGGGACAATTCTACCTATGTGACCAGACAGAAAGCTAAAAAACATTTAAGCTTGTTTTATTTTGTACCATTTTAGATGGTTGCATAGTTCAGCAGATAGGAGTGGTTCTTTACAGGCACCGTTTTAGGAAAGGTTCTTTACAGGCACCGTTTTAGGAGAGGTTCTTTACAGGCACCGTTTTAGGAGAGGTTCTTTACAGACACCGTTTTAGGAGAGGTTCTTTACAGACACCGTTTTAGGAGAGGTTCTTTACAGGCACCGTTTTAGGAGAGGTTCTTTACAGACACTTTTTTGGGAGAGGTTCTTTACAGACACTTTTTTGGGAGAGGTTCTTTACAGACACTTTTTTGGGAGAGGTTCTTTACAGACACCATGTCGTTGTCCAAATACATGCATGCATGATGAACAATAAATGAACATTGCATTGTTTGATTTAGAATTTTAACATGAATTTGTTTTTTCTTCGTAATTGTACAGGTTATGTGGCATTTTGATTGGCTGATGATAAGTGTATTGTTGGGATTGGTTTTGTGACATCTTTTACAAACATCTTAGAGGTGCTCTGTCATAGTGATACTAGAGTTGTTTGGTTGTGTGTGAACATCGTCAATGAATAAAATGATTTCCATAAAAAGATCGATTGATCTATAAATATATCCACTTGCATTGTGATACTCCTGTGATCCTGAGGTTCTCATCAGAACTGATTCATGTATTAAGTGCTTTGTTGAATGCTGCTCTTATCATTGACCTCTGCAGATTGTTGTGTACGTTTCTAATGCATGAACTGTGGCAAGGTGTTATGTTTGGTTGCATTTTGGGTGTGGGCCTGTGAGTGTAGGAGGAGGTCTGTAATTCAATGATTATTGGTTTGGTTCTAGTGAGTAGAGTACTCCATATTATGATAATGAACAAGCTGTTTGAAGGCACTTGTCTCATACCTCAGATTTAGGTTTACACATAGTATGTGCAATTAATAAATAACTGTAGTGTGATATATAAATAAAATTACCTGGTAGGCTGGTGGGATTTAAGTATTTGGTTGGATTTAAGTATTTGGTTGGATTTAAGTAGTTGGCTGGATTTAAGTATTTGATTGGATTTAAGTATTTGGCTGGATTTAAGTATTTGGTTGGATTTAAGTATTTGGTTGGATTTAAGTCGTTGGCTGGATTTAAGTATTTGATTGGATTTAAGTATTGGCTGGATTTAAGTATTTGGCTGGATTTAAGTATTTGGTTGGATTTAAGTATTTGGTTGGATTTAAGTAGTTGGCTGGATTTAAGTATTTGATTGGATTTAAGTATTTGGCTGGATTTAAGTATTTGGTTGGATTTAAGTATTTGGTTGGATTTAAGTATTTGGCTGGATTTAAGTATTTGATTGGATTTAAGTATTTGGCTGGATTTAAGTATTTGGCTGGATTTAAGTATTTGGCTGGATTTAAGCATTTGGCTGGATTTAAGTATTTGATTGGATTTAAGTATTTGGCGGGATTTAAGTATTTGGCTGGATTTAAGTATTTGATTGGATTTAAGTATTTGATTGGATTTAAGTATTTGGCTGGATTTAAGTATTTGGTTGGATTTAAGTATTTGGTTGGATTTAAGTAGTTGGCTGGATTTAAGTATTTGATTGGATTTAAGTATTTGGCTGGATTTAAGTATTTGGCTGGATTTAAGTATTTGGCTGGATTTAAGCATTTGGCTGGATTTAAGTATTTGATTGGATTTAAGTATTTGGCTGGATTTAAGTATTTGGCTGGATTTAAGTATTTGATTGGATTTAAGTATTTGGTTGGATTTAAGTATTTGGTTGGATTTAAGTATTTTGTTGGATTTAAGTATTTTGTTAGATTTGTTTATTGATTTAGATTTTAGTAATTGTCATTGTTTGGATTTAAGTATGCGGTTGAGGATGAAGTTATTAAGATGATATAGTGGCATTGCTGATGTCTGACCTCTGCATCTTAGTTTTGAATTTTATGTATTATATAAAATTATATGGAATTGAAAATTAATTGTCAAGACATTTAGCTGTACTGGAAGATTGCTGTCCATATCAATTTTACATATCTTTGACTTTGCCCTGATGTTGGGTAATTTTTCATTACCATTGCGAATTCTTCTGTAGGGAGTTTTAGGGACGTGTAACAGTGGTAAAACATCTATTGTTCATCGGTACCTGACGGGCATGTACATGCCAGAAGAATCACCAGAAGGTGAGAACATCTTCTTATCAGTGGAAACTTGCCTAACTGTCTGATGGTGCTTTTGTTGTCTGCTTATCTGTTGGTATCTCTTTCTATATGTGTATATTTCTTGTTTCCGTATTTGATTGTCTCTGTAATTCTCTGCTTGTTTGTCTTTGTGCTTGTCTGTTTTTGTTACGTTTGTCTGTCTCGTTGACTGTTGCTGCGAGACTGCCCTGTGTCTGTCTGTTGCATGCACGCATGTTTCTCCGATTGCTTATGTCTATCTTTTTCATGTCTATTTATTTGTGTAAAATCTCTCTATGTCATTGTCCGTCTGTAGCAGTTGTCTGCAATGTCAACAAATCCAAACAAATTGTCAAGGTTGTGCCAATGCTGGTGACATGTTGTTGGGCAGCAAATTCCCTCTTACCCAATCAACATTTTCAGAAAGTTTCATTGCACAGAGTCTGTGCTCACACACGTTGTTACCGATTTCTTGTGGTGCTGTTGAATGGAGTCTTGCATTGCTTACTTTTTGTGTCTTTGCTAATCCTATTTGCATATTTTTGCAGTGACTCCTCACATAATTATTGAAAACTTAGTGTATTTTATGACAAATCTGCTATATATTAACAGAAATTTACGATCTCAATTTTGCTGTTTTTAGTTTTATTTTTTTTATAGTGCATGGTGTGATATTACAGTGAATAGGATTTTTAAGACTGATTATCGTTTTAATTGCATGGCGAATGGCAGTTAAATAATGATGATTTTTTTAAATCACTGGCATTTCTAACAAGAGAGCTTATTTATATCCATTATTTATATCCATTTATGGTAAATTGCTTTTCATTAACTCTTTAATCAGCAACTGCATAGGCAAAATGCACCCATATATATTGAAGATAATTAGCTATATTTATGGTTCTATTTATATATTAATAAGCATTCTGAAAAACCTTCCAATAGTCTGGTAAAGCTAGAAATGCATTGTTTGCTGATGTTTTTGTAAACAAAATTTTGCAAGCAGTATTTTAATTTTGAAGTCACATCCACTCTCGTCCTTGGTATTTTTCAGTCAAGTTAAAAATTTATTCATCGGCTAAGTAAAAAGGCAAAAAATTATCATTCAGTTGATGTTTTAAGTAAGTCTCTACAAACGAATATTTTTGATGAATCACAATTTTCGGATTGAAGATACCAATAAACGTTTTGGGGGTCAATCTTCTAATCATTGATTAGTAAATAACAGATGGTTATTAAAGAGTGGGCATCTTTAATAGACTTAGTCCCGAATAAGGACACTTGCTGCACTTGATGCCAAGTTTTATTTTATTAATGAACAACTGTGCACAAGTGATTGTCAACCCATGCATGACTGAAATGTAGCAGTCTGTTGATTAGGTATAAAATTACAGCAGTTGATATTGAAATAAAATTGATGCTCATATTTTAAACGACATTGACTTCTGCTGCTAGCTTTTAATTGGTTGCAAAAACAGAGGAAATCTGCATAAACTACAGATTGTTCATAAGTCTCTTGCCAGAGCCATGACTTATTATATCCCTATATATCAGTGTATTGCATGCATTGCACTGGAGCTCATTGAACAAATGATTCATTTAAAACTGACCTACAGTTCATAAAGTACTATATTAAACCAACTGAGCTATCTTTCCCCCTCCCTCACACAAATGGATGCTCTACTGGATCAATGGATGCCTGTGACTCTTGATGTGAGTCTCAAATGAATAGTGTTGGGCTCTTGGGCATTTTTGATTACTGGTACAAAGCTTTGAAATTCCGATTCCAATTCAGTTGGTTCTGTTAATTCTTTGTTTTGTTGATTCTTTTATGTCTGTCCATATATCATCATCATCTTCATCATCATGGTCCATAATTTGAAGACCTTTAGGTGTCCAATGCTATCTTGGATTTTTATTTCCAGAGACCAAGGCAGCTGCATGTTCCATTGGTCAAAAACCCATAGGTGTCTGCTGCAGCCCTAATCCTTTTTCCAGAGTTTTTTCTGCTTCTGTTCTCTTTTTCCAGAGATAAAATGCCTAAGCAAGTCTTATCTGGAGTTAGCATATGATTGAGTGAACCTGTTCATTGAATGTGGAAACATGCTGATTGACTGGCATTCATGTATAATTAATAAGTATCTTAGGTTTCTGGCCATAATTAGTGAAATCCAGTTACCTTCAGGGCCTCCAATTGTTACCAATGCTTTGTGAACCTTGCACAACTTAACCTTGCTGATGTTAGACTGGTTGGTTAAAAAAAATTGATTTTGATCGATTCAATCAAATCAATAAATGGTCATTTATTTTATGTACTGACAAGAACGCAGCCTGTTACATTGGTCATGTAAGGCTTATATACAGCCAGTAATTGACTTAGTCTTTCAATGGTTATTTGGTATGAATTTTCTTTGTCTTGTCAGAATATGTTTTGTATAACCTGCTAGTCTATCTGATTTCAAAGTGGCTTATCCAATTGTTTATAAGTTGTGATTTATTTAAACAAGCAATTCTTAATCGTAATTTATGCCATTGCACTTTATCTGAAGAAGTCCCAACAGTAGTTATTTGGCCGAGATAATCACGTTTAATTTCAAGTCATGATCCAAGTCAAGCATGTAAACAGTAAACAGGCATTTACAGCTACTGAGGTAAACGCATTATAGCAGCATTCGTTGAATACTTTATATCTTGCAAGTGCAAAGGCTTGAGTTTTAATATGTGGCCCTCTGTGTAAATTTTATGTTGCAAGATTATAACATTCAAATATGAAAATGTTATTGTTTTAAATCTTAAATTCAACCCTAGTGTGCATTAGACACTGGCAAAACAGAAGTTACTGATTAGCAATGATACAGTTATTGCTTTCATTATAATCTGAAGCATACTAAGCATATAATACAATACATTACAATACAACTAGGCATTTATAACGCGCCTTAACAAGACAAGTCTTGTCTTGCACAAAAGTGCACACACGTCTCTATGATGCAACCACAGTTGTAATGCAGAGCAAGGACGTGCTCATAGTTCCTACACAGTGAAGCCTCGGACGAAAGTCGAACCCGCTTACTCAGCGCACACTCAGTTTTATGGGTCGAACGCTCTGACCAATCGACCACCGTGTCACACATGCTTGATGTGACCAATACGGGCACAGTACTAACATTCATTAGCAATTTGTGTGTCTTTAATCTCTGGATTAGAGATATTCAGACAGTTTGTATTATTTTGTATGAAATTGTTGAATGAAGCATTCTGAGTTTCTGTATAGTTGTCTGAATTTATATTTAAGGTGGTCGGTATAAGAAGGAAGTAATACTACAAGGTCAAAGCAATCTTCTGTTGGTGAGAGATGAAGGAGGGCCACCAGAAGAGCAGGTTAGTTGCTATTGGCTAATCTAAGGCAGACATCTAAGTGCAACTCTTGTAATGTAATGTCATCAAGCATTTATGTGGCACCGCTTGAATCAGCAACTCTTGATTGAGCATCTGATTAGCTAACTTTAATCTGCCAAAGATTGCATGTTGAGCTCTGACCAACATCATGAATTGCCCATGATTTCCCTGTCAACATTATAGCTTTTCTGCTATAGGTGGTTTTTATTTCTTCCCACCATAGTCTTTGTAGTTATTGAAGGGACTCTCCCCGAATTTTGGCCAGCACATTGAATCTACTTTGTATAGATCATCAACCAATGACACTGGCTATGTAAGAGTTATTAGATGTTACATGCAACTTTTGCAAGTTATTGATACAAGACAGGCAGATAGAGTGAAGTTAAAGCAAGCGAAGTTAAATTTATGTTTGAGCGAGTGATCATCTGATGAATACCATCTAAGAGCTGTACCGATTTATCGGCAGCACTCATAATCTAGGGCGATTATATAAATATCGGCGGTATCGGATATCGGCTATAATATCGGCGCCGATATTAAAAATTATTTATTTTCTTTTATAATATTATTTTCAGTCTATAAAAGCAAAATGACGACAGCAACATAATTGGGTCTGTGAAGGACAGCATTCCATTCAAATAGCGCGTTAACTCGTGCTTTGTCGAGCTTGGCTACTTAAGACCACCCAGTAGGCATTGTGATCGTATAGACGGTGTGAAAGTCTCAACATAGGTGTTGTGCTTAATTACCCTGGGCACAGTTGTGACCTCTGCTGGCGAATATTTTAGGCCAAAGTGACACTTCGTAAATATCTCCTCTGTCATGCAAGTTCGACGACGGGCGGTGTGCATAATCTGTATTGCGTGCCTAGGATTAGTCCCCAACTACATGTATATGTCTCCTACGGAACAAGTGTTTTGCTTGTATCACAACAATAGGCACAGTTGTGATCAGCAGCAGCAGTAGGTCTATCTTTTGGAACCAGACATCTTGGGAAACACAATGAAGTGATCGGTCAAATAATCGGTCAAATAATCGGCCATATAATCGGTATCAGCAAATGAATAATCGGCAATAATCGGTATCGGCATAATCGGCAAAAAGTGATATCGGTACAGATCTAATACCATCTCACACTTTAGTCACCATGCATTGAGGATTGATAAATGAGTAGCAGTGCAAGGGTTTGTAGATTAGAAGAGGTGTTCTGATGTGGAGTGTTCTGGTCTAGTGTTTGACTCTGATGAATGATTCTTCATCCTCAGAATGATTCTTGAGAAGAGTTTCTATAGAGGCTGTGAAATAAGGCTGTCACCTGTATTGTTTTCACCTTTTAATATGTATGAGGTGAAATGTACATTAGTGATGATGGCAAAAACTGTGGCCTTTAAGTGCTGAATTGTTTCTTTGATTTCAGTTTGCTTATTGGGTGGATGCAGTCATCTTTGTGTTCAGCTTGGAGAATGAGATCAGCTTCAACACGATCTATAGCTACTATGCCAAGATGCGTCGGTACTGTGAAATTGAAGATATTCCAATCATTCTTGTTGGATCGCAGGACTTGATCAGCGAGACCAGTCCTCGTGTTATATGTGAAAGTCGCATCCGAAGATTAACAGCCGATCTAAAAGATTGTCAGTACTTTGAGGTGTGCGCCACCTATGGATTTAACGTTGAGCGAATCTTCGAAGCTGGTGAGTGTATGAGAGTTCGTTAGTATACTTCTCAAAACATGCTTCTCTCAAGAGGGTTGTTATAATTTTGCAATTTTCTACATAGTCTGGTCTTTTGTTGGAATAAGTTATTTCCATTTTCTGTCGTTAGAAGAAACTCAAAGGTGGCAACAGTTTTGACTTTGTGTTCACTTTCTGATTCCTCTCTGATTTTGGTTTCCAAGACCATGGATTGCACTGTGCTTTTCTGTATATTTCTTATTCTGAAATTTTATTTTGCCCTTTCAGCATTTTTTGCTCAGAAGTGCACACGCCTCTACGGCACAACTGCAGTTGGACTGCGGAGCAATTGTGCGCATAGGACTTGCTCAAAGTCCCTACACAGTGACTCCCCGGACGAGGGTCAAACCCCCTCATTCAGCGCACACTGAGTGTTATGGTCGGACCGCTCTAACCAATCGGCCACTGTGCCGATTAGTGTCATTAGTTTACAGATTATTATGCATTTTATATGCTCTCTATTAATAACATTATATCTGTACTGCAATTTATTTAATTGGCTCGACATCAGTAAATCCGGATCTAAGGTACAATTCTAATTAGGGCTGTACCGAATATTCGTTTGATATTCACTTCAGTGCCAAATAGTAGGCCAAACTCAGTATTCAGCCGAACAATAGCAGTCAGACTGAATACAAATAGTGGTAACGTGACATATCTGTTTCTAGGTTAATTTGATATTTTGCTGTTGATGATGTCTTTAGTTTAAATTAGATATTTAGCAGTTGATGATGTTTATAGCTTGTATGCAAGTGTTGATGAAGAAGACTGCTGATCTGATGGGTTCTAATTATTCTGGTCGACGTTCTCTTACTGCCTCCAAGTCGTTCCATTCACGGCAATCACAGTGCATTTCAAGCAAGGGCTGCGATTCAGCCAGCCAGGCCTCTAGACCAACATCAGCATCCAATAATCACATTTCGCAGGTTAGTAGCTTGTTGTTCATCATCATCATCATTATTATTGTCATTTTGTTCATCTCACATTCTGGTCTTTGTGAATTTTACTACTACCAGTTTTTTGGAATGCTTCTCTTCTCTCACTTGTCTCATTTTGTAAACTGTTTAAGACGTATCTTTTAATTTCGTTTATTAATTCATTAACATGTTGCAAGCATACCAGCTAAAAGTATCAACTGCAACATATTAAATTTGACCTAAAGACATCAATGCTGCATTATTTAGGACGGTACAGTCCCTTTTCTTTCTCTATTGTCAGTCCAACATGGAATGAACATCCAGTAGCCATTCATCTTCTCCCAAGCGCCTCTTCATCTCATTTCCATCATTTACTAAATTGTACCTTCTTCCTAAATTGACCTGGTTCGGAAATGTCTCTCGAGAAGTATTGTCATCTTGAAGGGGTGCTATATAAGTTACAATTGATTGTTTGAAATAAACAAATTAAATAAATTGATTGATAAGTTATCATTTGTCTGCTACCCATGCTTCTGGGATGAATTAGCAAATGAGCAGTGAGCACTGTACAAGCATCTTATTAATAATGGTAGTAATAATAATATAAATGATAACTGCTATATATCTAAGTGAAATAATAATAATAATGATTATTATTATTATGATATTCTAGAAAAGATGCTGCTAATGGATATATGAATCTATATATATATATATATATATATATATATATATATATATATATATATTATATATTATATTGTGGCATGGTGGCCAATCGGTTAGAGCGGTCAGCTGTAACGTTCATTGTGCGCTGAGCGAGCGGGTTCGATCCTCGTCCGAGAGTCACTGTGATGGGACCTTGAGCAAATCCTTCATGCACATTTGCTCTGCAGTACAACTGCAATTGTGCACTTCTGAGCAAAAAATGTTAAAAGAAGGGCGGTGCCAAATTTCGGTAATAAAAATATATATATATATATATATATATGTTATATATATATGTATATAATATATATATATATATATTATATATATATATATAATATACATATATATATATATAGTGGCACAGTGGTCAATTGGTTAGAAGCTCAGTGCGCGGTGAGTGAGCGGGTTCGACCCTTGTCCGAGGCGTCACTGTGTAGGGACCTTAAGTAAGTCATTTGCTCACAATTGCTCTGCATTGCAGCTGTAATTGTGCAATCAAGCGTGTGTGCACTTCTGAGCAAAATAGTTTGGAGGAAGGGCGGTATCAAATTTCAGAATAAAAAATATATATCTTATGATGTTCCCAAAGTGTTTATATTCTCAGTAGCAATTCTCTTAATTGTTTACTGTTGTCAGTCATCTACAGTCATTTTCATTGTGAGCATCATTTATCATCCATTGGCATCATTGTTTCAATCATTGTTATCAGTTGATGATTACTTTCTCTTTCCCTGTGTAGAACTTTTTGTATAGTTTATCTTCAGTAATCATCATTATCCTTGTGCTCATCCTTAACTTAAGACATAAAAATCATCTTGCTAAAACTTAGAACTTTTCTTGATTTTTGTGTGAGACATAAAATTTTTTGATATAACTTCTATTACGGGTTTTGCTGGTTTGACCGGCAATCGTGCATTATAATGACAGCATTGATTCTATTAGAGCATTGTCACCACCACTACCATCTCTGGAACTACTACCACTATTACCACTACCAGTAACATAATCATCAATTTTCAGTTGTCATCATAATCACCGTATGACAGATGACTATTTGTGGTTCAAATTAAGACAGGTAGAAAAGCCATTGAATATTATTCTTTGATATTTGGCAGGGCCATTCTCCCCCATTCCGAGAATCCACACCATCGTCAGATGTTGAATTCTACCCACTTCCACCACAGAGACCAGAACGAAGGAACCGACCTCCTCAGCTGAACAAAGACAGAGAAAAAAACATTTTACAGGTACAAACTGTCTGCTTTCTGCATTTTATTTCTATGTTATTTCACTCTACTTGCATAACTGTCATACCAGACTTAATGCATTTCTGGATGGCACTGGGTACAATATCAATAATTTGGTAAGGTTAAATTATATTTTGTTGTTGTTGATGTTTCTTATTGTTTAGTGTCTCATGCTGTATGAAGTTGTTCTTATTCTTACCGTAACATAGACTGGTGACAAATGCGCTGCATAGGTTGCCGGGATGGACAAGAGTGCCATGTAAGGCTGTGAACAGGTACCTGGGTACCAGCCCGAGACTGACCATCCGGGCAATGAAATCGGTTTTTGGGTGATGGCATTCCATAAAAATGCGCAATTCCCCACATTTCCTAAAAAAATATATCCGCGCTGCCGGGTACCTGACCGTGTGGATCAATGTATGTGCAATTTTTTAAAATTGATATAATGTTAGAAGATTTGTGTAAATTATATATTTTTAGAAGTAAACTGAATTGATTTTCAAACAGCTAGCAAGATATATTTTGATGTTTGAAATGACAAGGCTTAGCAACCACTGTGAACACTACATTATGTGGCTCTCTACAGTGTGGCTGTCTAGGGAAGAGCTCTACTGAGAGAGGATTCTGTGAGCGGGTGATACATGGATGTCTCATTTCATTACATGGTAGTTGGTTGGTGCTTATGGTCCTAGATGGAAGAGGAACAGCGGTTGAAATTGATATCAGTTACTGCGGAAATTGCACGTATGTCGGCACCTGCGAGTTCTCTGTCTACGCAGAACTTCCATTCGCAGCAGGTACACACATTCTTTAATCTAAATTGCACAGAATTCTTTTATTGCTACGTTGGTTATTGTCATTGCTTTTGTAGTTGACAAAGACAGCTATTTACATACACAGCACAACTTGACTTCAATTTTGAGCCTAAACTGCACGATTACTCTTTGTGGCAAGTTACGTAGCAGTTAAGAAGATGATGTGTGCAGCACAAGTTTATGTTGTGCTGTTTCATGTTGATTGTTTACTAATGTGTAAATAGTTTTGTTTGATTTAAACGAATAACTGATTATGACTATTTGGGATGAAGCGGTTCACCGCTTACCCAGTGTAGAAGTGTTTTTGTAGTTAAATCTTGTGCAGCTATCTTTAGTTAGAATGCTTACGGAAGAAATTTTGTTTGTGTTTTGCCTGTCTTTGCATTGTTGCAGTTTTGTTCTAACTCTGTTGTATTTACCATTGCCTGGTGACTGTGTTCTGTGTGTTTTTGCATGCAACAAAATTGCTTCATGCACTGACCTTTCTCAAATCTGTTTACCATTCAAGTGAAATTCTTGGAGAGAAAGGATATTGATTAGATTGATTATAATGTGGCTATGCAAGTAGTGACATGTTGCTTTCCTACAAGTCTTTCCGAAGTAAAACTTATGTTGGATGACTTATGTTTTGAATTGGGGAACATTATTAAGCAACAAATTAGGTTTTTTGCTAACAAATGAGGACTGTTAAAGAATAATATTGCTTTGTAAATAATGGATTATTTTTCTGCACAAAATAAATGGCCAAAATGCCTGTAAGAAACTTTTTTTAAATGTCTGAATTGAGCAAATATTAGTCACAGGCGTGTGGTCAAAAGTGTGTTCAATGTTCCATGTTAGAACCTATGATTACAGTCCTATTTATTGTAGAAGTAATGGACTATAAAGTTCAGTGAAATTATTGGTTCCAGAAGCAGATCCGAGCTTTCTGATGAAATTATAGAAGTTTGTGGCAAACAAACAAGAAGCAGACCACAAATATAAGGAAGCAAGTTCTGCAATTGACCAAGGAAAAGTATTTGGAGCAATAGAGTTAATGTCTTGAGAGGATATTCTACCAAGAAAGATGATTGCTGATTCAAAAGTTCTTTGCAATCATACTCGAATATTATCCAGTTCACATCAATCTGCACCTGATGTATTATTTCATGCAGTTTGACTCAATCCATTATTCAAGTACTGAAACTATTTTTAACATATGCATTTTAACCACCCGGATGTAACCTATGAAAAATCATACTAATATTGTGTTAGGCATCATGCAACTGTTCTAAAACATTTTGCAGTAACCATTTTCTAAGTTCCTTGCAGTGTAACTGTTAAGTAATTTACAGTTATGCAAGTGTCAAATGAAATTGAAGTTTTGGTTTGTTGTTATGTTGGATTTTCTGTGGTAGCTGTTTGATTTCCTTACTAGTTTGCTGTTAACTGAAAATGAAAAGGAAATGTTGGTTTGTTTTGTTGTGTTCTTCTTCTAATCTGTGTCACTTTATCATGTCTGAACCTAGGGGCATGAGTTAGTTGATACAAGGGATTTTTCGTCACCGTTTTCAACTCCCAATCTTGCACGGAAAAAGATTTCATCTAGCGTTCAAAAGTCGAGCTCGTTCAGTGTAAGTCATTGTGTGGGCAGCTTCAGGCTTTTCATTGCTGACAATGTTTTCCCATCTGTGTAACGATCATTTTAAGCTCTCTCATGAATTAATTTTGACTTAACCCACTTGTTTGCTTTAGAACGCTTCAGAAAGTTATTGTGCTGCTCTTAACAAAATTGAAGGGTATGTCATTCAGTCCTTTGGAATTCACTTCATTCTACGCATTCTAAGTTTCCCTTACTATCTAGGTATCAATCTTATTTTTAAAATCTCCCTTTTTAAAATCTGAAATATCAGTCAATTTCATTGCCATTTTTGTGTGTGCCTGGTGTGCACATTGTTTGATGACTATTTCATTTATTGATGTCCTTGAACATTCATTGAATGCAAGAGTTGCTGCATACATGCGTAAAGTTCGTAATGTTTTGACAACAGAAAATTAGATTAATAAGGTGATAGTGTATAGTAAACTTTAATTATAGTTAGTATTACTAATTACTTTGGTGATGATTATGATAGAAACTGTTATCATGAAGGATGATGATGGTGACAACAATAACGGTGATGGTGAAGGTCGCTGTAGGTGCTGACAGAAATGATCTTATGCTTTTCTAATTATTGATTCTCTGTTGGATTCTTTTGGCTTTTTATATTGCTGGTGGTTATTACCAGGCTTTGCACTGATTATCTGTACCTTATTTGTTATTTTTTTGCCTGGGCTAAATATAGTAAACATAGCTTATCTTCTTATCCTTTGTTTCTTTAGTGAAACAGTAAGGACTATTCTCACAAATTCACAAGAGAAAGTTGTATAAAAATCTCATACTGCTAAAATGTTTCATTCGTGAGCATAATTTTTGAAAGAATTCAAAATGTTTTTTTTATCCCAACAGAAGAGCATGTAAGTAAAAAGGCATACATTGATAATTAACAGGAGTGGGAACAATGCCTAGGAAGAAAAGAAGGTTCCAGTGGGACTGATGCTACCCTTTTCTTGGAATGCAGCAAGCAGCAGTAGAATATGACAATTGAAAATGAAAAAAAATACCATAGACCATTGACTTAACTTGTTAAATAGGAGAAGATCAGTGCACAAATGTGATTCATCATCCAGCCAAGTTTAAGTAGGAACCAGGATATCATAGTTAGAGTAGTTTGTTACCCTATCAAAACTTAAAATGTCCATTTATATCATTGTTTAAAGTGAATCATGAGCTGAAAATAATTAAAGTGACCTAGGAATTTGAATGAGAACATTTTGAAAAAATTTCATATCACTAGAGCATAACGAGTCTTTAGTGGGATGAACAAACATACAAACAGAAGAACAAACTTTCAGAATTGTTGTATAGACATATAATCTGTTTCATAACAAGCATAAATTTGCCAAACTGCATGGATATATTTTGTGTCTTTCTGTGGCCTGTCTGTTTCTTCTATATTAATGTTATATGCATAATGAACAACTGCTCAACAGCATATCTTGAAACTTGCATTTTAGATCTCTTGTAGGGCCTTCTCTGCACATTAAGATTTATTTCATGCCCTCAGAAATGGAACTGTTAACCATGAGTGCCATTCATGGCCATGGATTATGCAGAGTAAACCATACTGCTTGTTACGCTATGCATCCATATTTTAAAATGTTTCTATTTAGATCTCTTTTTAGTTGTTTCGCTCAGTGTGAGGACACTCCCTTTTTGGTATTTTGAGTTTGCTATGAATGTGAAAATGTAGATCCATTTAAGTTGTTTATTGAACAGTGAAGTGGGATATTGTTTGTAGTGCTTTTAAATGTGAGTTGCCTTGAAAGACATTTCCATTCTTTTCCTTATTATTACCCACCCTTATTTCTTTTAAGTATATCTATAAATGGCTGAAACTGATTTAGCCAAAACGCTCGGAATTGATTGACAGTTGCTGCAATCTGTTGCAGACACAATTGTCTGGCAATAGCTTAACTACAAATATTGGTTGTTGTCCATATACCGAAGAACGAATCATTCTTTTAAAACTTAGGCTTGAGATTGTTTTTGAGAAGTTCACGAGTATTGCTGTGGAAGTACCCATACATACACACATACATGCACTTGTATTGTATGTGCAGCATACAATACAAGCTTCTTATGTCAAGGAACTCTCTATCTCATCCATACCTGGCTGCAGTTCCTTCACTGTGCTGCACAGAGTGACATGATTGTTGCATCTGTGCAAACGTCCATGTAAAAACTTTGCTGGTTTTGGTCGTACTCTCTGAAATAAGTCACCTAGCAACCTGTCAGCTTCTTGGCCTTTCTTTGCCTCTTTTATCTATTCATGGTTTTGTTTTCTGAAGTGGTGTAGTATAAATTTACGATTGCATAATAGGTTTTATGAACATTTTGGCAACACTGGCCAGTAGTGTCAGCTGTTATAGCAGACATTGATGTAAAGAAAACGTATACTAAGGCTGTAAGCATGTCCAATTTTCTAGAATTCGGGTCTTCTGCGGCATGGCTCGCAATTGTCACTTCAAATTGACATGCGCGAACTGCCGTCGGCTCGTGCCAGCTCGGGCTTGAAGGAAAAATTCACAAAACGAATTGGTGTAAGTTGGGTGCTCTGGGTGGCTGTCTGTTTATCTATCTGCTGACTGTCTGTCTGTCTGGCTGCCTGTTGGTCTATCCACTTTCTTGCATCTGTTTTGTTGTTGGCTTTGTAGACAGAACTTCGCCTGTAATTGCACGTTATCCCTTAATCGTGGCAATTTGCCATCATTTTTCAAGGCATTGTAGTTGCTGAAGTTGGTTTCATTGTAGTTAGTATCAGTGTTTCGAAGCGGATGATATAGTTAAGTTTTTACTCTTAAATTGTTTCCTTGATATTCACTATTTTAGTTCTTGTGCTGATGAAGCCTTTCTATTATACAAGTAGTCATTCTGTTATATTTTCTGATTAAGAGTTATGTTTTGTTATTATCTCTTTGAAACAAGAAGATCTCTTTACCTAACAGGTATTTAGTGTCTTGTTATATGAGAGATTTTAACTTGGTATCTCAAATTATATGTTCCTCTATGAATAATTGATATAATTTCATTTTGAAACTTGTTTCGTGTGTTAGCTCTATAAATTTTCAAATATGTTGACTTATGATTTACATATTTTGCCTTTAATTAATTTATTTTAGGTAGATTGTTGAGAACAGCAGTGCATGGCTTTAGGAAAGACTTGTGTCTTCTGAGAGTCTGTTTAGGTTCTTTTCTGCTTCTTTTAACTTCTTATCTTGGGATTGTTTGACTCATTCTGGAATGCTGCCCTAACTATTGCCTCTTTTCACTATTGGCTTCTGGAGTTCTGTTATCGGATTAGAATCTGCTTTATCATTTGTTTTGCCTGGGTTATGTTGTTTGTCAGTGATGGTAAACATATCTGTAGACATTCTGTGAATGACATTAAGGATGTCTTGTAATAGCTTTTGTGTTTTGCTTTTCTCATTCTCTGTTGTTCATGTAATATCGAGCACACCCATATATATATGTATGTATATATATATATATATATATATATATATATATATATATATATATATATATATATATATATATACCTTGTGATCTATGGGTAACTACTTTTACGAATGGCTCTCATACGCATGGTTGTGAATTTTAAATTTCTTCGGTCAACTCACCATTAAAATTTTATACAAAGGTCCAAGACAGCACTGAACAACTGAAGCATTGCTTCCTAAGCGAGTTGATATTACGTGACTGTTAGAGGTCGAGCAATTCTATGCTGCGTAACACTGATGTAATGTAATTATTGCAGCATATGGTAATAAAACAGTGTACAGTAGGAAATTAACTTAACTCTTAAAAGTAATGTGTAAACCATTTTCGCCATTACTGATTGTGATGTTTATTTCGTGCAAGAAATGTCTCTGAACTCAAGGGTTATTCTGTGGCCTGCGCCATCCATTTCTAGGTCTCTGATATTTTTTTATCCCAATCATAAGAATAATAATGTTAGATCTGCCAAGAAGCATGTGGCTCCATATGCATCAGCTAAATTATTATTATTATTATTAATGTTATTATAAATGTTCACTATTTTACCTTGAGGTTAAGTAGAGCTGTACCGATTAATTGGCCGGCCGATTATTCAGGCCGATTATGAAGATATCAGCAATATCAAATATCAATAAGATAATCGGCGCCGATATTAAAAAATTTTTTTCATTTTATAATGTTATTTTAAGTCTTTACGGGCAAAATGACTACAGCAACCTCATTGAATCGGTGAAGGACAGCATTTCATTCCCTTCCTATAGGGTGGGGAACTCGGGCTTCTACTTCAGACCACCCAGTAAGCATTGTGATAGACTGGGAAAGTGTCTACAGCTGTTGTGCTGAGTGAGTCATAGTACCTGCTTAATTACCCTTGGCACAATCATGTCATTTTAGGCCAAATTGGCAGGTCGTAAAAGTGGCCTTTCTGGGGAGGGAATGGCATAATTGGCATGTTAGAAGAAGGCGTCCAGTTACATAGATTATCTTTCCTCTTCTTCGTCATGCAAGGTTGACAGCGGGCGGTCTAATCTGTATTGCCTGCCTAGGATTAGTCCCCAACTACATCTATACGTCTCCTACGGAGCAAATGTTTTGCTTGTATCACAACTATAGGCAGTAGCAGTAGGTGTATCTTTTAGAACAGGACATCTTGGAAAACACAATGAAATAATCGTTAAAATAATTGGCTAAATAATCTGCTAGATAATCGGGTATCGGCAAACAAATAATCGGCAATAATCGGTAACGGCATAATTGGCAAAGAGCAACATTGGTACAGCTCTAAGGTTAAGACGCTTGTTTGATTTGAATTATATGCTTTAAAGAGCGACCAGAAGTCTAGATGGTAATGGAGTTGTGGAAACAAGAATGAGGCAAATTTGGTCTCCTATAACTTGAGAAAGGCATTGGCAAAGATGAACCAGAATGAGACAGTTTTTTCATTATGTCATTATATTAACATTTTCTGTCTTAACCAAAGGCAGGAACTATTTAACAGGATTTGTAAAAGTTTACAGAACATTGTTACAGAATGGGTCTTCTAGAACAATGCTTCATTATTATTATTGTTATTTTTATTATTTTTATTGTTTTTGTTATTGTTATCACTTTTATCACGTCTTCAGCTATTACTATTATTATTATCACGTCTTCGGCTACATGTGCGACACGTCCTCCACTGGCTCCCCCTCAGGTAGCGAATCGAATATCAAATAGCTGCCCTAGTCTGGCGATGCCTGCTAGGCTTAACTCCTACCTACCTGATTGAACTTTGCAGCCCCACCCTTAGTGCTCGGGGTACGCGCTCCATCCGATCGGTTGTACAGGGTCTCCACTGTGTTTCTCATGCTCGCACCACCACCAGGCGGAGCCGTGCATTCTCAGTGGTAGGAATGGCCTCCCTTTGATGCTCCACTCCCTTCCTATAATTCCCTCAGTCTTTCATCTGTCATTTTTAGACTTTTATTTGGCGGCGCTGGGGTTGGGAGCGCCTTGAAGAGGCGCTATACTCAAATTCTTGTAATGAATGAATAATACTTCTAATTTTATTAATGCACCCAGGGTATTGCACTGTAGTTTTTTGTATGTTAAGATCTATCGTATATAGGTGTATTTGAGGTGCATGTGCTTTAAATCTGAATATCGAGCATTCTTAGTTTGTTGCAAATCTATCTCTGTACATTGGTGAGTTGTGGGTCTTTCATCGTTGCATAGCATGATCGACTGAATTCTAATGCGCCATATTTCTAATGTGTGAGAGTGAAGAATTGAATCAGTAGAAATAGTGGCAGTTAGGTCTGGTAGTTAGATATGATGAGTTTCATATCCAGACCTGAAAGGTTTAGTGAGGTGGAAAAAGTTGCAGGAAGCAGGAAGTGCATTTTGCAATAGGCTGCTGGAAAAACTAGGGATGAACAAAAACTCGGTTATCGTAGTACTTGGCATTACTTGGACAATGGGCCCGAGTATTAATATAAGTCTTGTTTATCAAGAGAATAAGACTTTTTAAATATCTGATTCTTGGCATTTACACTCTATATTACTCACTTGTAATACTCTGTACTTGGCAGGAAATTGACATTTAGTTTATCCCTATGAAATACACCAGACGGGCTACTTGAAAATCCATGGAAGAGATTCTCGAAAAGCCTGGTATTAATGACTACTCAAAAGCCCATGGACAGACGCCTGCTACTTAAAGAAACCATGTAGTGACAACTTCATAAGTGCTGGAATGACTTTCTACAGGAAAAGCATACATGTACAGGTTACTGGAAAAACCCAAACTCATCCTATTTTAATGAAAATGCACTTCGTTAAAAATGATTGAGTGGAGCAGTGTTAACCTTTGGACAACGATCATTGAAGGGAAGTAATTAGGCTCATCAGATTACTACTTATTAATAATTATTAAGGTTTCTAATGAGCATTGTAAATGGCTGGCTGACTGTGGTCCTTCTTTCAGTCGGAACCTAGTCCAGATGATCCATGCAGTGGACTTGCACCACTGCTGAGTCACAAGGAACCACGCTATCGATTCAGTCTCATAGTAGTAAGTCTCCTTGCCAGTTTGGCAGTGAATGTGGCACAGTCTTACTTTGCACGGTGAAGTGATATGGCTGGTGTATTGATTTACAGATCTGAATATTGTTCCTCCCTATATATTGTACTCTTTTATTGACCTATGTCACCAGAAATTAGCTCCTTCCAATACATTATATCTCAGTTGCCAAGGCACTTCTTTTTGATGGGAAAGATATACATTTTTACAATAGGCAGGGATATGATGAAATTCCAAGAAGGATTTGTGTTTGGGAAATATGATGCTTTTCAACATATTAGTGCTCACCTGTCTGACTCTGAGTGTGGCAATTTAAAAATGCCCTGTGGTGCTAAATTACATGAGGCTGTATTTTGGAAATATGTATTTTGGAAGCATAACGGCTTTACTGAAATCCTGGTAGTTTTTGACCATAGTACACGAGGTCTGTTCGATGAGTGAGAAGTTCTTAGTTCGAGTGCCCAGCCATGTTGCATACCTCATACCTCATAGTCTGTTTCAAGATTTCTGTGATTTTCATGATTGCATGCTGATTTCTTTCAACTAATGCCTGCTGGGTTAGCGCATGACTGTTTCTGTTTCTTGTAGTGTAGGACAATTATTTTTCTCTCCTTGTACTGTATCTTTTTCTTGTTTTTCTGATGCATTATTATTTACATATTTTAAGCTGCAGAAACTGCTTTGTTTTTAATAGTGTTTCTGGGTTGAGTTATGTTGGCAGCTTTGTTTTATTTCCTTACACTTTGTGTTGTTGATGCTTTGTGGAATAATGGTTGACCATTTAAGGAGGCAGCTGTAAGTGCTGGATGTTGTAAATACTGATACTGATTCCACAATGTAGGTAACTACTGCATATGTTAAAGCATTCTGTCATGGCAGATTGCATAGTATATTAATATATCATTTGGTATTTGTAGAAACTTCTCAATATGTTCTGCTATATCATGTAGTATATATACTATATGTATATGTTAGCTTGAAGTATTAGTTATTGGTAGGTTTGTGTTGGAGAGTTTGTGCATTTGGTTTGCTGCCTGGTGTGGTTTCTGGCTGACTGTTTGTTTCAGAGCCTCGATGTTGTTGTGTTATAGGACCGCATCGACTCATTTTTCAAGGAGTTTCAGGTGCCTAAGGATAAGGATAAGGCTCCTTTGACTCCGTTGCTGAGTCGAATTCCTCGTCACCGATCCTACTCAATTCAGGTGCCTATTAAAGTTGGTCGGCTGACTTTGACTGCAGTCGATCGGTTGGCTTTGATCTGTCTCATGCTGTTAGTTAGCTGCCTGTTAGATGTCAGTCTTCTGCTCTTTGCCTGTAGCTCACTTTCTGGTTTGTGCAGCATGGATCTTCTTGGGCTTTACATGCTGGAGCATTGTTTCCAGACGTTGCTCTAAAGGTGTATTTAACAAGGCTCAGTCTAAAAGGACACAAACAGCATTTATGTCTCTTAACCGTTCAACTGACACTGAGTTGCTTGGTTCAGCCATCATCACCTCAGATCGAGTTTAGACATTTAGCAAGATAGATGGTGAAGGGGTCGTTGATTCATGCCTTTCCTAATCAGCGTCAGACCCTTGAACATGTCCCTTTTGCACACATCTGTCAATGGCACACAGTAACTGTGTGACTCTGCATTGGGCCTTGATGGGACTATATAAAAAGTCTTAAAAGTTTTATCATGAACCTACAACTTCCTACAATACTACCAGAGTACCTTTGAGAACTCTTTACCATCCTCCTATCTCACTCTATCCTCTCACTCTATCCTCTCACTCTATCCTCTCACTCTATCCTCTCACTCTATCCTCTCACTCTATCCTCTCACTCTATCCTCTCACTCAGTCACTACTTGTAACAAATTCTCAAACTGATCCATAGCCCACAAGCCATAAACTCAGCTCTGGGATGAAGTTCTCCCTTGATTCTGTACATTCTTAGTTCCTCCACTAATACTGCAACTTGCACACTACTTTCTACCTCAGGCTCATCTACTTATCACTGCAAGGCTTCCTATTCTGAATTGTAGTGTTCTCTCTTCAAGAATTCCTACCTGATTAGGTCATAACCAAGTGGATAATTTCCACCGAGTACCGAATCCGGAGTATTTGTTTACACTATTTGCGGGATCCGGGTACGAACCAAATAGTAATGGCAACTCTGGCCAGGCGAGTAGCGTCCACAGGCGAAGCTTAAAATTTTGACTTTCGTCACCTTCATGGTTTCGCTTAATGAAAAATTAGCAAAATAAATGTTTTTGCCTGTAATAACCACTCATACAGCTTTACATTTTTAATTATAGTTTTTAGATTGTTAAATGTTTAAAAAATATTGAATTAAAAATATTTTAGTTTTAACTATTTTTTTGTGTAATATTTGCTGAGGCGAATACTTCCGAATAGTGATAAAAATGGGATATTCGGCTGAGGCGAATGTCCGAGGTGATTTCCGGTTATGCCCTAACCTTGAGGCTCACTTGTCCACTGTGAATCCCACATCATCATAATCTGCTCTCTGGTCTCACTGACAACTAGATGCAGGCCTCAACTGAACATCGATACATGAATTTGATGCAGCACTTTTAATTTATCTGGTGCTTAGTTCTAGAGTAGTGCTTAGACATTTGGAAATTATCTTTTCTAGATATAAATACAGGAAATGATGCTGCTTATCATGATGGCTTGCTTGAAGTTTTTTATGATTAGTTGTAGAGTTTTTGTCGAATAAATTGAAATCAAGCTGATAAGTTGTTGTTGACTGACTCTCAGTGAACGTTTTGAGAGGCGATGGCATGCGACCTAAAAGACTATTGAGCCTCTGTGTTAATTAGATTCTTTTTTTGTGTTAGCAAGTCATTTACTGCAGATCCATCTCCAGATTCAGTCGATTTTTTTCTGTTACGAGAAATCATTTGTTTCTGATCTGTGGAAGGCACAAGTATAGACAATTATGCATTAACATATTGGTCTCGGCTGCTGTGCTTGTGGCGCCTTTGGTGACAGTTTTCTTATATCCGTGTCATCTATCTTTCTCTAACTGTGCAGGTTAGTGTCGGTTTGTAGCAAGTAAAGCATCTAATGGTAGACTTGTGTACATCTATAGACTAGTGGCTTTGCTTTCGTATGTTGTAGTCTCATGGTCTCATTTAGTTGGTTCATTTTGAACACAGGAAGTCTTTCTAGGTAGCTTTACGTGTGTCTGTCTACATGGATCCATACTGCTTATCCACAGAGGGAGGTGTCTGTTTGGTCGTTGGTCTGTTGTGGTCTGCTGCTGTCTTTGCACCTCAACTGAATGATGATCTTTTGACATTGTGAATTTGCTTTTGAGGAGATTATTTAGAAGCATGTCAACAACAAGCATGTTACCTTTAACTGTATATTCTGTATATTAAGAGTTCTCTTGCAGTTTTGTCATAGAGTTAATATTTTAATTATAATTATTATTATTTTGCCTGAATATGTATCAACGCTAGTCTATTGGTCAGTGAAGCTGATGAATCTTCGCTTCCTGATAACGACTGACATCTTCTTCCTGCCTGACTAGCTGGACTGACTATGCAGTGGTTTGCATTCCTAGAAGGTGGTATCTTCTGATTGGTTGAGTGTTTTTGTGCGTTCACCACTTTAGAGTGTGCGTTCACCACTATAAAGTCATCTGCTTAACTATTATCAGGAGCTTCTTCTGGGTGGTTCGAAGTTCATGGGTCTGGTTAGTGTCGTAACCTATATTATTATTTTGTAAGTTTACTAATAAGTAAGTTTTGCTTGAGGATTATTATTAGTAATATTATTATCATTGTGTTGTCATTAACATTGAGATTATGTGCTCGAGTATCCACCTTGCGTAACTGATCATTATCAGATTATTATGAAGTCTATTCATAGGCTCAAGTGAAGTCAAGTATTACATTTGAGGGTTTTGATTTGTGAATTAATTATTACAATGGTTGGCAATGTTGTTAACCTGTAACTCCTTTATGTGAACAACATAATAAGAAGCATTTAGAAAATCATCTGAAAGTCATTGTTGTTTAATATGAGCTAGTTCCTAGGACCAAATAGCGTGTCGGTATGAGTTGAAGCTGATCGATTGCTGGGTGTGTTTGCGCATGATCTAGAATTCATCATTATGTATAGATTAAGTAATTAGTTGATTGAATGATCCATGTACAGCCGTTGCTGCATGATCTAGATTGACATAGGTTTAGGGCAACATTATATTGTATACACAGATACAGCCATTGGTTACAGCGTTCTGGCCATGCAGGCGAACTTAGTGATGTGTCCACTGTCACTGCAGCACGCACTCAGGGATTGATTGGTCGTTACTCTAGCGCCATATAGAGGTCTCATACGATAGTTATTGATGCATTATCGTTGGGTGGCGCCACTATATATAATCCAGAAATGATAGTTGATGGCTCCATAATTAATATATTTGTTAATGATGAGATCGTCTGTTGGAATGGCATTCTACAGAACTGGTGCATTCTAGATTCCAGTACGTGGTATTGATTTTCATCAGCTGAAAATGGTCCTATCTTATCGATGCTTGACTGATAAATGTATGTCTTGAAAGCATAGTCATACAACACCAAACATCTTGTGTGCCATTTGCAATTTGATTGACATCACTGCAAGACATGCTGTAGTTTTGCTTCAAAATTGGGATAAATTTAAGGGTCTGGAAAGATTACATTGTGGCTATTTGTTTAGATGAATTTAGGATACATTCATGAAAATTGTGTGGTCGTTTATTTCACTTGAGTAGAACAGATCCTTGAGATGATGTTATGTGGACTAAATCATGACAATTTTTTAAATTAGCTTTGGTGCGACGGATCACACATGTAATTAGAATCAATTAGTTTGCAGATCTGCTTGTGTGTCAGCCAGAAGTTGATGATGTGCTTAATTTCGTATTGTATACATTTAACATGTCTCTTTCTGAATACCTTCATTTCTAGCATCTTCCGTCCTCCCAGAAACGAGACATCATTTCTTCTACACTCAAGAGACCTAACCTAGATCCTAACCTAACCTAGATCCTAACCTAACCTGTTCCAAATAACTAATATCCAATTTCCAACCGTTCATTACTTTCCAGGACTCTCTAAAATGACTTGTTTTACTACAGCTCCTTCCTTATTTTGAACATTCTGGTTATTTCCCCTTTAGACAATTTGGTTTCTGAGCCGACCATTCCATGGAAATTCTCAGGGCTGTTAATATTGCGATAAAGTATTGTGGCGAAACCCATCACACCTCACTTCTGGTGAACCAATTTGTTATGAACTCGGGGTTTCATACTCCACTTCTGGGGTATCGATTTGTTGCGTACCTTGATTCTACCCTACTTCCATGTCAGTTGTGGCAATTCTGGTTCACCTCCCCTTAGATATTTTTGTCAGTATCGCAGCAAGTATTGTGATTGTTTTATTTTGCTAGTATCGCATGTGTATCACAATACCTATTTTTAGCCTGTCAGCGATACTCGATACCAATACTTTTTCTCACTGAAATTTTTATACCGTTTCTCAAGAAATATGCGAAGTCAATCGTTGCGCTTTGATAAGTTTGGGCCTATATATATAGCCTCTATCCGCCATATAAATACCTTGGTGCGAACAGATGGGATATTTTATTGGCCTAAATAAAGAAATGACCGAAGTAGGGCTATGTCCATTTGCGTTCACTGGTAGAAATGGCTTGCCCAATTAATTTTAGAGTGCTTGCAAATTTGGTTGATCTTGAAAATTAATAGGACTGAGGAAACGAAGATTGCAAGTTCGATGTCAGAGCATTGTACTTGAACAGCTTGACTGAAGGCTACTTCAAAGACATTCTGATTGGCCCAAGAACCAATACGCACAGGACTGGAAAGTCCCCATGTTCCTTCGTGTCAACCGTTTTTAGGCGATATTCAGAAGCCAGAAATTTTAGATCCTTTCAAAATAACTAGCTGAATTCATCAACCTTTACAAATGATGACTGGATATGTCAGCAAAATTTAAAAAAATGCATTTAGAGGTTCAAAACACCATATTTTCAAATAGGCCTAGAAAAAACTTTAGATTGGGGCGACATCTGTGTTTAAGAGAAAAGCGTGTACACAAATATTTAAATTTTTAAACAACAAAGAGATGCAGGTGAGATCCAACAAGAATCCTGCTGCCACAAACGAGTAACCAGTCCTCTTCTATAGATTCTTTGTGATTGGCCCAAGCAATTCCTTTGGAAATTTTCTATAATTATCGATGCATGAATTATAATTTATGCTAAGATCGAATTAAGCAAGCATATTGACAAGTATTGGTAAAAGTATGGGTATTGGTATTGCATTACTTTTCAGAAAAAGTATTGGCATTGGTATCGCGATACTTTTAATTAGGAAGTATTGGTATTGCTATTGCAATACTTTTTTCCAGTATTGTTAACAGCCCTGGAAATTCTTGTGCTATCTTTGTTTTCTGGCATCTATTCTGCAGTTGATAACTCGCAACTCGCTCTTTGATGTTTCTGCTGCCTTTGACATAGTTGATCGTGACTTTCTTGAGATTTCATTTGTGGTGATGATAGAACCCTTGTCCTATTATCGCCACACATTTGAGAGGTAGGCCAGGTAGCCAGAGAAAAGGAGGGCCACTGATCTTGTATCTTCATTATATGGCTGACATGCCTGCTCTCTTTTCTAAATATTCCTCAACTTTCCAGCTCTATGCTGATGATGGACAGTCCTTCCTTCATGACTCTCTCTCTCCCTCTGCCCTGCTTGCTGTCTCTGGTCGCATTGACAGCAGGCTATACTGCTATACTGCTGGATGTCTTTTAATCATCTTGTACTAAATTATTCTAAGACCCAACTTATTTTGTATTATTGTTATTATATGAACATTTGTAAAGCATCTTTGGCAGCAGAGGTGATCTCAGCATAACAGGTCCGTGAAAAGGAAGATTTTTAAACAACGAAGAGATGCAGGTGAGATCCAACAAGAATCCTGCTGCCAGGAGAAAGTAATTCCACAGTAAGGCACCCACTGCAGCAAAAGCCTGGGATAAAGAAGTTTGCAACCAAGGTACAAGAAGTTGATCAGCAGGGCAAGAGGATTGAGCTTTTACAGTTATTCACATAGACTCTGTACCACTTACATCTAACTTACACTATTCACATCCTCATATACTGAATGTTAATCAAATAATTATGATGCAAACTAATGAGTTTATATATAAATTTTTCTGAACAACCAATTACAAGCGGCCTATGCCAACTACTTCACTACTGTCCAATATCAGCCAAGTAACTTGAATAGCTATAGACCCAGCTATTCACTTCAGATCTAGTGAGACAGTAACCTTGAACCATGTCTAACTCAAATTAACACATTCAAAGTTAAATTTTTCAAATATTTGTTTCTACAATCTACTTAACGTTTCTTTCTATTCACTTTTCCTTTTATCTCATAGTTAACTAAATAGTTAACTTAGTTGAGCAAAGTATGCTGTTCCATGCATAATGCATCAAATAATCACTATCCTCTATCAATTCAACCTGGATGTAAGGATGTCTCTGCCAGATTACCTTAGTCCCTTCAGGGTTATTCCCTACTGCTGTCTGTCAATTCCCCAGTAATTCTACCTTGTATTATTCCATTTTTGATTGTCAGTATCCAATAAAAAACTTGGTTGTGTGTGAGTTGGCTAATGTGTATATCCAGTCTTTGAGCGAAGCCACATGTTAATTCGGTGTAATTTGGTTTGGACACATGTTAACTGCATTCATCTGTTAATGGAACAGTCATTACATGACTTTTACTGTATATCTGAATTTCCATTTTTATTGCATGCAGTCTACATGTTTGCATTTAATAATGATAATGATGATGACAACAATGATGACAATGTCAGTGATGATGATGATTTGATGATTGTGACTGAGGTGAGTTAGTCAATCTTGCTGTGTGTTTATAATTTGGAGCATTGTTGGGTTATGTTGGCATATGTTGGCTTGACTGTATCATGGCATCAGCACATGTTGGCATATGTTGGCTTGACTGTATCATGGCATCAGCAAAGTCTTCATCTGGATCCTTTGTTTTGCTTTCTCTTCTGTGTTGCTTTGTGTTATATATAATCTGTGTGAGGCATGTGCTTTTCTTAATCTTGGCAAGCATGACTTATCTTAAGTAATCATTTCCTCTTATATATGTCTGTGTAATTCTTATCATGCCTACTTGAGGAAGCCCTCGAAACAGACTTCTTATTATAACCAGTCTTTCTACATGATGCTTTGTTTTTGAATTTCGTTAATATATATATACTTGTGACGACAGTGAACTGTTGTGTAAAGCACCCTAGAAGTAGCTTGCTATCGATGATGCTCTATATGTGCAGTTACTCGCTCTCTTTCCTTTGAGGCTTCAGTAGTCCTAATTCATGCTTTTGTAACCAGAATTGATCATTGCAGCGCTGTTCTGGCTGGTTTTCCCTGTGACTTAGTGGTGCGTTTAGATCGCGTTCTTCGCTCTGCGGCCAGGCTTATTGGACATATACCTAAATTTTCACCGGTTTCAGCTTATATGCGCAATGTCCTTCACTGGCTACCGGTTCAACAGCGCATTACTTTCCGCATTGCGACACTAGTTTGGCGGTGTCTCTCTGGTTGGGCGCCATCCTACTTGACTGAACTGTGTTGTCCGGTGTCTGAACTCCTTTCGCGTAGAGCTCTGCGCTCTTCTGCTGAAGGCAAGCTTCTTGTGTCCAGAGCCCGCTCGTCACTAATGCTGCATCGAGCTTTCTCAGTGGTTGGTCCATCCACCTGGAATGGGCTCCCAGTTGCCCTCTGTCTTCCCCTTACAATGATCTACCTACTTTTTGTAAGCTGCTAAAGTCATTTCTTTTTGGCCGTGGCTGGGCTGGGAGCACCTATGAGTAGTTTCCCTTGAAGAGGCGCTATATAAATTATCGAAACGAATGAATTAGAGCTGTACCGATTAATCGGCCGGCCGATTAATGTGAATAGGCCAGCCGTTCCTTGCCCTTAATTACCCTGGGCACAGTTGGACGGCGGGCGGTGTGTCTAATCTGTATTGCCTGCCTAGGATTAGTCCCCAACTACATGCATACATCTCCTACGGAGCAAGTGTTTGCTTGTATCACAACAATAGGCAGTAGCAGTAGGTCTATCTTTAGGAACCGGATGTCTTGGGAAACACAATGAAATAATCAGCTAAATAATCAGCTAAATAATCGGGTATGGGTAAATGAATAATTGGCAATAATCGGTATTGGCATAATCAGCAAAAAGTGATATCAGTACAGCTCTAGAATGAATGAATGAATGAATGTGGTCGTAATTACAATTACAGTCTTTGTCGTTAGTGCGCATAATTTTTTCCAGTCTTCATAAGTTGTTGACGTTCCAGTGTGTTGGGGTCTTCAGTCTAGTCATTTCGTTGACGTGCTTCCTTGTCTTCTAAATGTTCTTCACATTTCTTGAAATCGAAATATTTGACTTTTCAATTTTGAGTTCAAGTTGAGTTTTGGAATATGTTTGCTTACTTTGTTTTGGCAGTTTGCTTTGTTTGTTTTCTGTACTCAGACCAAACTCTCTGTTGTCTTGTGACTTTCTGTGTCTGACTTGACATTAATGATCAGTTTTTTATTTATTTTTCATCATTATATTTTGTTACTTCATTTTTTAATGTAAATATTTATATTGATGTCTCCAGTATTTTATAAATATTTTAATGTTTTGTACAACTTTGTCTGTGTGGGATTTCTGGACAGTATAGCTGTTTCTGTTGGGTGGTTTGTATTTTTTTAAAATCATATTCATAATAATACTAATTTTCATTTATTTTCAAGCTGATGAACCTCAGTATGATTACAAGTACAGTATGAACGAATGATGAAAAGTTATTACAGGAATCAAATTTACTGTGGGCAGCCATGTAAATTAGGCTATACATCTAATTTAGCCATCGTTGCCGCCTAGCAAAAGAGTGACTAGTCAACAGACATGGATATCGAACTCGGTTCCCCAGCTCTGCGCCTAAATGTATTATCCATTATTGCATGTACCCCCCTTCTTTGTTTTGCTAATTGTTCTAACAGTTGGTGAAATGAAAATTAACATCATGCTGGCTGAGTAGATTTCTTGAAGAGGTGCTATATCAAGTTTCATTGATTCACTCTTGATGGTTGCTAAGATGGTGGGTGGAATATATTGCACGTTTAGGTAGAATAGTATATTGTCGTGTTTCAAGTCAAGTAGAATCTTTGTTTGTTAAGACAGAATCAGTGTGGTAGGCCTACTGTGGACTAGAATGAAATTGCTGTGGTATTTTAGGGTAAAGGAGGATCTTTGTGACTGCTTTGGATAAGATTGGCTCTTGTTGTATGTTTCCATAAAGTAGTATAAAGAATACGTGTTGTTAAGTGAATGTATTTGACTTATTGGAGTAAATTACAATCTTTTGGTGCTTTTGGTTATGTTTTACATGATGATGTTTTTTGCTTCTGTACAGAGTAGAACAATCATGATTTTTTGCTGGAATTTAGGTAATCTGATTCCGGTCAAGCTATTTATGGTTGAATAGGTCAAGAGTTGCCTTCTTGTTGAAAATTATTTGTGATATCTAAGCTTGCAGTAGTCCATTTATCATTTTTGGAAGATTCTTGAACTGGGGTGAAGATGAAGTGCCGTTTTATGCACTGTTGTTGGTGTATTGAAGCCATGGTCTGATTTACAAGTAGCTTGATCAGATTTTTGGCTTTAGGTGGGTGGGTGCTAATGTCGAAGGCATGGTTGGTCTCTGATTACAGGAACAGTCAGGAGACAATGACAAGGATTTCTCAACTCCTAATACAACACCAACACCTAGCAGAAAAAGTAGAAGGCGATCAAATTTATTTGCTGTAAGTTTGCCTTCCCTCCCTGTTCATGGGAGAAAGTGCAGCTATATAAATGCTTCTGATGGTAGACTTTTATAGTATGCCAAGAAAATTAGTTTCTTAAAGATGATTATTATGCCACTGAAAGCCCATAGAAAAATTTTTTTTCTTGCTTTGAGAAGCTGGAAACAAGTAGAATTGTTTTGCCTTGTCTCCTCTGAGGCAGCTTGAGACTGTGTCAAAATGGTTTCATTATTGAAATATGAACTTGAAAAATTGATGTCTAGACATTGTCATATGATGGAACATTTGTCAAGATTTATTCTATGTTGAGTTTTGCAAATTACTTTCTTGCTATGTTGTCAATGTCACAGTTTCCTTGTTCTCTGTTCTTTATATTGTCACAGTTTCCTTGTCATCTATTCTTCATATTTCCTTGTCCTCTATTCTTCATATTTCCTTGTCCTCTATTCTTCATATTTCCTTGTCCTCTATTCTTCATATTTCCTTGTCCTCTATTCTTCATATTTCCTTGTCCTCTATTCTTCATATTTCCTTGTCCTCTATTCTTCATATTTCCATGTCCTCTATTCTTTATATTTCCTTGTCCTCTATTCTTCATATTTCCATGTCCTCTATTCTTTATATTTCCTTGTCCTCTATTCTTCATATTTCCATGTCCTCTATTCTTTATATTTCCTTGTCTTCTATTCTTCATATTTCCATGTCCTCTATTCTTTATATTTCCTTGTCCTCTATTCTTTATATTGTCACAGTTTCCTTGTCATCTATTCTTTAATAATATATTCTTACAGTTTCCTTTCTTTTTTGATGATTCTATTGGCCGAGTTATTGTTTTTGCCTCAAAACCACAGTCTTTACTTCTTGGAATGAGAGTCCTTGATATCAGTCTCATCCAACTCTTTTAACACTTGTGAATCAATTTCAGCATCTTTCAATTGCTTTTTAACATCTATCAATTTAGTTACTAAATTGGAAGTCACATTTCACCCATTTTTTTTGCGTGCTATGGATGTCACTTTCTCTTCTTTAGGGTGTGGCAAATTAATTTTTATAATTGCGTAGATGTATACATATATTTAATAGTGTTTGTGTATATAAAATTATGCTTGGTCTAGATAGTGTTATTGAAGTTACAGAGAGATGTTCACAAGTATGGATCTTCTTCTATGAGTATGTGTATGGATGTGTACATTAATTATAAACCAGAGTCTACTAAAACCATGCCTCATTTTAAGACAAACCCTTTTATAACTCAGCCCCAATTTTTTTTCCAGATGTAATTTAACTATAGAACAGTAACTCGTTATGGATGCTAGACTTGTGCCCAAAGGACAATTATGGAAAGGCTCCATTCAAAGTACATGAAAAATGTGTGCGTAAAGATAAAACTAAGGCACAATTGATTGCATTATTTCATGGTTTTGAAATGCTGCTGTGAACCTAGTTTAGAAGCTAGATGAAAATATTTGTGAAATCCTGTGCTGAATCAATGTGCTTCTGCTTTCTACTAAATTTCAGTTGCATAGGAATGTTTTTGAATCTTTATGTTAGCTTTTCACATTCTGTGCTGTTTGTTGCTTTTTCAAAAGGCTTTTTCTGTTGTACATTGGTTTTGAGCATTTCTTTTACTGACTTAATGCAAATGTGATTTTACAGGGTGAACCATCATCAAACTTGATGAATGGTTTGAATTGTGTGGGTTTATGTCTGATGAACAATCATAGAAGATGGACTGAGGTTTACAGCATGAATCATTAAAATGATTGCAATTATGATGGACTGAGGTTTACAGTGCTCATGAATCATGAAAATGATTGCAATTAGCTTGGTTTACATAGCGACCATTCCATTTCTGCGGCTTTTCAGGTTCCATTTCTACTCTTGTAAGTAACCGATCAACCCTGCGAAACTGTTTTAACTGTATAACTGTAGCTAATGTGAGGTGGAAACCCTTTAATCACCAAACGCAATATTGACTCTTGAATTTATAATAGAACTAGGTTTATGAAACAGCTGAGAAATTTGATTCAGCAGGAAACACTGTAAGGTTGACTTTACCAAGAGACCAAATGGCATTCATGATTAGCTTATCCTTGGCCACATTTTTGAAATCATTACTCTTACAGGGCAGAAAAGACGATGATAAGAAAGTGAAGAATGAAGAACCAAAGGGCATTGGCAGAGACATACCCATTAAACAGGTAAGTTTTAAGCATACGTTGCATTATTTATAGTGATTGATGAAATGCTGATAAAGTTCTAGTTTGACATCGTCGTCACTTGTCTTTATCATCATCAGTGTTTTTATGTTCTTATGTCATTATGTCAATCTTATTTCATTTTTACTGTTATTATTATTATTGCTGTTATTTTTGCTGTTGCCGCTGTTGTTAATTACTGAGGCATTGTAGTTTCACAGTCTCTGCAGTCTCAGGTGTAACTGAATCACTCCTTCACATAGATCTGATCTAAGGCAGTGTTACTTGAACTTTGATCGATGGCCTGGTGCCAGTTACCAGTTCCTGGTTACCAGGAAAAGGAATAATCACTGCAATCACAAGTTTGATTATGTACTCAAATAAAATGCTCAATCGTATATTGTGTGAAACATAAAACTTTGAACCTTAGGCATTGTTAATGTGCAGCAAACAGTTCTGAATATGCAGCAGAAGCAAAAGTATAGTAATGACAAACAGTGGCAGTATTATTAGATTTTGCCATAGTGCATCATAAATGCTGACTGATGTTGAAAAGTAATGGTTTCTGGCAGAAGGGCTGAGTTGACAGATATCGGTCCAAAAGATGAGAAAGTTTGAGAAGCATTCGTGTAAGGAACATTGCATCTTTGCCTGTCATTCAAGTATTGATGTCTGGCAATTTATAAATATCATATTATTCATTCTTTACATTATTATTAATCAGTTTCTTACTTTTCCTGAAACCATCGATTGACGTGTCATGATTATGGATGAGCGTGGTAGGCTCTTCGAGACAGATGGAGTAGGATTGCAAATGGCTAATGCATATGTGACCCAAGGAATCAAAATGAGTCGAATGTCTGCCGATTACATTGCTAGAAAAACACCTAATAACGCTCAAAAATCAATTTGCGCTCATTTTCAGATTTTAATATAAATATGTGCAAAAATATGTTCTTAATTATCCGGCATCTCACATTTGATGAAATTCAGTGTTTTAATGTGTATTTTCGTGATTTTGTAAAGGGCCTTGTTTAGCTTTTGTGACTGTGTTGAAAATTGGTGAAATTTACATCTAAAATTTTGATACTTCCCATAACACTATTGTTTCGCGCATGACCTCTTTGGAAAGCTCTATTCTTTGTCTAGCTTGATGATTAGTTGTTCGTTATATTCTGCTTAGATTCTAACCAATAGCATTATTCAAAATATGCATAAACATTTGTTCTGCATTTCATATTGTTGATGAACTTTAAACGTTTTTTTCTTAGAGTTAGAATTTCCCACAGTCGAACATTTTTCAATCATAACTTTGTCAAAGAGAAATAGAGCTGTACCGATTATCGTTTTTTGCCGATTATGCCGTTACCGATTATTGCCGATTATTCGTTGGCCGATACTTTTATGGAGTAGGACTATATAAGAGAGAATGCAAAGAGTATTTTCGTTGCCTCGCTTGAGTTCCAATCCAATTTAGCCGATTATTTTGCCAAGATGACCGGTTCTAAAAGATAGACCTACTGCTACTGCCTATTGTTGTGATACAAGCAAACACTTGCTCCATAGGATACGTATACATGTAGTTGGGGACTAATCCTAGGCAGCCAATACAGATTAGGCACACCACCCGCTGTCGACCTTGCATGACGGAAAAGAGGAAATATAATCTATGTAACTAGACGCCTTCTTCTAACATGCCAGTTATGCCATTCCCACCCCAGACAGGCCACTTTTACGATTTGGCTTAAAATGACATGATTGTGCCCAGGGTAATTAAGCAGGCACTATGACTCACTCTGCACAACAGGCTACGGCTGTAGACACTTTCACCCGCTACTAGCAGTCTAGCACAATGGTTACTGGGTGGTCTGAAGTAGAGGCCCGAGTTTCCCACGCTATGGGAAATTAACAGAATGCTGTCCTTCACAGACCCAATGATTTTGCTGTAGTCATTTTGCTCTTAAAGACTGAAAATAATATTATAAAATGAAAAAAAATAATTTTTAATATCGGTGCCGATTATCTTGCCGATATCCGGTATTGCAGATATCTTTATAATCGGCCTGATTAATAGGCCGGCCGGTTAATCGGTACAGCTCTAATAAGAAAGGTAGAATCAAAATTTTTCTGTCATTTTTTTTAAGGCAAACAATGGGGTCTTTACAAATATGTCTAATAGTCATATTCTGAAATTTCCGACATGTGAACCATTTTGATTCCTTGGGTCACATATGTCTTTCACTGTTGTAGAATTAACAGTTTATTATTGAAGTACGGGCAAATGATGCCAGTAAATGAGATTTGAATTTAGTTTAGATTTCTTAAAACCCTGAGGATGTTCTCCATAGTATAAATGAAGCAGATGAACATTTGATTAGATTGCTGTGCTTATTTAACTTCAGGGATATCTACAGAAACGAAGCAACAAACCTTTGAGTAGAGATTGGCAAAAGAAATATGTGACTCTTCTCGATGATGGTAGACTGACATACCATCCAAACCTTCACGTAGGCATACACTTTTCTAAAGTAATGGCTGCCAAAAGCAGACGCTTATGCTTAGAACATTAAGCTTAAATTTTTTATAATCAGTTGGAATTGATGTAATGGTTGCTAAAAAACCTTTCCACTTCTAAGTGGCACTGAATTATCTTTTTGCAGTTTGTGTAGGTTTGTGTATATTGTTATTTCAGTGAAATATCCTGCCACCCCTACATTACGTTTGACTTCGAGAATATTGTTGAAAACTTTATGAGCAATCACCAAATCCTTAACTTGTATTATCTGAAATAATTAGAAAATACTTGCTTAAATTGTGTTATTCCTATGATCTTGTTGTCTGTTTATATTGCAGTGCTGCATTGCTTTTCTAGGACTATATGAATAATTCGCATGGCAAGGAAATCAAGCTCATTCGAACAACAGTTAAGATACCCGGACAGAGACCAAAAGGCTCTGAGCTGAGTCAAACGCAGTCAAAGCAACCCAATGGAATGGCTGTCAAACCGCCACCAGACCAACGTATGTTCAGAACATTTTCATATGAATGTTAATTGATTTTATTAATTAATACTCAGAAAAATCAGTGTCAATTTGTTCTCTTTTAAGAAGTTCTTTGAAGTGCGCTACTGTATATTGGCATACAAACTAGTATACACGAGCATTTGAGAGGCTTATGTTTATGCATAGTTCCTACATATATACAATACTTTTAATTATTCATTTGATCATACCTACATGGTGCTACATACATAATGAATACATATAATGTATATAAATAAAATGTATGTTTGTATAGCAGAACCTTCTGAATTTGGTGCAAATACACATGTGTACCAAATGCTGTCAGGTTCTTTGATGTTCATGTAAGTTGTTGTCAGTAGATGCAGACATACGAACACACATACGCATGTACATTAAAGAAAGCCAAAATTATAGGATTATTATGTTGTATATTGGTTTCTACTGATGATTTTAGGACACAGTGGAAGCTGTATCGATCAAAATGTTGACGCGGTGGTCATACAGAATTCAGGTAAATTGCTGTTTGTTGATCGTGTGTCAACAAATTTATCTTAATAGTCTAGTGTGTGACTTTCTGAATTGTCAGGAGGCAGACATTCGTTTCAAGATGTGACTCATTGTATGCTGTCAGTGGGAAGATTGGGAAATGATATGGAGGGCTGGCCACCTGCCTAGGCTAAGAAAATGAGGTAACACTTCATATCTGTGAGTGTCTCTCGAAGTTAGCTGAAGGGACTGGGTCTTGTTCATTCTGTCCCATTGATCTAACTAGTTGTCCGATCGTTTTCTTTCAGGATTGAAGCATGAGATCGATTCGCTTAGTTTGTCGTCTTCCATTCCGATCAACAACAACAGCACGGCCGTATCAATGAAGGCTGAGACGCCAAACGTCAAGAAGAAACAACACCGGCGCATGAAGAGCAACTCGAAAAGCATTGATATCAGTAGCTTAGACGGAGGTAAAGAGCAACAGGCTGTTGAAGAGAAAACATTTTAAAGCTGTGGTTTATTGTGACTGTTTGGTACAATAGTTTGACAGAAGAAGAAGAAGAAGAAGAGCATTCCCTTAACCCTTTAGCAACGGGAGTGTGCTGAAAGTCACTGGGAAACCAATGCAGCTCATTGTTAACCCCTTTAGCGGCAAACCCGATTATATATTCATCCTTAATAACCAACCATTAGACGGCAAACCCGAATATAATCGTCCAATTGCTTATACATACATACAGACATAAGTACATACATACGTATACGTATATGAATACATATATATATATACATACATACATACATGCGTATATATAAGTATACATACATATACATACATACCCATACATACATATACATGCATGCATACATACATACATACATTCAGGCACATATCTACATACATATCTACATACATATACATATATATATACATACATATACATGAATGTATATACATATATATGCATATATGCATACATATATGTACATTAATATATACATATATACATATATATATATACATATATACATGGATTTATATGTTTATATATACATACATATATACATACATATATACATACATACATACATACATACATACGTACACACATATATACATACATATACAAATATATACCTATATCCATATATACATATATACCTACATATATGCATATATGCATGGTTATATACATACATATATACATATAACCATGCATATATACATACATGTATGTGTACATACATACAGAGATATGCAGATATAAAATTTGCTTGCCGTATAAGGGTAGGTTTTAAAAATTTTACTGGACGCTAAAGGGGTTAAAAGATTAAGGTAACATTGAAAGGCAACCATAAATGTGAAGCAATGTGCCTGTCTTACCATGGCACTTGAAGGTGAGCGTCCAGTCGTCTCCTTTATGTCTTGTCTGTCTTCACACTAACAGTGTATAGCCAATGTACTCATTGAATATGTGAATCCACTAAGGGTGCAAATGAGGCAGAAATTTGGAAATATGTTCTTTTCTTGATGAGGATTTTGCCCCATTCTCTTTGTTGAAAGACCAGCCTGCTAACCTGTGCAGCCGCTTTTTCTGTGAACCAAGCATGAACGATTCATTCAGGTGTGTCATTGCTTCTCAGCTCAGCACAGACTAACAATGATGACAGTACGTCAGTTAGTTAGTTATGGATGGGAATTTGTTTAATGCTAAGTATATACAATGGTGTGCATGTGTTCTCTCCATCTATTCAGGTTTCTTGAATTCTACTCTGAGGAGATGAAGCCATAAGAGACCTTTAAGATTGCTTCCCCACTGCCATACCATGAAACAAAAATGCCACTCTTGTAGGTAGGGCTTCTTACAACAGAATTACCCCACCTTTCTATACACTGTTTGCATCATGTTATGAGCTTTAAACTGTTGTGTTGCAACCATGACTGGATCTGTCAATTTTTAGAGGTATTGGTGGCATTTTATGCCATCAATTGATTTCTCGATTTTGTGTTTTATGATGGTGCTACGCAAATTATGAGATTAGGTTGGGTTATTCAGAATGTCAGAATAATTGGAATGTGGGCTCTCTGGAAATGGTAGTATCAACATCTAAGTTTTACATGTTTTAGATGTTGGAGGATATGAATTCGTTATAGTGTCACTTGACAACAGGCAGTGGCATTTTGAGGCATCTTCACCAGAGGTAAGAAGCTTCAGTCAATACAGTCAAGTCTTGTGATTTAACTGGGAAATCACTTGGAATTTGAGAATCATTACTTTAGTATGCAGTCAATTGATAGTTAGTATTGTCCTTGTGGTGAAGTGAGTTCGACTTTGGTCCATGCAAAACTTCCTCACTGCTCCTCTGTAACCAGTACAGAATATTTTGTATATAGGCAAAGCTATCATCAAAATTTTGGAATGCTTCAGATCAGACAATCATGTGTCTTTAGAACAGATTACAATTTTGAGATAAGAGTGGTGCTTATCCAGAGCAAATAGCATTGCCAAAGTATCCTCCTTGAGGAAGCAATGGCATGAATAAGCAGATGGTAAGCAATTGCCACACAGTGCAAATCTGATGAAGATAAAAATAGCAAGATTTACATACACTATTTACATGATTGCAGCATATGATTACACTTTAGTCCATTTTATGATGGCCATGTGGGGACTTGTTTAAAATTTATTAAATGATTTAATAATTCTTATAGGGTTTAAGGCTTTGGTATGTAAATCCAATTGATGTGGACTTAGTAGCATGGTGTGTGGTTTTGTCATTTTTTGTCAGGAGAGAGAAGAATGGGTTGAAGCAATCCAGAAGCAGATTCTGTCTAGTCTTCAGTTGAACCCAAATACAAAAACGAATGTAAGTATATAGGAAGGAAATCTAATCCTTAGTTGGTTAATGGCGCAAAAGCAATACTTGTGTTTTAAGCAGACTTCCGTGCTGAAAGGTGCAAAATAAATGCAGTGCTTGGTTGCAAGTTTTGTGTTTGACTGTTCAGACACACAGAGACAAATACAAGTATCTCAATTAAATTTGATCTTCAGCTAGACAAAAATGTGCAAATATCAGGTGCAAATTCTGTGCCATTGGAAACATAAAAGACCCAGGTGCAGATAATTTAAATAATTGTTTGAAGCTAATTCTGTCTTCTGGTGTAGTACAAGAATAAATACCAGCATCTATAGAGTTACATAAACAGTATCAACTTAGTATTGTTAACTTTATTCCTGGGTTTACTTACTCGTTTTTATATGAGTAACTGTCATTGGGTGTTGATGTTGTTAATGTTTTGTAGGCAACATTTCTTGCAAATAAGGCAGTGGCGCTGAAGATTCGATCGGTTGATGGAAATTCATCGTGTGCTGACTGTGGTGCTCCCAGTATGTTGTTACCTTCGCTTAATTTTTTGTTTTGCAGACGCTTAAAACAATGTGGAGATGATTGCTATCCTTTGCTCTTCTTGAGCCAGGTTTTAGTTCTCCAGACTTTCTTGGCAACTGTTTGAAGCATTGAAATTCACTGCCAAGTTTTATTGCCAAAATTATGGTTTTAATTTGCTTGCTTTAGCTTGCTTATCAACCATAAGCCATCTCTGGATATCTTTTGATCTGTGTTGACCCACAACTGTGGATTTGTGACTGAATTTCTCCGATGGATCACAATTGATCATATCAAGAGTTGTTAATCAGAATTATAATATTATGTATGATGCATTTAATACAGATCCTGATTGGGCCAGTCTCAACTTAGGAGCACTCATCTGCATCGAATGCTCTGGAAGTCACCGTAATCTTGGTACTCATTTGTCACGTGTTCGATCGCTGGAACTTGATGAATGGCCGTAAGTCTGGCTTTGATTTGCATTTCTTCTGCTGGCAAAATACACACATTTGCATCATTTCTGTTTATTGTACTCTGTAGTAATCCTTGTGAAACTAATTTTAATTGTACAGTTTCACTTGTACATTTTGCTGTCTGACTCCATTGAGTCTTAACACTAAAGCATATTTGAGCAGTCTATTTATGCTTTGGAGAAGATTTTAACCAGAAATATTGACCACGAAACTTGGTGGGCCTAGAGCAAATTCCTGGATGATCCCTGCATTAACAATACGTAAAGTTGAAACAATACCTATGAACTGTGACAGCGATTTGAAATAGTGAGAGAATCCAATTATATATGCAATCAGGAATCTGACAAGGCAAGTTCAAACAAATAGGAATGACTTACAGAATCAAACGCACGCGAACAGTCAAGCGCGATGAGGCGGATATTGGGCTCGATGATGTGCAAGTCCTGGATCTGGTAGAAGAGAGAAACCAATGTAGTGGTGGTAGACCAGCAAGGGCAAATGTCATTTTAAATTTGTAGCACTTCTTGTTGGAATGCAGCTAGGGTATACAAAGTATTGTTGCTTCAATTGTGAGTGGGACAGTCGTGAATGAGATTCACACTACATGAAGATGTATTGGCCATGTCACAGACGTTTATTTCGAGGCTACAAGAACATTCAAGGAGGACCATCAGACCATTGATCAGAGTATATGATTTTCTTGCCACCTCTTCGCATCAAGGGAAAGGGATTCAAATGCTTAAGAGACAAGATTTCTCGCATAAATGAGGCCAAGGTGTGAGATGGCATGTTGATCAATCCACAGATCAGGAACTGTTGAATGACATGCACTTTGACGAACTCCTGATTATAGTTGAGCTAACTGCGTGGAAATCTTTGAAGGACATTGTGAGCAAATCACCGATTTTTGATCTGTTGGCTGAAAAGATGCTAAAAGCATTTCATCTGATGGAGGTTTAAACTAGTAGCAAACTTTGCTACTATTGTTAAAAGGTCTTTAATAATACATAATTACATATCCTGCATTCCTATCTGTCCAATATGGGCTAACTAAATTTTTAGGTGATTATTTCATTTAAAATCTTGCATACAAGTTTTCTCCAGAACCTTACTTTATAAAAAATTCTGAGAATGTTCACAATTGTATTCGGCATGCCAAATTGTGTAGAAAACAGCTTTAGAAACAAAACATTTAAATTTTTGTCCTGGTGGATATGAATTTCGGATTTGTTTGTTTTTGTTCTGTTAGTGAATAAAAATGTTGAATGTTGTGTTTTGAATGCAGCGAAGAGTATGTGGATGTGATGACTTCAATAGGAAATACTCTGGCAAATCGGATCTGGGAAGGAAACATCAGCCAACAAGTGAAGCCATTACCCACTAGCTCTCGGTTAGTCATCCATCGCATGCAGTTACTGTTGTAATTTCTGTAATTTACTCATTGTTGCTATTGCCACACTGTATGCCTTTAGTAGAACTGAAAAACCTTGTTACTGAAATCATGTATGATGATGCATTGATGTGCGGCGGAGAGGTCTCTTTGGTGCCATTTTTTAACTTTATTATATCTCATTAACCACTGAAGATAGAGTTAAGCATAAGCATGACACTTGTTTAGAAATGATTTTAAATGAGTTTGTGTCATTTAAGTGTTTCTATATACTTTTATTTTTTAGATACAACATGATATGGTTTGGCATACATGCCTCAGTTGTCTCATGACATTGTCTTTCTTCATTCTACCAATGTTGAATTAAATAATATTTATGTAACTAATAAATAATTTGTTACTAATAAATATGATATGAATAATTATATATTACTAATATGGTATGTACTCTGTTATTTACAGAAAACATTTGAAAGGTTTAGAGTTTAGATGACAGTCATTGTCATTTTTGGATAAGTACCGTATATAAAGTCGATGCAAGTATAAGTTGAAGTGCAATTTTTGGACAAAATGGATGGCTCAAATATAAGTCGAACCCATAGAATCAAAAACGAGTGACAAATCGAGAGGTATAGCTTGATATCTGCTGTCTTTAGGGTGGAGAAGTTCAGTGGATTTCTCCGCGAAATATAAATTTTACTATGGGCAGATCAATATTAATTAATGCATGCGGCCATCATAAATTGAGAAATATAGCCTTATATCTGCTGTATTTCGGCAGAGAAGTTCGGCGTATTTTTCAGCGAAATATATATTTTACTATGGGCCAATCAATATTAATGCATGCGGCCATCATAAATCAAGATAGGTAGTTTGATATCTGCTATTGAATGTTGAATATTCGGTCCGAAAATCTCCCATTATTTTGTCTCTCGATTATAAGTCGAGCGACCTATTTCGCCGTCCTGACATAGTCTTAAATTTCTCGACTAATAGTTAAGTATATACGGTATGTAAAATCTTTTTATTCACCACACTGCTTCTTACAACACTTGCTTCATATTCTGATTGTATGAAAATCTCCCAGCGATCATTGATATTAGATAGGATGGATCAAACTACACACATAGATGAGCAACAAACAAAGAAGTGGCATTGCCGTTTAGGTGAAAAGACTAGTTGCACTTTATTTATATCAAAGAATCACTGCTTAGTGCTTGATGCACTGTTTGTTAGCATGAGAATTGTGTTAGGCAATGATCTTCGGTAGTGATTTGATGAGATGTCTTGAAACGACAGTTAATTGATAATAACTGTCAATGTACAGAAGCGCAGAGCCAAGATATTATTCATTATATCCAATGTCTATGAGCGTGGAACCAGAGTATGTTTCAGTAGAGTCTGTATATGCAGTATATTTGATCCTTATGCATGATATGCAATGTAACTCAAGAACAACATACATCGAGACATAGCAAAGACAAATAATAGGTCTGCAGCAAATGTTAAATGCCCATAAGTTATACAAATTACACCACTTGTCACTACATACTGTAGTATCATATTACGTCAGCTATTTTATAGTATGCTATGCCGAATTAGTTTTGCAAGTTAGTCACTGTGACTTCTGATGTTACTTGCAGTGAGGAAAAAGAAAGATGGATTCGTAGGAAGTACGAAAAGAAGGAATTCCTTCCACCTCTTCCTCGTCAAGACTTCCCAACGCATCTAGTAAGATGTGTGAATTTACTATGGCTTATGTTGTTACTAATTAATAATTAGTAGCTTCAGAGCATTGATGTGTAATGCACAAGGCATCACCATTATTTTAAAGAAAGCAACAATTTGGATTTTGATATCCAGGATATGTTTCAATATCGCTAATCAAAATACACAGCAGAACATATGACCAGGAGAATTCATGACCAGTAATAAATGATGTTATATGCAAATTCAAATTAAAAACATGCCTGCATCTTTTAGTTAAGTGTGCAATGACAGATAAAAATTGAAGCTGTGAATCGATTTACCTCAATATCCATGCCATTAAGTATGAGAAGAGAAAATTGAAATGCCAAAGAGGGGACAGATCACCTGACGTCTCAAAGATGTCTCAGATGATAAAATTTAGACCGATTGATTGGGTTGCACAGTTTTAATTAATTTTTCTGAGAATTTTATGTTTTCAGAAATGAATATGATTATTTTATTTATTTTACAGATTGACATTTTTATTAATTGTCTCCAGCTAATTTTACTTTATCCTCGCATATTGCATTTACCTTAGATGTCAAACTGTAAATATACATTTTAATTTTAACTACTAGTCGAGTGTTGTTCTGTTACGATTTTTCTGTTTTAGCAACTGATAGATGCCACTGCTCGTAAAGATATTTTCGTAACGATTCTAGCCCTCGCCTATGCATCTCCAGACCAGGTTATAGAGCCCCACAGCAGAGATGCAAGGACAGCCCTACACATTGCCGCTGCTGTTGGAAGTCCAGTCTTGATTCAGCTTCTCCTCTGGGTATGGTATTCAAGTTTCTTATGATTTAGATCACTCGCTGTAATAAAATATACTAAGAATGAAAGGGTTAAGTTGCACTTGTTTTGATCAGTCAGGTAGTCATTTATGTGGGAAATGCCTATGCGATGAGGAACTTAAAACGGGCTCTAGCATCCAGATCACCCTCACCGTAGGAGCACAAAACTCTACATGAAGACAGGTCAGATATCTAAATAAGAAGTTCATCTGCTAGCAATTATGTGCTCCAAAATTTAGAGAGAACTGTCCCGTTAGGTATAGGACGATGGTTAACATGGTCATTAATGTCCAGTCCATTCAAAGCTGGGAGCATGATGGATTGTTTCTGCAAAGCAAGAGAGATGATCTTCTAGAATCCAGGCCATCTGCTCAGCCGATGGGTGTGTTCTTCTGTAAATGCACTCCAGTTGTTGAGTCTGTTTATGAAGCATCTTGAAGTCTGCATAAAACCATGGAAAAAGCGGATGATGCAGGGATCAGACAGTGCATAGAGGAAGAAAGAAATCTAAGAGTTTTGTCATGACTGTCTCGTACAAGTTGAACAGTTCAGTAGCTGTCAGTAACAACATAGGAGGTAGAACACTGACCTCTGTCGCCTAGAGACCATAATGTCCAATTACCTGCACATAAAATGCTGAACTAGACCGAACTGATCTACAATGACCACAAACTGCGCACTCTCCAGGCGTGCATCTTCCAGGCGGATGTTTAAGTCTCCAGTGGGAGCCAGCTGTGTGCTGGTTAAGACGAATTGTTCCGATAAGGTTGACACATATACAACTGATCGGAATTGTAGGGAAGTTAACATGAATTGACCAGTAAAATCAATGAACTACTAACAAAAATTTACTACTATTGTCATATAGATTATACCAGTGAAGTACAATACATGTACTACTTGTAATTCTGTAATTGAAACATTCTCAGTTTGTGTGTAATATATATACGTATATATATATATATGTATATATTTATATACACATATATATCAAGTAGTTGCATAAGCATCAATGCTTATGCAACTACTTAAAGTAAACAATTGTAATTTAACCTAAGTGGTTCGATTGGACTCTAATTACACCAGTGTATCATTCTTAAATAATTTTTTATTTATAGTTTGAATTTGTTTGTAAAACCTTACATATTTTCCTTTTTATCTCATGGTATTGATGTTTGTGGTGAATCTTACAGTATGGTGCTAAGTCGGATCAGCTGGATCAGGAGGGACACAATGCAGCTCACTATGCATCTGTTGCAAACTTCCCAAACTGCATGAGGCTGCTGCAGCCACAGCGCCACAGCAATGCTTCAACTCTTCCATACATCTGATGATTGGTGGCACAAAGATCACTAGTTATGAAAGATTTGCTCAATGGTTCAGAAACTTTCTTATAGCAATAACGACTCGATTCACAGAAATTGCATTCGATAAATAGCAATCGATCTAGTCTAAAGATATTAAGAGCTGGGCACAGAGCGTTTGGATCAAGATACGGATAGATGAATGGACAAGTGGTACGATGTGAGATGTGAAAGACAAGTGGTATTAGTAGTAGATTAATAGTAAAGTTAAAAAAGATTTGTAGGAAAGTTAGACAGATTCAGACAGGTAATTTGAAGGATGAAAGAGTTTGGATAGAGACTCTGGTAGATAGAAGGATTGAGGATGAGAGAGGGAGAAAGAACGATTTGAAAAGTGGGGTTGGATAGACAAGCAAGAAGCATATAACAGTAAAGATAAGAAAATTGGATGAGAAATGAGAAGACAGCAATGTAGATATGGGCGGAATGTAGATATTAAATGAATTTTGCTGTAATTTTTGTGTTTATGGATAAACATCGAAAACCTGAGCAGAAATCACTCGAGTTTCACTTGCCATTCAACTTGCACTTTTGCATTTTAAGTATATTATGAAAGAATGCACCTTATGGTGTACTTAAGTACTATATATGTTGTATATAATGTATAGTATATATGTAACAAATGTCATAGCATATGTACAAAGTTTTAGGATCTGAGGTGAATAGGAAGCAAGCATCTTAAACATTATCAGGAAATCCAGCATAGGGAAGGTTACAGAAATGGAGAAACGTGTGTCTACTGTTAGCTATCTCTTCTAACCATTGGCTTTTTCTGTTCAATTCTTCAAACTGCATCCCAGAAATATAGAATTGAGGCAGTTGAATTTTTAAGTTGTGTTCCATCGATCTTACTGCAAATACATACTCAAGTGTGTTCTCAAGAATTTAAAATTTTTGCTGATAATTGTATACAAAGGATGTGCTTACTTTTGCAGCAGCACTTTGTAAGGGTTGCAAAAAGTGCTTTAGTAACTCAATATGGCACACATTGTTATGGAATTACTGTATAAATATATGTATATATATATATATATATATATATATATATAATAGATATACGCACACACACTTTGGTAGAAGGGAGTCCTTGCATTGTGCACCTGTGATAAGTGCCATTTCTGCAACATACTATGCAACAGTTATATAATTTGGTATATTAATGCAGTAGTTTTGTGTGTATATATATATATATATATATTTCATATGCATACATTGGATATTGTATGTAAAAGAAATAAATCAAAAAGAATTATTTTATGCTTTTATAAGAACTTTGTCTATAAATATAATGCATGTTTCTGTTTTGATGCAAACTTGTGTGTTGTAAGAGTGATTGTTTTGCAGAGGAACTGGGTGGCACTTTGCCATTGTTGTAGTGTGCAGCAGGATGAAAAGGAGTTGTTGTGGATGCTGTGATTTTTTTATAATGAACCGTGAATGGTTAACTGCTGTGCATCTTTATCATCGTCTGACGGGTAACTGTAGAGACTAGAGAAAGCAATTAGAACTACACCATCAGCCAGGTATTTTTATAGCACTAGTAGCTATCAAGTCAAAGTGCTTTCAGGCGTAAGGAATTTCAGTGGCAATTTGTTTGTTACTTGTCGAAAGCTTTGATACAAAACCAGATTTTGCCTGCCATTCATGCGTTTTCAGTTTTTTATGCTGATTGTTATTTGGTATTGACATTAGATAACTGTACAGATACTGCAGTGCAGGTGTATCTATAGTTGTTTAAAACAGTGTAAAGAACAATGACATTTATTTAAAAGTACATGTTAGGTATCAAGTTGTTAACATACTTGCTAAGTTCTAAACATTTTGTCAGCACTTGAAGCAGTAGCAAGTGTACATCTTATTCAAATGAGATGTCATTGGTTTCGTTTTCCACAAATTTGATGCCTTGTAAATAAAATGCTGTAACACCAAAGAAGTTATTTTGTTCAGGAATTGTACCCTATGCACTGATGAGTTGTGGTAGGCATGAAGACCACTTTGGGCGTTTTGGTGACTTCAAACTGAAAGTTCATTCAGAGTTCTGATTTAAAGTTGTCAGTTTTACCTAAGTATTATAGATAACAGAAATTCAAAATCATAAACAATTTGAACTATTTGGTTCAAATAGAATAAGTAAACTTAATGCTAGAGCAGATCTGGTATGTTCCAGTCCAGTTGAGTGGCACAGCAGGTGCATCCATTTACATTGCAACAGGGGTTTAAAATGCTGTACATCATGCAAAACATGCAATTATTTGTCATCCATCAGTATCATTTTGGTTGTCATGATCTTTGACCCTTTAGCCAGGCTTGCAATAAATATGCTTTACTAGCTCTAAGCCTAGGGCTGATCTATATATTATGCATCGCGTCCATTCTGAATCCTGCTTTTCATCAACATACTGTCTTAATCTCAGATAACATAGGTATACATAAGCAAAATAAATGTGGATGTCATAATTAGAAATTTGGTTCAAGTAATTACACATTCTGTTGATACAATCCCCTCGCCATACGCACCCATACGCAAAATCCTCTGAATCCCATCATCTCGTCCCCTTCAGTGTAATACATTGATCGGCATTACTTCACGCATCTAGACATGTGCAGACGACATTTTGTTCAGTTTTTTTAGTTACTAATGCGTCGATGTCTAGTTTAGAAGTTGAAAGTAAACTGGTTAGACTTAGATGTTGACCCCCTAGAATTTACACTTCCAATTTGTTCAATGGTCAACTTGTTGTATTCAGGTGTTTCAAAATTCATTTTAGTTGTTTTAAATTTGCACTGTACACCAAGATTAACCGGAAAATCCCAGCAGTAAAGTGGATGGAGATAGTTTTTACTGCTCTTGCTAAAAGATTGCTTCTTTGAATTCAGATTAAAGAAAATTGGCATGATTTGATATTAGCAGTTTGAGTTTGTGTAATGAAATAGATACTTGTCCCTTGATTTTAGGGATAATTTGCCTGTCGATGCCTGTTTAGTTTCAAAAGTTTTTAAAGACACTATATATTACCAAGTTATATGTCCAGTCATCTTAACTTTGCATCTTAGACTACAGAAGTCATAAAATAATGCATAAAGTATCATACATATTCAAGTTATCAAGTCATAAAGTTTACGAGCTAGGAACTGGTAAGTAGGTGTGCGGAACTGGAACCTGAAGGTGGAATTGGAGACAGTTGAGTGGTAACATGCTGGCACACAGATCAGAAGGATCCAGGTTTGATACTAGACCCACGAGATTGACTATTCTAATCCTTCCATTTGCTGGGTGGCATTTGTAATGTGAGCAGTAATACAGATGGGTGCATTGCCATACAGTTAAATTCAACTCCTGTTCAATTTGGTAGGTAGGAAATGTTACAACGATAAGTAGCGGTTGATAAGTTTGAATTGAATAATAGAAAAATATACTATTATTAGGCTGTAAAGCCATGTAGCTCACTAAAGGATATGTCATTCAGTTGTTGGATGCCTGTTGTTGCTTTGGATTTCATTACTGGCACAAACATCAAGTGTGTAATAGTACATTTCCTACCTAGATTAGTTGAAACTGTGCCACTTGATCCTTGTATGGGGTCATTGCAGTGTTGCATGCAAGACTTGAAACTTCAAGACCGAGACAGTGAGGTACCACCGTACCAAGACCGAGACGCTATGTTCAAGACAGTATGAGACGGTGAAAGACAAGTGATCCTATATAAAAGGCCTTGAAATACTAATGTATCAGTTTTCGGGAATAATGTTCATTTGTAATTTCAAGTTAAAACTTATTATGTGCATAGTACCAATTCCCGAAAACAGTTTTTATATTTCCGCTTTTTATCTTTTTCGACATCTCTTCGTCGGCCTATCTTCTGAATAGCATAAGACACATCTGAAATCTTCTAGACGATCTTAAGCAAGTAAATTCGATACAAATAAATAAAAGAAATTAAAAAGTTGCACATGCCCTTACTCATCCTGAGAAACTCGAAGTTGTTCCGATTGTTTCGGTTATGAACCTATGGTGGTTTTACATCAATGACAAATGGCACGCCATAGCTATTGTCCGTCAATAACTTCAATTTGCGTAAAAGGAAACTTCGCAAGTTCAGAACATTATTTCCGAAAACTTATACATCTATCATTATTTTTCCACTTTAAGAAAATTGAATTGATTCCAGTATCATGTAACTCATGCGTTACCCAGAATTACCATTTCCCATAGATTCCGGTTTCAGTTTCTGGCGCAAGATTTTAAGACGGTTAACGCGAAACTTATCGAGACCGCTTGTCCAAGACAGAACAAGACTTTCACTTCAAGACAGTTTCTAAACATTCGAGACACTACCTCGAGACCGAGACAACAGGATTCCGAGATCGAGACACTAAAAAACAGTCTCGAGACCGAGAAACTGTCTCGAGACCATACAACTCTGGGTCATTGCATGATTACATAACACCGAAAATGACATTTTCACATACCCACTCACCCTGTCACACTTCATTATGTTTCCATACACCCACCCCAGCATTACGTATTTAGGCTACAAACAATTCAGTGTAGTTGTACTTGGGACTAATATATTAATCCCTGGTTTTATTATGTGCACACAAAATAATGATATATTTCATACAATTTATTTTCTATTCATAATTTTTTTAATGCACCTTAATGTCCAACAGCCAGTTAAACTGATTTATAAAATTAATTATTATGTAATTGTTTGTTTTATTTTCTTATATAATCATTGCATTCTTGTCATCCAGTTTTAATCATCAACGGCAGATAATATTTAATATCATGAGTGTTTATCAAAAACCAACTTAGTGTTAATTTATTGGTTGAATAGTTCTAATCAATAAGCACTACAGTGGTCAGCACACCCAACCACCCTCGATCCTTACGTAATTGCGCATTGTTGTTAGGAGGCCTCGTATGAACTCTATAGAAATGGCTAAATTAGATGCTTGGCATGTCACAGGTACATAATAATAATTTATGTGATACGGATTTGTGCTTTTCAATCCCATTAGTGCACAGCATCCAACAATTGCTACTAAATACAACCATGCTCTTGACTGGTATCTGACTTGGACATTGTTCCACATAGCATCCCAGACAGCAGTTTCTACATTCATTTTCTTATTTACAGTGTATGTATGTGTAATACTGTAGGTCATTTAAATTTGTATGCATGAATGAGGAGTATTACTATCCAGTGCATTTCAAGAACCTCTCATAAATACTGAATATCAAAGGGATTGAAACACATGCATTTTTCATAAATTCTGCCATTTACAGATTTCTTTAATTTACTTGCCCTGTAACTACAAGTGTAGAAATTATTCGGCCAAGTTTTGCATAAGTGCATTCATCGCCCAGGTTTGACAACTGCATCTACCATGTCATACCTTCAAGTATATCGCATCTTTAGATTTATATAACGCCTCACAGCTTAACTACTCAGAGGCTCTCAGCAAGGAAACCCTGGGGATAAGAAACGCCTTAAAAGAGTAAGAAACCGATGGAGAGAAGCCAGTCATTAACTTAGCCTTTAGTGACGTAAAATGAAGCACATTACAGTCCAAATTTCTTGTGGATTTCTTTGTATTCTAGAAGTACATCCATTGCGCTAGCTCTTAAGTCAGGATTTTTGATTTTACATTTCTGATGAATTTTGAAAAGGTGAAAGGCTAGAGTTTGTGTGTCTGGATGGTTTCTTAGAAAATGCCGACAAATATCTGGAATTTTCCAAACATCGGATTTTTCATCATACGGCTGCAACTCGTCATCATCAAATGGCCGATTTTCAAATGGCCATTGCTGCTCTGGTGCTGCAAAGTCACCAGTGATTTCTCTTTGGCCACATTTCACTTTTCCATTAGGCAAAATCACTTCTGGTAGTGCATCCAGATCATTAAGGATCAGCCGCAAATCAACAGTCACCAAGAGTTGATTCAGGGTTTTATTGAGATCGTTGGAGTCGCACATGACTCGTGTGCCGAGCAAACTGTTATGCAGGAAGACCAACAACTCCACATAATTTATGCACAGGGCGAACCGACGTGCCACTGTGTCGTGCGGGCGTAACTTCTCAGTTTGCAGCAACTCACTGAGGTGCTCAGCTGATTGGTGCCTATGATATTCAGTGATATACATGTCCTTACAATGACCCACAAGCTGAGTGACATAAGGATGCGGATTGAATGAGACCAGCATCTGCAATCCATGTTGGAAGTCTTCTTTATATAGGGGTTCAGCCAGTTGATTGAATACCACTTCAAGACCCTGCCACTCAGCCAAGTACACCTAAACAAAGCAGAAACAGTCTCACAAGATCTCTGCAGTGAATTGTATTCAAAACGTTCATCTTGTAAACATATCTCTTAGTTCCAAGACAGTTTGCCTAAACAAGAAAAGATAGCAACTGTTACCTTTGGACAGTTTTGGCATTAGTTTTCGATGGTTATGATCCCTCTAGCTTAAGTCCAAAGAGAAATTATGGTTTCTACATTGATACAAAGCAAAACTTCAGTTTACATCACAAACATCCCTGCAGGTAATTTTATAAGTCTACCAAAATATCCTTACTTGCTCACATCACATCTGAGTTTAGTATATTCTAAGTTTAGATGTAAAATACACTTAATTTTATGGCTTCAAAGTCTTAATTTGGATATGGTACGAAACATATTCCGTATGTGTTGTTGTAAAGACATTAAAGTTTGGTTTGTTTTTCTCGTGCTAATAAAAATTACTGAATTAACTTATATAGCTTCTGTGAAACAGACCAATATATATATAGTAACAATGTAACAAAACAGCTTGCTTGATTACTGTGTCCATATCACTTGCATATATCACACTTACACCATATCTCTTTATAATTTCCTTCACTTCTCTGACTTTATGTTGCACATGCCACAAGTATGTTTTCAAACCGGCATATAACAGGCGCAATGAAGGGAGGGATGATTGGGTTTAGGAGACCTTGACTATGGATGCAAATGAAGAAGAGAGGTAGAGGTCTCGACAACATGTACATACGCAAAATAAATTTCAATTATGACATACACATTTGCCTGATTATAACTCTATGCTCTGAATGACATACCACGTTATGAAGGTCAATACTCGTTACATATAGTCATATGTCGTATTAACACTAGTACTGGTAGTATTTATTTCTTCCTAATAATTATCAAATTTGAGCTAGCAACTATGGTGTTTAAAAATAAATAGTTTGGTAAAATAATTGTCTTGTAAATGACTTCAGCTAATCAATTTTGTAAGAGGTAAAGGAGATTAGTTGTATGTACAGTTGTACACGTGGGGAAGGTGCACAAAATGTTTGGTGTAACAGAGGAGGAGGCATGAAAACAATTTTTTGTGGTACATTATATATGGATGGGCCCTATATAGTCTTAATCCATACAAATGAAATTTAAAAAATTTTACATACAATTTTCCATGTAACTAAGATTGTCTTTATCTCGTTGTGTGATTTATAATATAACAGCACGCTAAAAAAACACTTATCGAATTTCTTCACAGAACCATCCCTCATCTGCCCTTGGGCCCGTCCTATAGAGAAGTGGTGAGCTTATGTACGAATTAAGCATACGGCAAGAAATGATGACCCAATAAGAGCATGTAGGCCGTGTAATACTGTTGCTACCTCGAATGTAGAACCATACACAATAGGGCTCTGCAGAACACACTTTGACAGACAATGCTGTATTTTATCAGATCATAATCCTAAAATAGGTAAATAAAAAAGTAGCAAACCGTTTTGACAGCACCACCACCAATAATATGATGTCGACTGATGGCTGCAAAGTCTGCACATTTCAGCCAAGGTAGACATTCTTCCATGCCCACCAGGCTGAAGTATCCATGCTGGCAGCTCAGACGGCATCTTTCTGTTTCTAGTTCCAAATCCACACAGCAAAGTTTTTCCAAATAACAGTTCTGAATGACATACCACGTTATAAAGGCCAATAAAAGTGGGCTCGTTAATGCAATCAGCCACCACCAGCCCATTGACTGGTGAAAATGTCTTACTATGTTGAGAGCACTGCGGTTCATCGGGGTCTAAACCTTATTGATTGACAAAAAAGATTAAACTACAAAATATATTTTTTTAAACGAATTCCCGAAAGAACTTTCTGCGAAGTTTGATATTCCGAAAACTAGTGCGGATACGAATCCACAAAAGTGAATGGCATGCGATCGAGATTGGGCGTCTCCAGAATAGTCGGGGTCCATATCGTGAATAATATAACTATAAAGTAATTTTGCAAAAGCTGATAGAATTTCTCGTTACTCTGTTAGAACTTAGAAGTTTGGATATCACGCAAGGACCAGGCGAGGACCAATAATTACGTTGTAACGCCGTGTACTTTAAATGGTGTCCAAGGATGCTGGACACCTAGTGACAGGTTATTGTATTCATGGTTCAAATTACAGAGCAATGTACAGTTGCGATTTATTATTATTTCTATGAAGAAATTAAGTAAGCCAGTATATTCTTTATTGAAGCAACTGCATATCCGCACTCCGGTGTACAATGCATTTAAACGTACAGCATTCTAATTAAACGGTTAAAAAGGATTTTCGTTCGAGATAGTCTGCAATATTCATGCAGTTGTGGGGATTAGGAGATCGTCATTTAAGAAGCAATAGGCCTACATTGATCTTAATAGTAAAAATTCTCGTTAAAAAGTATTTCCGCACTAAATTGCCTGCCTGCGGAATTTCATGGTCATGTCACGTGGGCGTGGACATAGGTAGGCGAGGAAGGAAGGAAGCGGTGGAGCACGTTCTCCAGTACCGCTTTGAATAGGCCTAGACCCTTTTCGGTCAACCGGAGCAAGTGTTCGAATGGAGGAACATCCTCTGTCAACTATAGTTGACGAATCAATCTGTCAATCACTGACTGTACCCGGGCATGTTCCTGCTGCCCTACGTACCCCCACCAGGCCGGGGCCGCATACAGCATGCGGGCCATTGCTGTTGGCCCAATGGAATTTATAGTTGGCCCAACGGGAATTAGCGAAATTGACCGAACGTAGTTGGCACAACAGGTTTGGCAGTTGGCCCAACAGAGTTGGCTCAACAGTTGGCTCAATTGGGGGAATTGGCTGACTGGCCCAATTGTTAGCGCGAAGTTGGTTGGCCCAGTCGAAAAGTTGTCTGGCCCGGGCAAATATGTATAAATAGCGGAGCCCAAATCAACCGTCAGAGTCACGCGGAGAGCAGTCCAGGTCAGTCCAGAGCAGTCAGCAGAGGTAACCGTGAGAGTGCTGTTCAGCCGAAAGAGCAGTCAACAGTGGTGAGAGTGCAGTGATCGTCAGAAGAGAGGGAACCGTCGTCGAGAGCAGTCGTCCGAGTCAGCAGTGAGCGCAGGAGACAGCCAGTCAAGAGTCAGGAGGGCAACCGAGAAGCAAAGAGGGCAGCCTCGTCGTCGCCAGTGTCGTTGGCATACTCCGTCACCGTTTACCGTCACCGTTCCTCGTCGGTTGTCGCCACACCAGGGGTGTTGGCTGCTGTCCTGCCTGCCTCTTCCGTCACCGTCGTCCATCGTCGTCGTCGCCACGGGCGGAGACTTAGAGGGGACAGCGGGGGACGGTCCCCCAAAAGTTGAGGTGAGGGGATGGAGTAGCCCATATCCCCCCCCCCAAATTTCAGGCGATTGAACGTGTGTTTGCTGTTGTCTTTCTCATGTCTGAGGCTGGTTCGTGGTGTGCCTGCCTGTCCTAGTTTGCGGGTTGTCTCTGGTCAGTGAGTGTCTCATCATCGGGAGGTGCAAGACACCAGACCAAGAGATAAGAAGCCGACCTGCAAGTCAATTTAAGGTTCAGAGGTCGTGACCTCGCCTGGGTTTCGATGCTGTGTCTGGTACACGTGTGCCTAGCTGTGTTTCGGCTCTCTAGTATCGGTTACACAGCGTTGATGCTTGCTTGATGTATGGTGCACTAAGCAACCGACGGTGCAATCATATACATGCTGAAAGAGAGGGTATGATAAATCATAATGATATTGAATTGAAGTCTTGACAAAATATTTATATACATGCTTACATTAACACGGACCGAAATAACTTTCAGAACTGATTATGCCTAATCTGCATGATGAAGGTTGAAATTGTTATAATTAGACTTTTAAGGAGTAGGGCTATCCTTCGAACAATGAAATAAGGCGGCCCTTCACGGCCACCGTTGCTTCATCTGCTATCAACTCTTTTTACTTTGTTCCTAAGAGTTTATGTGGTTAAATCCTCATCCATAAGTTTACTCATTTTATTGCATTGAGCGTCTTTGAATATTTGAGTGACACAGTTTAGCGGCAGCGTTGGTTTTTTTTTGTGAAAAATGAAGCGAGATTATTATAGTAGTCAACAAACGATCTCTTATTAGAGGAGGTAGGCGTTATCTGTAGCATAATGTAAATGTAAAACCATTTGGACTTGTATTCCATGTGCAACGGAATAACCGTGAATATAGCGCGCATACGGTACGCGTATTGTGGCAGTGACGACTTTAGCCATAGGCTCGGGCCAACTTACTTGCATCTCTCCTGGTTGCATGCCATGGTCCCTCAAAATCAGACCCACCCATCATGGTTGGCGAAGTTTAGAATTGCCAAGGTTTTTTATCATTATTACTTTAATGTGCTAGGCTTGCCAGTTACGGCGCTATGCATTGCATGGCTAGTGCATCTCTTGCGGTTGTCTTTCTGATGTCTGAGGCTGGTTCGTGGTGTGCCTTCCTGTCTTAGTTTGTGGGTTGCCTCTGGTCAGTGAGTGTGAATATGGGCGTACTTACTTAGTTCTATTTTTAGTATCAATAAAAAATGCTCATCACATTTCAGTTCTCTAGATCTACGCTCAACTGTGCTCCCAAGTATTGCTGTTCTGACCATCTAAACCATTCTTAGATCTAAACGTCATTTAGTACGTAGTGGTCGATTGGCTGGAGTGGGAGAGACGCATGGGCCTACAGCATACACAAGCCATGGGAGATTAGCATTGACCTTCACTTTTCGATTTATTTTTATTTTATTAATCAAGATCAAACCTAAATTATCATCTCCCTTGAACTATTCATTACTAAATACACTCAGCTGAACAGCAAAAAAAGTAAATGAAAACGCCTATAATATAACCTCGACCCATCTCATTTTTCAATAAGAGTCTGATCCGGTGAGATTCTTCATCACCGCTCGTCCTTTTGAATGGATGCCACGCCATCATTATACACTTGTCTTGTTCAAAATGAGATGTGTAACGTAATGGGCGCCCTGCGTGGCTGCCGACGGTTAAATTCGACTCCTGCAGTAAGGTTTTTTATTAAATTAATATTATTAATAATAATTACTTAGGGTTCCCGTGCAAGGATCGTAATTAACCCAGATTTAAATCTTTGAAATAATCCAGCATCGATAAGCGAACCGCAATTATAATAAGCTACTAATTTATTTAGAACTAACAGTCTGACAATAACGCAGAAATGCTTAGGCCTGCATGAGTGACAATGAACAATAGTAGGCCAATTGCTACAATAAATTAAGAAATAACACTAGTAAATGTTTTTGTATAATGATCTGGGGTAAATCTACAGTCGTCTTTTGGTGGGAGAACATGATTGTTTGCTCTTAATTGGTGATTGGCGTGGGTACAGAGTGGAGGTAGGAGTTGGTGAAAACATGTTCGGGGTTATGTAAAATGGAAATGAGGAGACGCACGAGACGCGGCCTATTTTTGTTGCATCCATGATTGGGAATAAAAATTTCTTCCGACCTGTCCCCCGAATCAAATTTTTTCATCTGTCCCACCCCCCCAAAACCGCGACCAAGTCTCCGCCTATGGTCGTCACCACGCCAGAAATGTTGGCCACTGCTCTGCCTGCCTCTCCCGTCACAGACGTCTTTCGTCGTCGCCACACTAGGGGTGTTGGCCGTTGCCCTCGTCGTGGTCGTCAGTTAATTGACTGTGTGTCGCTGGCGTGGTCTTAGTCGTCGCTTACGACTTTTGAGTCGTTGGCCGCAGTCATCGTCAGTCGTCTCCTCAGAGCTTCGTGGAACATTCCAGAATACAGGACTGGAACGGTAGCCGTGTTGTGATCGTCTGACACTGAACTCGAACTGCAGCTATTACCGATGGATCGTCGGGTGTTTGAGTTGCAATAAAGAATCAGTTTAACGGAAGAAGTCTACTGTCATACTCCGGTAGCCGGACCCGTTCGCCAAAACTAGGTGTTGTCGTCATCCTGGTCGTTGTTGAGGACACCTCGCTCAATACCCATACCCCAAGAGCGAGGATGACGTCCTCTGCAGTAAAGGGGTGTTCCATCACATTACCATTTAGTTGACATTTTATGTCATCTTAATTTTCAATTTATTGCTTAAACAATAGGCCTAATTACTCCTCTGAGGACGGCGAAGGTGGATATGTGAGAGACGGTACAAAAGGCTAGAGACAAAACGAAAATGAAAAATGACTAAAAGGAATTTTGAATTAGTTTTGCCGTGCGCAGTCAACCCATGCCACGCTAATATAGGCTGTCAGTAAATCTTTAGGGGCCGTCCATAAATTAAGTGATGTGACATCACATCAAACTGCGCAATTTTCAGTGATGGGCACCAACTACTTGATTAGTAGTTTAAACTACTTCCCAACTACTTTCAAAATATGTAGTTATGACTACTATTTAACTACTTTAGATGAAAAGTAGTTATAACTAGTTTAACTACCACGTACAAGTAAGTAGTTAACTACTTTTAAAACTAATTTGCTAATGCTAGGCCTACGTCATGATGCATTGATAGTCACCAAGCAGTAGGGGGCCAGCATAATATTGTCAATTTATCAGTATTAATTGCTGATCTTCAACATAGGCCCAAAGTAATAAAATTATTAGAAACACGTGCAATGACATATCTAATTGTAAACTAACAAGGACAAGAACTACTAGCACATGCTACAAAGCTCTAGTAAGTATGGCTTTTTGGTGCAATGTTGAGATCGATTTTCAATGCTGACGACGCAGTTTAGTTTCAACGAACAGACTGATAAGCGTTCTATGAACTTCTTATTTATTCATAAGATCAACAGAATTATCGCCGAATGCAACTCAAAATTGATTAACTGACTGCAACTCAAACTGTAATCGACTGTCGAAAAAGACTCCCTCGAACCGAATATCCCAACGACCGCTGACTGCTCTCCCCGAATGTTTGAATCTTCTTAGACTGGTCCCTTAATGTTCAACAGTCTGGCTATTTATACTTTTAATTGTCGATACAATGTCTAGACACTGTCTATACAATGCATATACAATGTAGTTACAATGTATATACAGGCCAGATATAATCAGGCTCATAAATATTCATAGATACATTGTAGATACAATGTAGTTTCTAGTTTCTCACAATAGTCCATATATGCACACATTTCCAATAAAACAACTACATAGCGAATTTAGTCAATTTACTGATGAGATATGGACAATGTCCATGTTTGTTGTGAAATTACATTAATTCCTGTAAGACGGAACTAGTAAATAGGAAAAAATGTAGTTAATGTGAAATATTGTAGTTAACTTAAAACTACTTGATAAAAGTAGTTATAACTATTTCTTTAACTACTTCTTAAAAACTAGTTATAACTACTAGGCAACTACTTCTATAGTACACGGTGATTCATTAAAAAACGTACCCCTAGATATTTAATTGTAACTCCGTCAAATATCGGTTTATGTCAAAAAAATTTTAAGTGAACATAGAGGAATCAGTTCTGAATAGGAAGAAAGTTACAGTTTATGTTCAAATTGACCCCCTCGGGCAGTAACACACGCGCGAAGACGCCTACGCCACTGCCTGACTGACTCATCAATGATGCGCTGATCCATTTCATCCCATACCTCCACAATTCGGTGACGCAACTCGTCGACATCATGTATTCGATTTCTGTAGACTTTTTCCTGCATGACGCTCCATATCTTATAGTCCACTGGATTCAAATCAGGGCTATTAGGTGGCCAGTAATTAGGCGGGATGAAATCAGGTGTTTCAGTTTCGAGTAACGCAACGGTCTCCCGAGCTCTGTGCGCAGGAGCGCTATCCTGCTGGAAGATGAAATACTCCGTTATCTCACGAATGTCAGGCAAGAGACCCTGCATTAGTAGAACATCTCTGTAATATTGTCCATTAATCTCTTAACACCTGGTTCGATGAAATGGATGTTCGTACGACCGAGTGCAGATACCCCGACAGATACCATAAGGGACTTGCTGAAAGTTGGTCGAGTCCGCAAAAGACGATTTGCTGGAACGTCTCTCTTCCTTGTACCGGCTGAGACATAAATACGATCATTCTGACTGTTACTGGGTGCTGCCACAGTAAACAATTTCTCATCAGTAAACCAAATGAAATTCACTAAGCTTGCAGGATACAACCTCAGTAGCTGACGGGAACGTGTCAATCTTGCTTGCTTGTTGGCTGCTGTGAGTTCTTGAGCGTGTCGTTTCTTTAAACATCGCAAATGTAAATCATTCTTGACAATTCTCCAAACTGATGTCTGACTGATTCCTATTTCTCGAGCAATTTGTCTCTGTGTGCGATGCGTTTGCGGCATATCTTCCTGGCTGAGCACCAGCGATTCAACCTTTTCAGCATTGTCGGTTGTTGCTGCCGTACGCGGGCGGCCGCTGCCTGGTCGACGATGGAAAGACTCAGTTTTGTCGATCTTTGAAAGTAACGCATTTAATCCACCAAGAGTCCACTCTTTATCAGGAAATTTCTTTAGAAAACGTTTTGCACTGTACTTTTTATTCTTTCGTAAGAATGTAACAAATTGTTTATCCTCTTCGGTAAACACCATTTTTTCGCGATATTTTCGTGACGTCATTAGTTTCGTCAATCGCGTTACGTCATTTTAGCTTGGTGTGTCAAATGATTTATGTAGCACTTGAATAGAATATCAAGCATCATTATTCTGAAATTTCATTAAAATTAATGGTCATTTACCTGAGTTATGCTAACCTATGTAAGGTACGTTTTTTAATGAATCACCGTGTAGTTTTAACTACTAGTTAATAACTACAGCAGTTAAAACTGCCCATCATTGGTAATTTTTAGTAAATACTTTCACTCAATTATACATGTTCAACTTAATTAGCAGTAATTGTTATCACACTAACAACACTAGGCTAATTATTGTATTCTTAATTTCTAGATTGTTTAAATTACTTTTATACTCGGTGTCAATATTGGGGTTGTGGAAGTGAGGCAGCCATTCTGTAACACACAGGCATGAATCAATTATGCCACCAAAACGCACATGCCACAGAGAGCGCTGCACGTCCGCAACGTGAACTAATGGTAATTAAGTGCAAACGAAGTAAATGGAGATTGTAAATTGGATAGAAGAGGAGATGAATGCAATATCTATTAAGCAGGATGATGAAATCCAGCTCTTCCTATTTATTCCATGAAGGAGCATTTTCTTAGGAAGAATGAAGATGCACAAAGTTTGGATTGTTTTAAATTATTGTTATTAAACAATTGTTTTTATAAATGTGATGATTCTACCATAGCTTTTCATCTTGTGGAATGCATAATGAGTGTAATTATTAGACTTTCTCCATTATTCTTTGTTTTACTATATAGTTTCAAGTATTTTAATTACTTTTATAATTACAGTTATAATAACTTTTTTGATAAACATAAGAAAGCTTGTATGTAGTTTTCTGGACATCTGGTTTTTCAGGGGCAAGAGATTACGTTATATTTGAGGGGTTAAGACTTTTGTGACGTGTGACAAGGGGGTCAAAATTGCCCAAAATTACGTGACGTCATTTATGGACATGACTGAGCAGGATGAGAATAGGTTTTAAGTGTCCAAATTATTGCTGGGCAGTGCTAATGGGCCCAATCGGTTAGTAGGTTGCCTTTCTGTGCTTCCAGTTTGACTTAGAGGCTGCAGAAAGGCCACTAGGCGACATGAGATCATGTCTCTTATGCACTGTGTGACAGTGTAGTTGAGAACCTGTAGAATTTCTCAACTTCACCTATTACCATACATGGCATTGCCAGGCCTTTTCATCATCATATGATCAGACTATTGATAAACTTCACTTTACCACTGCTTCTTACATGATAGATGCGTGATGATGATAGTCATTTATTTAGAAAGAAAACAATCTGACAAGAATGCAGAAATTCTAACATGAGTGACAGACTCAGTGTTAGTTTAGTTCAAGGGACCCTCTGTCATCTGGTGGATGGCACAATCATTCCACTTCCTTAAGAGATCTTTGATTGCATATCATTGATGATGCAAACTTGCTGGTGTGGAGCTCATCAAGGAGCAGGCACACTGAGAGGGAGGGAGTGGAAACAAATGACCCGGGCCCCCACCACGAATAAAATAAAAAAGGGGCACCCACCCTTTGATTATTTGTAAACTTTTCTGAAATTTTTAAAAATTTATTAAAAAAACATATTTGGTTTTATTAACTAGATTTCTATTTCTTTAAACCCTATTTCTACTGTAATATTCTCAATTAATTCTTAAGAGGGCCATAAAAAGCCATGTTGATATCCATGCAAGTACTTGTCATGTTCAACTTCTCTGCACTTTGCCAGTGTCTTAATATTTATGATTGTCAGTGAGGCAATGACTGAAACTGTTGAAAATTATTCAATGTTCATGAAGCTTCACTCCATTGACTGAAATGTTGGCCAATATAGTAATCTGGAAGATTTCTATTAGTTTACACAATTATTTTATAACTCTAATAGTTTAGGAAGCTCCATTAATACCAGGGCTGTTGATATCGCAATAAAGTATTGCGATACTTTTGTATCGCCAATACTTTTGTCAGTATTGCAGCGAGTATCGCAATAGTTTTATTTTGCTGGTATCGCATGTGTATCGCGATACTTATTTTTAGCCTGTCAGCGATACTCGATACCAATACTTTTTCTCACTGAAATTTACATGGTTTCTCAAGAAATACGCAGTCTATCGTTATGCTTTGATAAGTTTAGGCCTATATATAGCCTCTTTCGGCCATATAAATCTTGGTGCAAACAGATGGAATATTTTACAGGCTTAAATAATGAAATGATACAAAAGTAGGTCTATGTCCTTTTGCATTCACTGGTAGAAGTGGCTTGCCCAATTAATTTTAGAGTGCTTGCACATTTAATTGATCTTGAAATTGAATAGGACTGATAAAACGAAGATTGCAAGTGCGATATCAGAGCATGACAAAAGTAGGTCTATGTCCTTTTGCATTCACTGGTAGAAGTGGCTTGCCCAATTAATTTTAAAGTGCTTGCGAATTTAATTGATCTTGAAATTGAATAGGACTGATGAAACGAAGATTGCAAGTGCGATATCAGAGCATTGTGTTCGAACAGCTTCAATTGCCTGAAGACTACTTCAAAGACATTGTGATTGGCCCAAAGACCAATACGCATAGGAATGGAAAGTCCCCATGTTCCTTTGTGTCAACAGTTTTTGGGCGATATTTAGAAGTCAGAAAAGCCAAATATACAAATGACTATTGGGAATGTCAGCAAAATTAAAAAAATGCCAGAGAAAAGTGTGTACACGGAAATTTGACAATTTGACATTCCTTTTATCTAGATTCCTTGTGATTGGCCCATGCGATTTCTTGGGAAATTTTCTATAATTATCAGTGCATGAATTCTAATTTATGCTAAGCTCGAATTAAGCAAGCATATTGAAAAGTACTGGTAAAATTATTGGTATTCAGTACTTTTCAGAAAAAGTATTGGTATTCAGTACTTTTCAGAAAAAGTATTGGTATTCAGTACTTTTCAGAAAAAGTATTGGTATTGGTATCGCGATACTTTTAATTAGCAATTATGGCTATGCAATACTTTTTCCCAGTATTGTTAACAGCCCTGATTAATAAAATCGAGAATGCATGCACATAATTGTGCAGTGAAGGCATGTAGATTACTAAGTCCACTTGAAGCATGCACATTAATCTTCCAGTGCAATTTGATTGACCAGCACAGGAGTGTAAACAAATCATCGTCCAGTCAAACAAGCAACAAGCAAAGTAGCCTTAATGACTCTTTCATATTTCTTTTACAATCACATCATAGTGGCTTATACAGTGGCCATTAGACTATTTCATTCATATAATTCTCATATAATAAATTCTTTTTTTTTAATACACATTTTCCTGATTTAAAAAACATTTCAAGCAAATATACAGGTATCACTGAACATACAAAATGAATATTTACATCATTAAAAATTGTAGACATTGTGAGAATCGCTTGGGGGGGGGGACTGTTGATTGACTGACAGACAGAGAAAGAGAGAGCAGAGAGACAGTGTCGAGAGGTGTAGGACACAATGAGATAGAGCATAGAAGGAGAAGGTAGCAATTCACAAAAGACGTTGATTTTGCATTTTTAAATAAATCTAAATATAATGAATGTTGTTGAAAGTAAAAAAGTTCGTCACATTTTCTGGTGCCGTGACCAGAATAGCGTTAGTTGATTGACCAGCACAGGAGTGTAAACAAATCATCGTCCAGTCAAACAAGCAACAAGCAAAGTAGCCTTAATGACTCTTTCGTATTTCTTTTACAATCACATCATGCCGATGAAAAGAGACGATGAAAAAAGTTGGAGCCGGGGAGGTGTTGAACAACATTCTCGAAGCTGAAGTCAATGCACAGAGGTCGGCGTGAGGTGTTTTCACATGATCGAAGACGGAAGACGGTAACTGGAGAGGTTAATTCGGGTGATGGAGACTTGGCGGAGGGTGTAGTCAGTCATTTGCAGTTTCTTCCAGACGATTTCGGGAGCGGTTCTGCCGACGAAGGTGTTCGGGTGGCTCCATGACAGTCAGTGAAGTTTCGCTGGTGTCGGCTGGAGTTTGGCTCAAGTATGCTAATCAACTTCCCCTTTTTCTTCCAGAGACGGTTGTGAAGCAAGTTCAATACAGTGAAGTTCGGTTTAGGACATTCTCAAGTATGCTGTGAACTTTCTTTTTCTCACTGGTGTGAAGCAGGAAAGAAAGGTACATTCCAATCAAGTTCTGTTTGGAACAATTTCGAGCTGAAGTCTGGACTCAAAGTCAAGTCCTGGTGGTTCTCTGCTGAGACTGTTTGGTATTCTTGGTTCTTTTGAATAGAATGATCATCATTGTCTCAAGAGAGTAATTAAGAAACTCTTTAACCATGGACAAGGAGAATAGACTTGGGCATCTTAGTGTGGATGCGTTGATTGGTTTGTTGATTCATGCAGGTGCTGATCCTGAAGCTATTGTGGATCTAGCTAAGGAACAGCTTGTGGAACTAGGTTTAGTGGTCAGTGGGCACAGTGAAGGAAAGTTACCTACTAAAAAGGCAAAGGAGATAACGATGGTCGAAATGATCATGAGGTTGATAGAGACAAGAGAGGTAAGACAGAGCAAAATGGAGGAAGGAGCAGAAAGAAGAGAGGAAAACAGAGAGAAATGATGTTGGGGCGAGGGAAGGAAATATTGGAATGGCAAGTTAAAAGTCAAAAGATGGTTTCAGAAAAAGCCAAAAGGGAACAAAAGAGAAAGACAAGGGAGGAAGAATCCTCAGGTAAAAAAATTAAGAAATTTGGGGATATTTTGAAAAATGTGGTACCCAAAATTCCTGACGAGGATGTCATGTTACCCTTATATCTTGAATCTGTTGAGAGCATGTTTTTGCTGTATCAGATCACAGATGATTTGAAATATGCCCTGTTAATGCCATTTCTGCCTGAGAAAGCTAAGAAGTTGAAAAGACTTCCGGCTGTTCAGATGAATACTTATGCAAGTTTGGAAACTGCTTTGTTGTAATATCTGTAGGCCCTGGTTGAGACCTCTGTGCATTAAGGATTCCTCCTGTTACTTTGGCAACCAAACTCAATCCATGATCAGAGATTGCATTGTCTTGTTTGAGAGACCTAAGAGAAACTGTTGCAAGAATCAGACTAGATGTTGCAGAAAGCCCTTGACATCTGTCGTGCATCAGAGTCCACAAGAGAAGAAATGCAGCTTATTTCTGGCGATTCAGCAGCAGTCAGTGCAGAATGAATTCAATTCAGCTCAGTACACAATAATTACATCTTAGATTTGTCCATACAAATAATCATTTCCATCTCCATCAGACCGTTAATTTGTATACAGCTCACTTACTTATTAAAATAAAGAGAGCAAGAAGATCTGTCTAACAAGGCTTTCTAAGGCATAGAAACATGTACTAGTCCAACGGCTAATCGGTCAACTTAATAATAATTCAAAACATAATAAAGCGAACTGGTTTCGGTGATCTAGCTATCAAGCTGCAAAATTATATATGTAAATGGCTGCAGTTGTCAGATATCGTCTATGTTCTCGTTAGTAGAAAACACAATTGAATAAAACAATGAGTGGAAACTCAGTTTTATTCTTAATTAACGATAATCATCATTTCCACTAAGTTTGTGTGCTGTGAATCAGCCACCTTAATCGATTGTTTATGTTTATTAATAGAAGATATTTCCAGTATTTTCAGATCTGTCAGAAATTAAGAAGTCTTTTGAGTGTTGTTGCAAAACGGCTACAGAATGTCAGTCGATAAATATGTGCAGGGAATAATATTTCCAAATGAATTATTGTGTGTAGCCTTTGCTCAAGATTGCGGTTTGGTTGTAAATACTGTAAGATTAGCCACTGCATGGGATATGTCCGTCAATTTGACAAATGATGGGCTTTTTGTACATTTGTCATAAAAAACTAAGAAGGAGTGATGTTTGACTAAGATTTCTCTGCTGCATAACACTTTTTCAAATTCTGGTGTCTCTGTGACCGGTTTGGCCATCTAATTCAATTTGATCCGTACCAAGGTGCGAGCGGTCCTGATTTTGACAAGAACATTGGTCTGGGTGCAAGTGTTGTCCTAGATTTACTATCTGAATTGCCAGACAATGTTCCTTTTAAAATATTTGGTGACGAGTATTTCAGTTCATCAAAACGTCTGCAGCATCTTCTGGAAAGAGGTTGTGGCTATACGGGTATTGTTATGGCCAGCAGAACTGAAAAATGTCCTATCACTCTTCCTAAGAAATCACTGAGAGGATCTATGGATTACAAAACTGAAGTCAATACTGACAATCTAGTGGTTGCATGGAATGACCACTCCACAGTTCACATACTGAGCAATGTCTAAGGAGTCAATCCAATTACATCATGTCTTTGATGGAACAAATCTGAGAAAAAGAAAATTCCGATTGACATGCCATATCTTGTGTTTATGTACAACACCTACATGGGCAGAGTGGATCGCATGGATCAGCACATTGGAAATTATAGAGTTGCTATGAGATCTAAGAAGTGGTGGTGGGCTGTGTTTGTGTTTTGTTTGGAAACTAGCATCCACAATGCATGGCAATTGTATTGTGAAAGCACGAAAGGAAAAGAAATGTAATTGGATTTACTGAAATTCCGATGAAACATTGTGTAGACATATTTACAGAAATATGGAGTTCCACCTACAACTTCAGGATGACCGGCAGAACCAAGAAGCCACAAAACATTCTCAAAGAAAGTGTTACGAGGAATTCGTTTCAATAGCAAGTCACACTACCTTGCAGCAGCTTTGAAACAAAACCGTTGTGCTTACTGCAAGAAGAATACGAAAAAAAGTGTGCGAAGTGCAACATTAATCTCCATGAAAGTTGTTTCCTAGACTTTCACAAAACCGACTAGACATGCAAGCTGTGTCGTTTAGGACTCATGGCCAAATTTCTAGTTACTACCGACTGGAATTTTATTCAATTTGTTGCTCTTTAGCTTCACTAGAAGCTTCATCAGAACTAAATCAGAACTTATCTTACAACAGTGTTCATGTACCCTGAAACAAACTGGAACAAACATAATTTGTGCAAATTTTTATGAAAAAATTACAAAAAAATTTCACAGAGTATTTTTCCTCTTCATTTTGTCCTTAAAGCAATAGTGTAAAAGAATAATGAGAAAAAAATTCGGGCAAAAATGGGTTAAAATAGTGTTGAGGTTGCATCAGATGACTCAAATGAAGAGGTCGTATCAGATGACACGACCTCTTGCAAAAATTATCACCTCTTCCTTCACCTGCAGTACTTGCATATGCACCCTTTCCTGTAGTGTCAGACAGTGACTCTGAATCAGGCCTATAATTTCGAAGTTTGAAGACTTTCACCCCATCACTGAGGGTGAACTTCGTCGGGTTCTCAGTTCTTCAAACCAGAAGTCCTGTGAACTGAATCCGCTTCCTCCGTTTGTCCTTATTAACGTTTTAGATGTCATTGCCCCGTTTCTAGTGTACATGTACAATAGGTCTCTTACCGATGGATACCTCCCTGCATCTCAAAAACGGGCACTTGTCTTTCCTTCCCTTAAGAAACCCAACCTTGATGTTAATCTCTGCCAAAACTATCGATCTATCTCTAACCTTTCCTTTCTCTCTAAAACTCTTGAAAGACTTGTCTCTATTCAGCTCCTACCTTATCTTGAACAGACTGACTGGGCTCCTGCCTCCGAGCCAATCTGGATTCAGAGGTCACCATTCTACCGAAACTGCCCTCTTTTCTCTCTTCTCCGACATCTACTCAGCCATCAATAAGTCACTGCTGGCACTTTTCGATGTTTATTCAGCCTTCGATATGGTTGATCACGCAATCTTGGTGCAGCGTCTTGAACTATCTTGTGCCTTTTGTGGACCCCCTCTTGCCTGGTTCAAATCCTATCTCTCAGATCATTCGCAGATGGTTGTCCTTGGTGATTCCAGAACGGCCTGGACTAGAGTCGAGTTCGGCGTCCCACAGGGCTCAGTCTTCGGCCCCATCCTGTACCTACTCTATACAGCTGACATTCCTTCCTTATTTACAAAACACCTAGCCACTGGCCACCTCTATGCTGACGACATCCAAACCTTTGTACATGGTCCTCCTGCTGCACAGCTCTCTCTGGTTGGATCAATGTACTCACTGTCACATGATCTCCACTCATGGATGTCGGCCAACAGACTTAACCTTAACTCCTCTAAGACCCAACTGATCTGGTTTGGAACAAAACAGCAGCTCCATAAACTCAACCTTCCACTTCTCACGTCAATGTATCCAGATGTCACATTTGCAACTAGTGTCCGTGACTTAGGTGTCACCCTTGATAGCACCCTGTCCTTCTCAGAGCATCTCCTGCAGTTGACACGCTCAAGTTACTACCACCTGAGGCATCTGAGAGTCACCAGAAAATCTGTATCCTCTCCTGTATTCACAACAATAGTCCATACCATCGTCTGCTGTTGCATTGACTACTGCAATTCACTATTTGCTGGGTTCCCCAAGGCACGCTTATCCTCCCTGCAGTCTGTTATGAACTCGGCAGCCAGGCTCATTGCTCGTATCCCTCGCTACTCCCACATTTCTACCTACATGACCGACGTCCTACACGGTCTTCCAATTCCCTCTCACATCCAATACAAGGTACTCCTCTTTGTCCTTAGAACTCAACAGGGTAAAGCTCCTCAATATCTCTGCGACTTAATACGAAACCTCTGTCTGCTGTCTCCACCCGCCCTCTCCGGTCTGCGGATCAACTTGATCTTCTTGTTCCACAGGCAAGTACTGCTATGACTCAACATCGTGCCTTTGCCATCGTGGGCCCTTCTATGTGGAATGACCTGCCCCCCATTATCTGTAGCAAGCTTTTAATCGGCCTCCCACCCTCATCCCATCGTTGCCTGAAGACTCTTATTTCCTCGGGGCTGTCACGCTGAGAGCGCTTCTGAATACCTAGTACTGTACAAAGCCCTATATAAATAACCCGATACGATAATAATGATAGTGCAAAATTCCTTTACAACTCTCTTATTTTGATGGTTTTCACCTTGGATGTTGTTTCAGAACTGCAGAGATTTTAACTCTAGCGAGCAGACCTTTTCCCAAATGCTGATTTAGCTTTGTGCAAATAGGCCCCCAACATGTGATGAATACTGTATGCAAATTGATAAGGGTTTGTTACACCAACTGCATTAAACCTTCAGGCAGGTGTTTGCTTCATGATGACTGCTTTACCAAGCAATGTAACAAATGAGCCAAATCTTGCGCTAAACGAAAAGGGAGCCAGATAGGAAGACCAGAAGTAGTCGAGAGTAAGGTGTGGTAGAAGAAGGTAGACGAGAGTACGGAGTCGAAGAGGAAGGAAGCAGCCATTTTAGTGGTTGAAGAACTGGAGCCCTTCTCTTATGACGGTCACTTGCGATTCTTTGGTAGAATATCTTTGGTGAAGTTGCATCTCTGGTTGAGAGGAGTTTTCTTGAGCTGTTTTCTCAGTCGGGAGTTTCTCTGGTGGAGAGAAGTTGTTTTATTGGTGAAAGAGAACTTTCCTTGTTTCTCGGTCGGGTGGAAGAAGAATCTTCCGAATCTTCTAGGAAGGGTTTGCGTAACATGTGACTGTGCTTCGATATCTTCTCAAGTGTTTGAGTTGTACTCGTGAATGATTATTTGATATCAACTCAATGTATCGTGAGGATTTATTTGAAGATGTGGAACTGTTGCGTTTCATCATTTTTTTGGTAATGTTTGTTTGTAACTATTTGAGCTATTAAAGTTTTGGTAATTATCAAAATTTATCTACGACTAGGGTAACTGTACGAAACCAACAACGAATCCCGTGACATGAATTCTCAACTCTACTCACTACGTTATCAAAATACACCTGCCGTCTTCTAATACTGGGAGACATTAACTTGAAATTTGATGAAACTCAGAGCCTGAACACCAAGCACATGCTTTGTCGTCCGACGTCTCACCTCACTCAACTCATACTGGAACCTACCCACAACCTAGGTCCTACCCTTGATGTTATTATTTCAAGTCCATCTCTTGTCGACAATATCGACATATCTCCTCAAGTTCACACGGATCACTCTATTAACAACTCTACAATTGCCAATCAACCTCCTCCAAGAATTCACCAGAAAATTGAAAGAAGATCCTTAGACTTACTTTCATTTCAAAAAGATCTTCAAGAATCAGAATTCTACCAATTATCATTAAACCGACTACATTCGTGACCACAGAATTCCTTTTCAACCTCTACGACCACACATTGGAAGAGCTTCTGAACATTCAAACTCCCCTCCGTAAAATCACTATTCACCAGAAAATTGACTGTCCTTGGTTTGATGCTGACTTTTCCACTTCAAAACGGAAAACTCGACCCCTTGAACGAAGGCTGAAGCAATCTCTGAAAAACATGCACATGCTCAATCTACTGAAATTACAAGTACGAAAACAAAGGAAACTCTTTCAACCTTATCATCTTTCTCATCCTTCCTACAACTACACTTTGAAGAAGCAGAAATCGTTCAATTCCATCTTATCCCCGCAATCTCCACATCAACGCCCACTGTCACCTGATGATCTTCTAGACCATTTTGCAAACAAAACTGAAGCTATGCACCAATCTACGAAGGATGCCCCCTCCCCTAACTTCAATTCTAATTACTTGAATTCTCTGAGCTTTATTGCTTTTGATGAGGTCACTTTGTCTGAAGTTGATAAGCTCCTCAGTGACTCCTCCACCAAGCACTGTGAGCTTGACTCCTCCCAAGTCAGATTAATAAAATCCCTTTGCCATGTGCTTGCCCCAATTCTATTGCCCTCAATTCAGATTAATAAAATCCCTTTGCCATGTGCTTGCCCCAATTCTATTGCCCTCAATTCAGATTAATAAAATCCCTTTGCCATGTGCTTGCCCCAATTCTAGTCTTGTTAATAAATTGTTTGCTTTCATATTTACAGTAAATACCTCTCGTGCCATGAGAATGGCACGAGAACCAAGCCATTATCCGTCCTTGATTTACATTACTCTACAGCTGGACTACGAGTTTTGCATTCTGTGTAGAAAGAATGGCTACTCTCGGCTTCTTTTTGAGGAGGGTGTTAAAAGTCTGAATGAAACATCGAAACAACAAAGACATTTCATTCACAAAGATATCTCAAAACATTTTGCAGACAATTTACCAATAGAAATTTATGAAAAATGCAGGAAAGAGTATAGGCCTACCTGTAACACAAACATATTAAAAGTAATCAAAGAAAAAGATTTGTGAAGCATGTTATTGTTCTACGAGGCAGAAATTTTCCGATCCATTTGAATTTAGAACACATTCGTTATTTTTCAAAAGTTGCAGACTTTGAGAAATATGAACATATACCAAAACAGTATCCATATGTTAGCAGAATTCATATGATTGACGCAACAAAGTCAAGTCTTGTTCAAAAGAAACTGTCGACTACCTATGACACACATCATAAGTGACAAGTAAGCTGTAGATTGAGTTTGCAAGAGATCTATGTGTCATGGATGCAGTTTATCATCATAACTGCTAGTTTATAGGACGTTTGAAATAATTTGGCCACAAAATATTGTAGAGATCGTTTAGTGCGGATGACCAAAGGCATCGATCTATAGGGAGCCCTGGAAACTAGAGCACTCTCAATGCTTGAACTGGGTTGCTCAAGCATTGATTTGGCTCCCCTAATAAAATGTGAGTAAAGAACAAATTCAGCTGCAGATGTCTCAAAGCAACTATACAGCACACTCTCTTAGTGTGTCTAAACTCTCTTAAAGATGCCCAGCAAGATTTCCAGAAAACCCACTTCTCAGCGTTAGAACTAGTTAATAGACTTATGATGATATTTCCTGTTTCATTCAGTGCTACTGAGTGATTATTCAGTGCTTTTCATTAGTCAATAATGTTTCATATCTTGGACTCCTCTGATGTTGAACATAGATCGTGTATGACGTCACTAGAATTTGAATAGACACGGTTCTAGCGACTGTAAATTTGTGATAAATCACTGGTTCATCTCAGAATGTTGGGAATAGGTGTGTCTGAATGTATTATGGTCATAGGTATCATCAGGTTAAATTTGGTAGCATCTGCCATAAGGCCCACAATTTCCAGCATTTACCCCTACATTGGAGAATGGACTGGTGCATTAGCAGACTTTCTTCAAGCTGAAGGTGATGGAAACTATCGGTTTTGATGTCTATCGTCAGTTTTATAGGAAGCCAAGATGGCTATAAACAAATTGGAGATACCATTTTCAAGTTCTCGGTTTCATTACCGGCTTCTACACAGTTGAAAATGCAACAAGAGTTTACTACCACCAACAAGTCAAAAAGTCCAAGAAACTCGATATCTGGCCTACTTATATCAAAATTCTATGCTTGAGAGTTACATCTTTGCGTTGTCTTTGTCTTCAGCACAAGAACAGTCAAACCCTGGAGCATTTCCTTGCAAAATGAAGTGAAACTAAGTTGCATATCTTCAGAAACAAGCATTTATATCAGACTGCATGAACTTTAGCTTTAGGTATAAGCAGAGGCAAGTGCTCTTTGAAATATACTTTGTTTGGCCTGAGGTAGGCGATCGCCTCAGAGTCGTTTGAAGTGGCCACGTATAGGCTCTTTGACTCTTATTAACGTAGGGTTAAAATTGTGTGGCATCGCTGAGACTGTGTTTGATCATTTCAAAGAGATACATTAATATTAACAAATAGTTGGCATTTGCTGTTATTTTGTACTAATATATAGAAAGAAACACGTCTATCAAATGTGGGCTCGCTCCAGCCGGGGTGCTTCCCCTATTGGGCCACCTGAACACCATTCCGGGAGGGGCAAAAACTCCCTAAGCTAGAACTGGGACTCACTAACCACGAGTCCTCACTTGACCATGGGGCGTGTATACTATCGGCCTCCTGGTGTATAGAACCCTGCCTGCAGTCGACCCAAGATAGGTTAGACCCCGGAAATCTAGGTCAGGATGGGAGTTTGTCACACTTCATAGGGACGGATTATTTGCATTCGACAGGGTAAATTGGGGTAAGATTATGGATATCTTGACAAACTTGGGAGTAGACTGGAGAGATAGGAGGCTGATATGGAACTTGTACAACACGCAGACGGCTTTCGTAAGGATATGTGAAAATATATCAGAAGGTTGTAAAATAGGAAGAAGGGTAAGAAGGGTCTACTGTCGTCTCTTACTGTACATCATATATGAAGAGGCACTTATAAGAGATGTAGAAGAAGGAATAAAGGTGGGAGGCCAAATGATAAAATCTGTAAGATATGCTAATGACAAGGCAATGGTGGCAAGCAGTGACAAAGGACTGAAGGAGTTAATGGATAGTTTGAACAGAGTAACCAGTAGGTACGGAATGAAAATAAATATCAGAGGAAGACAACAAGAGGATGGAAATAAGATTGTTGATGGTGTTCTTGGATTTGATGTTGCTGGGCCAGTTTCTTTTTTTAATGGATAGAGGACCGGAAGATGAAAACGACAACACAAGAATCTGTTGCGCTCCAAAGGTAAACAAACCGAAAGAGGGCACTATATCTCAAGCGAAATGGGCCAAGAAAATAGGATACAGACATGTAATAGGTACTGCTGAACTTGAGAAAGTTGGAAAGGGACATCCTGAACTAATTGGCATGTCACCATATGAACAGTTTGAAGTGTTCTTTAAGTACTACAATGAGTACCTTAGAAATATTATTGTCAGGAAAACCATTCGATAAACTTATGCTCGACAGAAGAATAACACAGTTTACATTAGATTTGGCAGACCTACATGTTTTTGTTGGCATTATTTTGCTTAGCAGCTAGCACTCGTTGCCTCGTGAACGCATGTATTGGAATAGATAGAGCTAAAGATGTCAAGATACCTTTAGTGTCGTCCCACGTGTCTTGGAAATGGTTCCTAGAAATAAAGAAGTACATTCATCTGGCAGGTAATGATGAAGTGGCTGCAAACGACAAGCTACACAGGCAATGACCTTTGAACAAAAGTGTCCGGCAGTCTTAGCAAATGTCTGAGTGTCGATGAAGAGATGGTACCCTATTATGGTCATCTCTCAATTAATTGTATGAAGATTAAAGATTTCAAGAAAGTTGAAGGATTTTGCGATCAGCACTGTGCTCTTCCTTCTTTCGGAACAATTCGTTTAAAATCTGATAATGCAGATGATTTGCTAGATTGGTTAGAAACATTCTTGCAATTTACTAGTTCCAACTATGTGTCCGCTTGCAGAAAGAATCCTTGTACAGCAAAGAAATATTCATTTTCTAAACGGTATGCTTGTCAACTATCATCACTCAATAAAATTACGACACCAGCACGAAATCAAGGATGCACACTTGTACAGCCTCAGTTCATCTGAAAGTGAAGACTGAGCCTGCACGATGCTAAGATCCATATTATATTGAAGGATATCGTGAGGAAGTTGGTTCCTCACAGAACTGTCAGGGCAGACATATACCTGTATAATTTCATGCCTGTTAAGGATTTCATACCTGTGGACTGTGACGTTGAACCAGATTAAACCGGTTATCAGAGGGGTTGGGGTCTAGGCTTATCCAGGGTAGGGAAGGTGCGACCGACCGGCTGACCACCGGCCGGCCGGCTGACCAATAGTGGCCGGTGTCGCATGAGATTCTGTCCGGCATGAAATTGTGTCCTAATAATACTGCAACTGTCAAGCCAGACTATTAATAGGATCATGAAATTATGTCCGGGACAACACAGATAATATATCCATACATGAGTATGATGTTCCATGGATATAATTATGGATTCTATAATCTTTGTTATGAGTGCGTCGTTAAAAGTAAACTTAGGCCTAGTTCAGTCAGTCAGAAATTCGTTTAATTTGAAAATGGAGGCTACGGATCACACCGATACGACGAAGAGCGTTTATTTTGAAGACTTAACTATCTATCTGAAAACGGGCACGTACGTAGGAAACAAAACAGAGAACGAGAAGCGATGCTTGAGCAGAATGGCAAAGAACTTCATTGTTGATGGTGAGTTTATTAATAATTGATCTAGACATACTCCGAGACCGCGTCGGCTCTAGAATTTTCCAAGCTGACCCTTACTGGCCTCCACTGTAGAACCAGCAATGCTCCGTGAAACTAGTAATATTCAAAATGTCATGTTGGCCGCGAGTATGGGCACTGTTTATCAGTGTTCACAGTACAAGCATCATCATTAACAGTTCTGCATAAATACCAAGTCAGCCATTACCTGCATGGTAATAAATAATGCCTGTGAAGTTAGATGGAATTCAAATTCATTTTCATCCCTGAAGCATCACTGACGAATGCACTAGAATTCCCATTCATTTGCAATTATCCTCTGACATCTCCAGCAAAACGAACAGTCTCACAGGTCCTTAACCTTTATCATTCCAACGTTCCCAAAGTGGAACATATTGTAAAACAGCTGCTGGGCAGTGAAACAGACTATGAGTCGTTGTCATGAATATTCATCATCTTGATTAATGCTGTAGGCGTGTTTATGTACTTTTATATCGAGTCTGTTTTGGTCAATATAATTATAATTGTGGTGCGAATCGGACGAATATTGACATGTTTGCATCTAAATATTAAAAATAACTGTATGATACAGGTACGTGACAATTAATTGTTTTTATTGTACATTTTGAATAAACTGTGTTTATAGTGCTAGTGTATAGTCAAACTTTTCAGTGGTAGTGCTTTATGCATGAGCAATGTAGCTGATTTCAAATGTGTTCCACTTTGGGAACGTTGGGTCACTGTCACTATGCGGACCATTATTTTGAGTTGGTACTGAAAACTGCATTGTATAACTCCACAAGTGCCTTTTGTAACTCCACAATGACATTATTTGAGACATTATGGCATGTGAAATAATCTAGCTCCAAAATATAATATTATCACATATGTAGTACCCAGTTTCTTTTTGGGTTTGCCACGCATGATTCAAAATTCCATTCAACAAGACCAACAGCGATGATGAAACGTTGTACAATTTCTTTTTCACTGTGTATTTTAGGATGCCTAGAATAAAATATTTTACACTGAAAGAGGCTGTTGAAGCAGTTCTTAGAGATTCTGGCAGTGACAAAGACTCAGATGATGATGATAGTGTTCTGGAAATATGCATCCTCCCGCCGAATGACGGTGCAGACAGCGAAGTCGAAGCGATCGACGAGGACAATTTAACAGCTGTGGAGCCTGCAGATGTATGTGGAGAACTTCATGTTTTCACAGGTGGTGATGATACAAAAAAGACCACTGAAACAAATAATGGTCAGCTGGAAGTAGCAGAAACAAAACGGAAAACGAGGTCACGAAAGCCAGTTCACAGTCGAGATCATGATGTGGTTGTGACTCAGTCCAGATCTCCTGACGAAACCCTCTAAGAAGAAAAGAACATCGCAGCCTACCTGCATTTTCAGTGACAATGATGATGATGCTTCTTTGAGTAAAAAAGTTGGTAAAATACCAAAACGAGGTAGAAGTCACCAGATCAGCAGTTTAGCCTGGAAACCTGCCGACAGATACTTATCTGAAATTCCATCTAGTATGCTGCCAAAAATAGCTAACTTGCACCCAGAACTTATTCACAAGACACCCCTGGAGTTATTTGACCTATTTTGTGGACCTGAGTTGTTTGACAACCTAAAAGTGCAGACTGAACTCTATGTCCATCAAGATCGGAATGATCCCACTTTTGTAACATCGTGCGAAGAAGTTCGGAAGTTTGTTGGGATTGTTCTTCTGTCGGGATATAACAGCCTACCGCAAGAGCGAGATTACTGGAGTACAACAGATGATCTAGGCCAGAGGTAGGCAAACTACGGCCCGCGGGCCGGATCCGGCCCGCACACGCGTTTTGACCGGCCCCAAAAATCTCATCAGACAGCCAAACATTTTCCAGATAGGAATGCATTACTTGTGCCGATTGACTTACTTATCTTACCTATAGGATCATTGTAATTTAAATAATTATTGATCTGTATAAGTTTACTTACTTTACTATCTTTGATGTTTACACCCGCTTCCGGTTTTGATAGCGTGTGATTGTAACATGCTTAGATTATTAATACGTAGATCTCCAATCTCGCGAAATCGACGGCACATCCGAGATTTAAACGTAGCTTTGCCTTGCATTCTCGATAAACATCAACAATTTAATCGCAAAGCTTTTGTGATTAAATTATCAGTGTTCTTTCATTTCATTTTAATGATTTCATGTAAGAATACTTTATTAAAAATAAATAAAATATAAATATCCCTTTTACTTTCGACAAAAAGCTAAAGTTAATTAATAATAAAATGAAACGATAAATACAAAATTTCCAGTTGGGTAAAGCCCACTGATCTATAAAGAGATCAATGGTATTAGCTATATTAATGGCAAAGCCACGTTTAATTCTCGCAGTACCGTTCAATTGTTAAGCTTAGATAGGATATTCCCTGTCTAGCTATCTAAACTCTAAAGTCCTTGGTAACATGTATTTGTTTGTTTTAGCAGTTTAGCTTATTTATTTTTTTAATATTTTCTGCTAAAAGTGCGTGATTTTTTTAAATTTAAAATATTTTTTCGCAAATTTTAACGGTAAAGCAGTGTGCTTAATATGCCGAGACGCGGTGGCGGTTTTTAAGGAGTTCAATCTAAAACGGCATTTTCAAAGCAAACACAGCGGTTTTGGAAATAACTTAAAAGAAACTGAATTACCAGCAAAAGCTGATGACTTGGTTCAAAAATTAAAACATGAACAAACATTTTTTGTGAAGCAATCAGCTGTACAAGAAGCTGCCACAATGGCCAGTTTTGTGCTTTCTCATAAGATTGTTAAGCAATCAAAAGCATTTTCAGAAGGCGAGTTTTTGAAGGATTGCATGATTGCCGTGTCCGATATTTTATGCCCAGAGAGCAAAAAAAAGTTTGAAAGTATATCACTGTCAAGAAGAACGGTAGTTCGCCGGATTGAGTGTATATCTGAAGATCTTACAGACCAGCTTGGTATTAGAATCAAGTCATTCCTGTGGTATTCATTGGCACTAGATGAGAGCACAGATATCAGTGATACTGCTCAACTGCTCATATTTATCAGAGGAATTGATGACAAATTTGTCATCACTGAAGAGTTGTTATCAGTAGAACACTTAAAGGACACCACAACAGGAGATGATTTGTTTGAAAGTGTCAGTAGTTGCATTGAAAGATTTGGATTGCCATGGGATAAGCTTGTGAATGTAACAACAGATGGGGCCCCCAGTTTAACTGGGAAAAATGTTGGTTTGCTGAGGAAAATGAAAGACAAAGTTTCAGGTGTTAATTCTTCCCATTCTATGTTGTCTCTGCATTGCATTATTCATCAAGAAAGCTTGTGTAAATCTGTGTTGGACCTCAAACATATTGTTGGCCCAGTGGTCAGTGTTGTCAATTTCATCAAAGCTAGAGGACTTAACCCCTTTCGTGTGCGGAACGTAATATTACGTTTGCGCCAAACCGGACGTCATTGTGCGGAACGTAATATTACGTTTTTATTAGCCTTTGACTTCTACGCACTGTGATGGCCGTAATATTACGTTCTAACATGGTTTTTGCGTTTTGATTCGGTAGATGACAGCAGTGGTTAGTAAAATTTCGACAAACAAAGCAGCTCTTGGTGTATTTACTCTTCAACATCGTCGGACACACTTCCGAATTTTGTTGTGGACTTCGGGCGAATATCTATTCATATTACTGTTTTATTATACAATAATCTGACTTTTTTCTAGTCACAGTTATGTCTAATACAGAGACTTTGAATAAAAAAAGAAAGCTCAGCGCCGCTGAACTAGCTGCTGCTTTGCAACATATTACAAATTCTGACGAGGAAGATCTTATAGATTCTGATGATGACGAAAGTTCCGAAGATGAGTTAGAAGGTGACGATGAAGACAGTGACAACACTGTTGATTACGATGTAGGTGTGGATGATGACGAACAATTCCAATGGACTATCGAACAGCAACCTGGACGTCAACAACTGCCCTTTACAGGTACACCAGGCATGAACATTCCGGTAGATGCACCTGATGATCCCCTTCAATATTTTGAAATTTTCATGACTGATGACATTGTTGAAACCATCGTTACCAAAACAAATCGTCGTTATGTTCAGCTTTCTGGGCAACGGCTGAAACGAAGATCACGACTGAATAACTGGACGGACACTAATTCGGGTGAGATAAAGGTGCTTCTGGCACTAATTCTCTATCAAGGTATAGTCCAGAAACCGGAAAGTGCAATGCATTGGAGTACCAAACCTTTGTTATCCACACCGTACATAAGTCGTATCATGAAGATCGATCGCTTCTTGAATCTTATGAGATGTTTACATTTTGTTGATAGTACCACTCTTCCAGAAACAACATCAAAAGTCGAGAAATCATACAACAAAGTGAAGGCAATTTTTGAAGCCATTACTTCCAGATTCTCTGTAATCTACACACCAGATCAGAATATAGCAATCGATGAGTCACTTATGCTCTGGAAGGGCTGCTTAGCCATGAAACAGTACATTCCGCTGAAAAGAGCGAGATTTGGTCTGAAATCTTATATCCTCTCTGAATCGGGTAGCGGGTACATTTGGAAGGAATTCATACACTTAGGAACGGCAATGGAGTTGGAGCAATCCAAAGATAATCTGAAGACTTCCAGAATCGTCATAACTCTGCTACAGGATTTGCTTGGAAAAGGTTACACAGTGTATATGGATAATTTCTATACATCTCCAACATTATTCAGACAACTTGTTGAAAATGATACTGATGCGGTTGGGACTGTTCGTTTAAATAGAAGAAATATCCCTCAAGAACTAAAGAAGAAAATAGCTCGTGGTCAAGTTGTCACACGTTATTGTGGGAAATTGATGGCTCTGAAGTGGCACGATAAGAAAGACGTTTCAATGCTGTCTACATTCCACACTGGAGCAGTTCAAGATGTTGCTGGGCATGGTGGTACACGAAAGAAGCCCGTTGTAATTTGTGACTATAATGCAAACATGGGTGCAGTCGATGTTTCTGATCAAATGCTGACCTCCTATCCATCTGAGAGAAAACGTCACAAGGTGTGGTATAAAAAACTCTTCCGTCATCTACTCAACAAAATCTCATTGAACTGCTATATACTTTTCAAGAAACACAACCCAAAGAAAATTACTCATATCCAGTTTCGATTGCAACTCATTGAGAGGTTGCTACAGGAGTATCACGTGCCAGAGGAACAAGTCCGACGTGGACGCCCATCAGCCCTTTCAGGAGGTGATCCTTTACGATTGACAGGCCATCATTTCCCCAAATATGTACCTGCTAGTGCTAAGAAGATCAATGCACAAAGAGTCTGCATAGTTTGTTCATCTCAAACTAAGAATGGGAAGAAAGTACGTAAAGAGACGCGGTACCAGTGTGTCGAGTGTGATGTTGGTTTGTGCGCAGCTCCGTGCTTCGAAGTATATCACACTAATAGACATTTCTGAAGAAAAAATAACTTTGTGAGACTTTTACTTGGATTTTGGAACAAGCATTCATATTGGAACAATTTAGTGAAGTCAAACAAGAAATAAAAAAAAAAAATTTGGGAGAAATAATTCCACAAGGACGGCGGGTTAAGAAAAATTTAATTCCACACGAAAAGGGTTAATCACAGACAATTCAAATCTATGCTTGAGGATTTGGAATCAGAATATTCAGATGTCTTGTATCATACAAATGTTCGTTGGTTGAGTTTGGGAAAAGTATTACAGAGAGTATGGAATTTAAGAGAAGAAATAGTTATGTTCATTGAAATGAAAGGCGCTATAATGGAGTTCTCAACTCAAATAAAAAAAAGAGAATGGCAGTCCAACTTTGCATTTGCAGTTGACATAATTGCAAAACTGAATGAGCTTAACTTGAAACTGCAAGGCAAAGGTGTGTTTGCACATGACTTGTATGCCGAAGTGAAATCATTTCAGGTGAAACTAATGTTGTTTTCAAGACAGTTGAAAGCACACAACTATGCTCACTTCCCAACGCTCCAGCTGCAAACCGTCGCAACACAGTCAGCAGAAAAGTATAGTCAGCAGCTTTCACTTTTGAACGAGGAATTTGTACGACGATTTTCTGATTTAAAATCACTGGAGAAAGATTTTGCTCTGCTGACTGTGCCATTCACAATTGACATTGAGTGTTCCTGAAGAACTGCAGCTTGAGGTAATAGACCTCCAAAATGACATTGTTCTTAAAGAACAGTTCAAAGAATTAGAACTGATGCAATTCTGGTCATCGCTGCGGGAGGACAAATTCTTAAATTTGCAAACTTTTGCAAGGAAGATGTTTACCTTATTTGCATCCACATACATCTGTGAACAAACGTTTTCAATGATGAACATCAACAAATCCAAATGTCGATCTCAGTTGACTGATGCAAATTTGACATCAATAATGAGAATTGCGACTAGTACAATCAATCCAAACTTTGAAAAACTTGTTAAAACATGTTCTCAGCTGCATAACACACTCTGACAATGGCAGAAAATAAAATTTGGATCTTGTTTTCTTTTAAATTTGTATATGATCATTTTATTAATTTATTTGTTTGCTTCGGTTTAACCATGTTTGACGCTTATGAAAGTCAAAAATTTGTAACCCGGCCCTCAAAAATTTTATGAAACTTCAAGTGGCCCCAGGTCCCAAAAGTTTGCCCATCCCTGATCTAGGCTGTGAGGCAGTTTGCAAGACAATGACAAAGAACAGGTTCCAAGAGATCAAGAAGTTCGTTCATGCTGCTGACAATCACAACCTTTCGGCATCGAAAGTTGCCAAAATGCAACCTATCTATGACAGCTTGAACAATGCATTATTGCAGTTTGGTGTTTTCCATGAAAAGTTGAGCATTGACGAGTCTATGGTGCCTTATTATGGCCATCACAGCGCTAAAATGTTCATCTGTGGAAAGCCAATCAGGTTCGGGTACAAAGTATGGATGCTTTGCTCATCTGATGGGTTTCCATACCAAGCAAACATTTATTGTGGCAGAAGTGACAGACCAGAAAAGACCGGTCTTGGTGAGCACATTGTTCTTGGCTTTGTTGACAAAATTCCAGTCAAGGCTCAGCACCAGCTGTACTTCGATAACTTCTTCACATCGTATTCGTTGATGTGCCAGCTCCGAGACCTTGGAATGAAAGCTACTGGTACTGGTAGGGAAGGTCGATTCGGTGATGCAGTTTTGCCACCAAAATCTGAGTTCAACAAGGCACATAGAGGAAAGTTTGTTCACACATCTGATGGCAAGATGAACATTGTTCGCTGGAGTGATAACAATGTTGTCACATGTCTTAGTAATTTTGACACTGTCAGCCCTGTTGTCATGGTCGAGCGACATATGAAGGGGAGTCAGGGTAAGGCCAAGGTCACACAGCCACGAATGATCTGCAACTACACGTCAGGAATGGGTGGGGTGGACCTACTGGACCGTCTTCTTTCTACATACAGACCAAAAATAAAAGGGAAAAAATGGTGGTGGAATTTGTTTGCGAATGCATTGAATACTGCTGTTGTGGCTGCCTGGAAGATGCAGTGTGTGCTGCTTCCAGCACCAGAACGACAGAGTCACATCCAATTTCGACGCGATGTGTTTGCGGTCTGCTGAAGGGTGTGCCACGTCAGCAAGTGACAAGCGGCTCCACGAACTGTGCTTTGGAACATACCATACCAAGGAACAACAATGACTTTGCAGTGTCTAATTCTGTTTAAACTGTTTAGTTAAATGAACTAAATCCTATTTGTGAATCACAACTTTTGGACACTGATTAACTGCATTCTTTTAAGAAAGTAACATTTTGCTGATGCATGGTGCTTATGCTAGCCAAAGTGACCCAACGTTCCACTTTGGGAACATATGAAAAACTTTGATATGAACTGAAAATAAATAAATTTTGTTCATGCTTGCCTTTAATCAGGTTGTAAACTGTATCGTAACTAAATTCAGAAGTGATTGCAAAACAATTTCAGTATCTGGGATGATAAAGGTTAAGACCATAGACAAAACTCTAATACCAGTTAATGTAAGGGACAGTTTTAGTAAGGTGATTTCAGTATTAGACAGTTAATTTAATTAAGGTATTTGAATTTCAGTTCAACAATTACTTGATTACAGCTTAACACAAATTACTAATTATTCAGACTGTTCAAGTTCAATTGTAAACCTTTTTAAGGAAAGAAATAGTAAGAGCAAATAGTCCTTCAAAAGAACTGTTGTTAATAAAGCAAAAACATTTCATCCAGTTTCAACTATCAGTTTTGTGTCTGTAGGTGAAGAACTATTTTATGCAGTAGCTGGGAGCAAGAGGAGACTTGTGCTCAGAACTGAAGCAGACATTATGCGCATACTGAAGCTATCTCACGACAATTCTTCACATCAAGGAATTAACCGAACGACTTACAAGATCTGCCTGGACTATTACTGGCCAACAATGACTGCAGATATTAAAGACTGGGTCAGTTTTTTTTAACAATAATAACATCAATTTCAGTTACAGAGAACCTTGTAACAAGAAAACAGTTGGCCCTCAGTTTATTAATTAGAACTGAACATTGCAAAATTGACAAATCATTTGACCTTTCAGCTGTGAAATTTTCTATACAGCATCCGCATGTGAAATGGAATAAATTCATTGCACAGATGGGTGTCATTTACCTCCCAATCCTTGTACTGCCACCAAACAGAATAGGGCTTTCTCAATATTGGGTCCCAGTGTAGGGAATAGCCTACCACAGACCTGCGTTATCTCCTGTGGGACCTGTCTATAGCCCTTTCTGGGTCGGGAGCACTTCTAGTTATCTTGAAGAGGCGCTATGTAAAGTCCTTAGACAGGTTTGTGCAAAATGTACATGTGTTGACATTGTAACCATTGTTTTCTCGAATGCCTACAGCAATTTCATTATTTGACAGATAAAACGATGTGCTCCATGTCAATTGAACAATCCATTGGCACTTGTGCCACAAAAATTGCAGCCCATTGAGACTACAGAAAGATGGGAGGTACTCGGCATGGATTTGGTGTCTTTACCTCAGACTCCTTCAGGGAACAGATTTCTGTTCACTGCTACTGACCTCTTCACGAAATTCATCTTCTTACGGGCGATTCCAGACAAGTCTGCTACTTCTGTATCAACAGCAATACTGGAACTGTTTCATATATATGGACCTCTACGTCGCATAATTGCGGTTCAAGGCAGAGAATTTGTGAATGCAGTAAGCACTTACACTTCATTCTGTGACACTTTTAATGGCTTCATTATGTGAACAGACAATACATCAAACTACAGCTGACTTGCGAGTTGCATATATGATTCTTATACTTACCAATGCGTTTGTCATGGAAGCTATATGGTTGCTTGTGTCGCTCTGGCCTGTTCATGTCAGATTATTTCTTTCACGTACTTATAAATAGTAAACAATCACAGAAGCAGCGGCACAAACAAATAGCAAAGTATGATGATTTTTTTTCACAGTTTGACTAAGTGGAATGCATTTGTGAATGCAGTAAGCACTCACACTTCATTTGAAGAAGTATTTCTATGTACTCACTTACAAACGGTGTGTTTTAAGAATGAGAAAGTATTACAAGATGGCCTTAAACAATTGCACAAATGTTTTCAAGTCCAAATTATAATGCTTTTTTAATAAATCAGAATGATTTAAACCTGTTTTTTATGCCAATATGTTTTGAAATATGGTAATAGGTCAATTCGGAGCTGTTCCAATCTTTTGGAGTGCGACACTCCATTACGTCTGCTTACCATCACAATGTAACGGACAAGCCGTACGCACAAACCAAACCGTGAAACATGCTCTTGCCAAATATGTTAACGAGAAGCAGGATAACTGGGATAAGTGAGTGATTATTAGTAAGTTACTATAGAATGAACTGCCTTATGTGGATATAAAGAACCAAGTTATTTCTGGCCAAGGTATTGCGTAGGACAATTTACCTTTACTTGCAACAATGTACATGTACTTGCATTGTGCAACATATGTAGTGCTATTAACAAAGGTGAATTCACCAACCAAAGCTGTGGGCATTGCCTGCACTCTTGTACAATATTGGAGTTAGCAAATGCATTGAAACTCTATTAGCATACAGCATTACAGTTGCATTAAAGTTCCTCAGTATGTGATTTGGAAACATTTCCATGAGGCTGCCATTGCCTCATGGCAGGAAAATGACGTAATGCAGCACACGGTTTCTGAAGGGACCGTTGCAGAAGTCGTCAGTGAATGCAACCAGGTCAAGGAAACTGTTCGAGGGAAGTTGAAATCAGCCCGTGAGAAATACAGTGCAGATTACAATGCTCGGAAAATAAAAGGCAAATCCCTCATATCTATTTCTGTTGGTGACATGGTCTTGAAGAAGAACGCTCGAAAAGGCACACAGCAAGGAGGACGGCTGCAGCCAGAATACTCAGGGCCCTATACGGTTGAAGCAATAACCTCCAGTGGCCAGGTGACCCTGAAGAATAAATCTGGGGTGTAGCTGGCAACAAGATACAATGTTGGCCTAATGAAGCCATATATTATCAGAACTGAGGCAAATGCAACAGCCAGCTCCACTAGTATCAAGCCTGAAGTTACTGAGGTTGTGAAAGAAGTTGCCACAGAGGAGGGTCCATCAACCAGTGCTCCTCATTCAAGCCCTCAGCCACCATCAAAGCGGCATGGAAAAACCATGCCAAGGGAACGTTTGCGCTTGAAACGAGTTGGAATTGAAGGTTACTGTATTTCCTTTGTATTTCTTCAATGTTACACCTGGAGTGAGGGACTTCAGCCTAAATGAAAAAGTCAGTCAGACACCTGATAGAATAATTTATACTTCAAGCTGGTGCATCTGTTATAAGCAACATATGTGAAGTAACAGTTAGATTTACTTTATAAAATTAACGATACTTAATGAATTCTATGAAGCAGTTTCAATGTCACTGTTGAACTTGAGAAAGAAGAAAACCGTGACAAAAAAATTCAAATGTCAGTAGCTATCTACCAACTTATTGTCATTCTAAGGAAATACAATTCCAATAGCATTGTCATAATCAGAAGCATGCAATTGTGGGTGATTGTTTGCAGGAATAAGCAATGATTGTGGTGAAAAAACTATGAATGGGGACAGTGTACAAGACGCGGTTGTTTCGGTGGCATCTCGGAGAGAGGAAACAGAGGAACGGTATGGATAATGCTTAACATACGGCATATATGTGTTTTGGTGCTAGGTCTCAACTCTTCTAGGACCCATGTGATATGGTTTTCAATAACTTTTCACCAACCAGCAGCTGCTGCTAAAACTGTATCTTAGACATGCGTCATCGATAAGTTGTCATTTTTCATTGTGGCAACCAGTTTTGGATGGTGGAAACTACAGTTACGTGATACGATTGGGCATTAGGCAATCAGTGTAAGGAAGCAAATTTATATGACTTCGTTCATAGTTTTCCTTTATACACCAATGATTGGAAGTTTAAACGTTAATGTTTGTGAAATCATTTGCTGCGTAACAAGTTTGCAATTGCTGAATAACCTGACATTACTTTACATTGATGCATTAAGTACAGACACACAAATTGCTCTAGTGAATGCATGGCATGCTGCAGATAATGTGTTTTGCTGGATACTAATTTCACTGTTTTGGTTCTTTCGCACAGCATTGCACTAAGAAGACAATGTGAACAAAGACTAACCAATTATATTTTGACATCACCTGAAGTAAAAGTGAGTGATTAATAAATGTCTTTAATGTTCTACCTAAGTTGTCTGTATTTACATTGCAGCAGAAAGAAGTCTATATTCCAAGGAAGAAGCAGCTTATGCACTATACGAATGTTATTATATTTTCATAAGCAGGCCTACTACCAATTTTGAACATCCTATGTTCCACAAGCATTAACTGCTATTCAGAAAGCATTTGCTCCAGGATACATATCATGAAACTAGGACAAAGTTACTCAAACTATATGCAAAAAGCTCATTATATTGCTGGCTTGGCAACTATTTAAATAACTGCCTTTTAATAAAACCATAACCATATTATTTTTTATGTGTTTTTACTGACATTTGATAGCACCGCTGGCACCACTGCAGTTGTACTGCACAGCAGTTGTGCGCGAAGGAGTTGCTTAAGGTCCCTACGCAGCGACTCTTCAGACGAGGGTCAAACCCGCTCACTCAGCACACTCTAAGCGTTGCGGCCAGACTGCTCTAACCAATCGGCCACCGTTCCTTTTGGTATAGCAGGTTTTCAGGAATGGTTTACTGTTCATGTCTTGACAGAGTTATGATATTATCTGCATTTGTGTTTTGCTGAAACTTGTAACAGGAACATTTGGTGGCAATTTTGGTGGAAAACAAGCTATCAACATTCAACGCAATGTACAAGAAGTCACACAAGACTACACCTGAACATCGTGCTGTTGCTTTGCAAGGATTTGGACCAATGGAAACGGATGATCTTGTAAGTGAACTACAACTGCACGAAGCCAGAATGCCCAGTTTGCAAATGCAATGATTCAGTAATTATGTTTAGCATGTAATGCTATGTGGGAAAAATCTGCAAGGTCGTAATTGGCTGTTAAAGGATGTCGTGGCAACCCCTAGACAGGCTCAGTTCTTATATAACTGGCTGATTTACTAACCATCTTGCATTTATATTTGCAGGTGCTGAACATAGCCCAAACCTTAGGAGTTCATCTGTGTGAAACCTTGAACCCACCACGACAACATAAGTGACATGCGCTACCTAGCTGATGTCTGGATTCCGGAGGTATGTGAATGATGGTCAAGGTAAATGATTAGTTTCTTCATTGCTGCATGCATCTGCGATGAGTAAAAAAATGTTGAATACAAGTAGAAAGACCTAGATTATGCAAAAAGGAAATGAAAGTTTATGAAGCATGTACTTTCTGTAGCTTGATGTTTGGTAACTTGACAGTATCTTGTTTTGGTTTTTGTAGGCTATAATTTTTGCTATACAGCAGATGGATACGGTTTCACGCGAGGAAGCGGAGCAGATATTCCATCAGGGTCTTCCTTACACTGAAGAAGAATGTCGGGGCATGTGGTAGCCATGGTGGCATGTATACTGTGGTTTCAAACGTTCATATGGAGAATATCTCATGCAATGCTGTGTATACATCGATTAGCTTAAATACGCAATAAATAAAAACACGAATTTGTTGCAGGATTAAAAAGATTGTGTTGTTGGAGGATTCTGGAGTTTGCAGTTCATTCATTCTGAGCATTCATATAGTGTCCATTCAAGAACCTACTTAGGAGCGCTATCAACCCAGCGAAAACTAAACAAAAGGACAAGCAGAGACCTCAAGTGGGAGGTCATTCCATGCAGTCAAACATATCTGAGATAATTATATTCATTTCTAAACGGCCAGATTTAGACAGATATTTTCAAATTGGGAGATTGTGTTGTCATTGTAGTTGACAAATTTATGGTAGGTAAGAGGCCTGTTAATTCCCTCCAAAAATGAGATTGTTCCATGATGGTTTCGCCCGTTGATAGATCAATATTCAAGTAACCCATTAAGAGCAAGTGTCTCTCATTTTTTTCTTAATACTGACATTTAGGATTTTATCCAATTTATTGCATAACTCGTTTAACTAGTCAACTAGAGCAGCAACTAATACATGAACACAAACCATGATCGCGTCAATAGACAACACCCGCAACTGACTAAGCTGGTCGTAAATTAGTAACAACTCCGTGCAACTAGGCTCACGTGATACAAGAGAGTGAGTGCAGAGTCAATAGTAACTCAAGCGACATAGGCCAGCAGGCAACGACCGCTAAATATAAATAAGATTCAACTGTTCCCACATTATATTCCTCATCTCGTAATATAAGATGAGGGAAAAACACTAAAACGTACTAAAATACTACAGTTTATTCATATTAACCCTTTGACCGCCAGATATATTTCGCCTGTAAGTCTAGTCTCCGCCAGGCTTTTTTGGGGATTATGGCCCATTTCACCCATCCAGGGTATAAAACGTTACATCTCATCAACCACACACGTTAGAGGTAAAGTGTATACATAAAATTTGTTCAAAATCAAATTCTGAACAGATATACTATGGTTATATGGTTGCATGTGCTTGTTCCTTTCAGATACAACCGTTTTAGTAACCGAAATACCTAATAAGTCATAATTTTTATGGTCTTCAAGTGTTATAAATATATATTCTACATAACCAAGTGCTTTTTCATTTACCAGTAAGGCCATAGCTCAACTTCTGCTGTTCTTACCATTCATGCATTCAATCATTATGGGAATTTATATAGCGCCTCTTCAAGATTCCTATTCCGGAACGCTCCCAGTCCAGTAACGGCAAAGGGTGAAATGGGCCATATTTGTGTTACTCTGTGTATTCATTCAACTCATCATAAGAAGGAAACTGACTTACTTTAGACACGTTTGTAGAATGGACGACAAGTGGCTGGTGAGGAGTGTGGTAATTGGAGATGGACAGAAATTCAATAAGAGGTAGACTAGGCAGAGAGTGGTTGGACGATCGGTCATTGTGTGGCACAGTGGCCGATCGGTTAGAGCGGTCAGCCCTGGACTCAGTGTGCGCTGAACGAATGGGTTCGACTCTCGTCCGGGAAGTCACTGCTTAGGGACCTTGAGCAAGTCCTTCGTGCACAAATGCTCTGCAGCACAACTGAGGCTTGTGTATGCACTTCTGAGCAAAAATTGTTGAAAGAAGGCCTCATCAAATTTCGATAATAAAATAAAAAATTAAAATAATGGTGCAATGAAGAGATTCACATCATCATCAGAAAAGCACAGGACTTGGATATGTGGCGTTGGACTGATGGATGGGTACTGTGCACAGGTAGATGCTACAAGTTCACACCATGCTTCATGTTCAATATGATTCCTTCGTATACATTTTGTGGCCCTATGATGCAAAAATACTACAGTTTATTCATATTAATATAATGCGGCTAGATTTATGGTCCGGACACAACTTCATGCCGGACAATATCTCACGACTGTCGTATGAAATACTGTCTTTGCAACGATAGTGAGCGGAGTTGGACACAATTTCATGCAGAACCAATCGCAGCTAAAATTTTGGAAACAATTAATGAAGAGAAACTTGACTCTCAAAACTGTTCAGGAGGATCCTTCGACAACGCTGCAACGATGTCCGGTAAGAATAATGGCGTACAAGCTCATCTGAAAAATGTCAACCAGAATTTTATTTTTATTCCTTGTGGAAATCACCCATTGAATCTCGTAGGAAATGATGCTGCCGAGTCCTGTTTCGAATCAACTAATTATTTTGGAATATTTCAAAAAGTCTTCAACTTTTTCAGTGGAAGTCCATCTTGCTGGAAGATTCTTAAACTGAATATGAGGGAATCATTGCATTCTGTGTCAACTACACGATGGACAGCGAGATTTAAATCGGCTAAACCAATCGTAAAAAATCTGGACAAAATAATCAAATCTTTGGAAGATGTAGCAGAAAAATTGAATCTGCCTGCACAGCTAATCGCTGAATGCAACGGACTTAAGAAATATCTATCAACATTTGAAACTGTTTCGATGAACAACATTTGGTTTCATATCTTGACAAAGATTGATCACATGAATTCTATTGTAGAAGCTCGTGGAGCAACACTTGACGTTGAAATGGATAACTTGAATTCTCTGCGGAACTCAATTGAGAGCATGAAGTTTGATGAAATTATTGAAAAGAGTAAAGAAGAGGCTTTGAAGTTTAAATTATCAGAAACCTTCAGCATCAATCGTAAATGCACGACACAAGAGAAAGCTGAAGACTTTTATAAAAAAGTTTTCAATAAGATTCTTTCAACACTCACTAAAAGTCTTTCAACAAGATTCTCAGCTATTGCAAGCATCGTGGAGAATTTTGAATTTTTATGGCAATTCAATTCTATGAGTGACGATCAGTTGAAAGAGGCAGCTACACGATATACTGTTAGCCGTTCAAAAGATATATCACCTGAGCTCGTCGAAGAAATGATTTTTCTCAAAGAAATACACAAAATTAATTTCAAGCTTCCTCTTTCACCAAAAAATCTACTACGAGAAATAGTGACTCAAAATCTGGTCGATCTGTTTCCAAATGTGTTTATTTCCTTGAGAATTTTCATGACGTTACCTATATCTGCTGCAGATGCCGAGAGATCATTCAGTAATCAAAAAAGAACTAAGAACTACCTCCGTTCCACGATGGGTCAGCAGCGTCTGAATGGATTGGCTATGTTAAGCATTAATTCTGATATCGCTAGAACTTTAAATTATCAAAGCGTTATTGAAAAATTTGTTGCTTTGAAGATACGAAGGATGATTTGAAACTTTCCATTAAGCTTTTGAAAGATATTTTCTTAACTAAATCCGGTTTATTAAATTTAAAAATAAAATACAAATATATCACAAAATTTATTATTTTTAATTGAAAAAAACCTTGAAAATTAGTTGTGGCCCTGGGCCTCAAAATCCTGTCCTAGGCCCTGTATATATATATATATATATATATATATATATATATATATATATATATATATATATATATATATATATATATATATATATATATATACACACACACATACAATCTATATATATATAAATATATGCGGCGTTTGATAGAATTATAGAATTCAAACAGTATTCCTTTCAGTCTATTTCTATCTGTCATTATTACGTAACATTAAAATCAGCATGAAGTCAAGCCCTTGTGAATCCTATGTGCCGAAGAAAAGAATACCGAACGAGTCATATAAACGTATGGTACGGAAAAGATAAGGTTTCAGTAAAAGGTCATGTCAATGTCGAAGACAGGAGAATTAGCAGCGCAGATATCGGTGAATGAAGAATCAAGGTTGAGGTCTATACTCTATAGGTTACTAAGTACTTCCTGTGCACGTCTACACAACATTCAGCGCACCTCCTCAATTCGCCTCTGACCAAGCCCGCGTTTGGCCTCATCCAAACGAGGGCCATGACACCTACACTGCGCGCTTGTGTGTAGGCCTATAGGATAGGTATATGTAGAGACAGACAAACAGACAGACAAAGCCTGTCCCATTCCAAGGCATGCAGGTGGCATTTCAATTGAAAGGAATTGACCGGCCGTGGACTTCAATATGAGACTTCTTGACTGTAGCCCCACTCAATGAGTCTAAGTTTGATTGACAAGACAGTGGTAGCTAGTCATTCAGTTTCCCGAGAAACAGACTGCCCACAAAACTTGTCCTTTAAGCAGGTGCTATGACTCACTCTGCAGTCTGCACATGTTGTGTGTTGACACTTTCCCACAGTCTATACTAGCACCCTGGGTGGTCTCACCACTGGTCTGAAGAAGCCATTGGCTCAACAACATGATATGGGAACGGAACGAAATGCCGTCCTTCACAGACCCAGTGATGTTGCTGTGGTCATTTTGCTTTTATAGACTGAAAATAATATTATAAAATCTAAAAAAAATTTTTTTTTAATATCGACGTTGATTATCTTGCCGATATTTTATACTGACCATATCTCTATAATCGGCCCGATTAATCGGCCGGTACAGCTCTAATAAATGGAGTTGTGAATCAAGTGGTTCCAGTGCACAAAGTAGTGATCTAGAAAATGTTGACAGTGATGACAACACATGTAGTGTGCAACTATCCTTCATTCAACAAGTCAACCAAAGGCTTTTATGTTGAAGTTGGCCATCGAAGCTGGAAACACTTCCCTTGTATCTCCAAAGAAAACATCACAGAAAGCACTTGGCGATGAAATACAGAACAAGGTAAAAGAATTCTATTGTTCTGATGATGTGACTTGGGCTGCTCTAGGGATTCGAGATGGAAGCATCGTGAAGAGAGGTGGACACCGGAAGACTGTTTTGTAAAAGAGGTATTTGACTATGAATGTTATGGAGACCTATCAGATGTTTAAAAAGAAGAATCCAGAGGCACATTTGGGAAAGTCAAAATTCTTTCAACTTCGTCCTAGACATGTGCAACTGGTGGCCAATATCCCGCACAATGTCTGTATTTGTAAGATACACGGAAACATGGATTCTCTATTGCAAGGATTGTCCAAACAGTTTTCCTTATTCAGGTAGATCACTTATTGAGGCTCAAGTGTGTCAGAGATGATAATGATGATTGCTCTGCCCGAAGGCAAGTCCATTCGCTTTACGCCACCCGAGGATGAGATGAGTGAGGTGGTTTCCAGTTGCCTTACCCACAGTCAATTATGGGTGATGAACTTGTCCAAGGTCGCTACAGTTGACTCGGGGTGGGTTAGAATCAGCGATCCTCCAAATGCAAGTCACCGACCATCCCACTACACCACCACGCCCCATTACGCCACAGCGCCCCATGTCAGAGAGCGAATGTCAAATGCATTTTAAGTACTTGGGCTGTCTGTTCAGATATTCAGTTTTCTGTAAATCTGTATAATTCAGATGATGAGAGCGATGACGAAGTATCAATTAAATGGAAGACATGGGAAATACTTGAATACAAAACACATTGTCTAAAAATGGATGAGCAAAGCATGTTATTCAAAACAAGCAAAACTCACATTCGACCAAGGTGTGCAGTTCTACAAGTCGATTTTGCAGAGAATTATGCTGCTACAACCTATGTTGAAGTCCAGAGCACACATTGGAACCACCAGCAAGTTACTGTTTTCACGGCAGTTGCTTGGCTCAAGATTGTTGCCAGTCATTCATGATAGTATCGGATGACCTCATTCATCAAAAAATCACAGTTTGGGCGATGCTAAAGGTAATAATGAAATACCTGAAAGAAGCATTTCAGGTCGACCAGGTGAATTTTTTCATCAATGGATGTGCTGCTCAGTTTAAGAACAGAGATACACCATGGCAAACTTGTGTTTTATGGAGGAGGATTTCAACATGCAAGGCGAGTGGGCTTTCTTTGCAAGCAGCCATGGAAAAGGTTCAGTTGATGCAGTTGGTGGAACAGTGAAGAGAAGTGTGTGGAGGGAGGTCAATGGAAGAAAGGTCATTGTGAAGGATGCTGATACATTTTACAAGGTTGTATCAGAGCAATGTCATCAAATCAAAGATCTCTTCCTATCATCCCATTCTCAGCTACTGGAGTCTCGCTGGCAACGTGCGCTTCCAGTAACTGCAATCCAGAAGCATCATATCTTCAAGTGTGCTGGAAATGATGAGCTTTACATTGGTCGGTACGCTTCAGAGCATCCGCTGCAGAAATGTCAAGTCCTGTCAGAGAAGACTTCAAAAGAGAATGATGACGTCGCTGATGACAAAAATACAGATCAACCAACTATCGGTAGTTCTACAACTCCTATGTTATTGGTTGCAGTTTGGGATTGGGTCCTTGTCAGGTAAGATCAGTCAACATTCCCTGGCAAAGTCAAGGAGATCGAAGATGCGGATGTCAGGGTTCAAATGGCTAGACACGGAAGATGCAATTTCTATCGAATGGAAGATGTTATCCAGAAACTCAAACCACCAACTGCAAAATCTGGTAGAGGAGCTTTTCAGTTTTCAGATAAATGGTGACTTGGTATGACAAACTGGCCGAATCCTGAAACTTTTTTACCTATACGATATGCTTTCAGGCTCAAAAGTCTGTCATAGATCAGAATCTGAAGGAAGCTCAGTATTGTATCGCTGTGTTAACTCTTGTTCTAAGTTACAGTTTGAAGTCATTTTGTCAGTATTAGAATGAACTCAACTAGTTAGATTTTTGACCAAAATTTGTCTCATATCATTCTGTTGCACTCAAGTGCTAAATGTTCTTTTATCATTTCTGTTTTATATGATGACTGTTATTATATACATCAGTGCAATATTTTTTGCCAAGGCATAAAATGATAAAAGATGTACAAGATATATGTTGAGCTAATTATATGTCTGAACAAAATTTGTGTAGGAATTTTACAACTTACAGCCTGTAATGTAAAGCTCATACAAATTCAGATGTCCTGTCTGTTACAAATCTTGTGTCCCGTCCATTACGTGAACATATCACGGTGTTTAAACTAATTTTTTTTAACATTTCTTTTACTAAAGCTGTGTTGTTTGTAGCAGGCAATACATGATGTTCAGACATATAGGGTGTCCAATAAGTTCGTGAATGATTTTGCTTGCAGAAAGCAGAAAATTTTTGCAACAAACATTAATAATTTTTATGTCATTTGAAAGAGCTTTATGTCCCAAAACCAAAAAGTGTAAAAAGTGCTAGTTTGTTTTGCAACGAGGAAATGACGTCATCAATATATGCTGAAAGGCTATTTTTAGCGAATTTTATGCAGTTCGCGATCGTTTTTCGTAAACAAACTCAGAAATGTCGAAAATAGCAGACGTTCAGTTACGCTCGAAAGCTGCTATTCTTGCTGAAGAAGGATATTCATATTCCGTTATAGGCGATAAATTAGGACGATCGAAAGGTTGGGTAGCAAAATGGGTTGAAAGAAGCAAGCAAGGCGAGTTAGGCGATCATGCACGATGCGGTCGACCAAAGATTTTGACACAGGCTGCTATTAAAATAATCAAAAAGGCGAAATACAGACCAGGATTTGGATTGAGACAGATAGAAAAATCTCTCAAGGCAGGTGGACTGAAGGGCAATAAAGAAACAATCAGAAATTACATGAAAGTGGAGTTGAAGTGGAGATGTTGGAAACGCAGAAAGGCGCCATTGCTAACAGACGCTCAGAGGAAAAAACGGTTGTTATTCGCGCGGCAGCATAGACATTGGAAATTCAAAGACTGGTCTAATGTTCTATTTAGTGACGAATCGCCGTATCAAGTGTTCTATGTTCCAAACTCACGCGCAATGACACCGTTTGGGGTTCGCAAGAAGAAAATGTTCCTGTCGCCTCGCAGGTCAAGTTTAGTTTGACTGTTCTTGTGTGGGGAGGTATGACAGCCTCAGGATTAACGCGACTACATTTTGTACCTCAGCATACATCAATTAACTCGGAGTATTATATCAATAACATTTTAAAGAAGGAATTAAAACCAGTTTACGCAAGACTGGACACTTCTGGAATGATCTCGAAACGTCGTCTCTTCACTGACAACGCCGTTAGCGTTTTCCAGCAGGATGGTGAGCGAGCACATACATCTGCTGTTTCGCGAGCATGGCTGAACGAAAATATTCCTAACTACATTGAAAACTGGCCTCCCAACTCTCCTGATCTCTCACCGATTGAAAATCTCTGGAGTATACTCTCAAGCAGTGTTTACAAAGATCCTGAACCAAAGACTCCTGCTCCTGAAAGCTGTTATATCCAGCAAAGGCAACACTATTGCCTATTAAATGGTACAATAACTATTGCTCTTTATTGTGTTTTTTTTTTTAACAAACTAGCAAAATCGTTCACGAACTTATTGGACACCGTGTATAATTAGCTCAACATATCTCTTGTACATCAAACATCAATGTCAATATATAAAAATACTGTATAGCTGATGTTGTTACATTCAGAGAAGTTTGTTGTAGTTTAGTTCACAGTCAACATTTATGACCTCGAGTGTCCCGTCAGTTACAGCACGTAAAAATTCATCAAGATCATACAAAACTTACAACATAATGCAAAATTCATGTTTTCATCATTGCTATGACCAAATACTAATAATGTGTAATAATTTTGTTTGACTATGAATACGAATTGAATATGAATACAAATTTACAACAACTGCATGATCATTATTCACATGCCAAAATATCTGCAAATGTCCCGTCCGTTACAATTGAATCGTCCGTTACAATTGAATCGCATTACTGCAGCTCCATGCAAGGACCTATGTCTTCTCAAGTCTCTAGTGAAGTGTAAGTTAATCTATGAAGGTATCTGCACCGCAGCATCGAATGCTCTCTCCAGGCACTTGTGGTACCTCAGCAAAGAACTGACAGCCTTGGCCTTCTTTGACAGCAACACCGACAATGCAACAAAAAGAAAGATCGATGAGTCCCTCGAACATCCTGGACCAAATGAACGACCAAATCAAGTAGAGCTCAAGTGAGTTGGTTGTAAATAGCAGGAGGATTTTGTGTCCGTCAACATGATGAACTTCTTCAAAATACTTAAATTACCTACCACGTTTTTCACACAAGCAGAAACATTACCTGCTTTAAGTTGTTTTTCAGCACAGAGCACAGTTTCCGTCTGCTGAGAGTGTATACAGTAAACATACACATGACGAATTAAACAAAGTATATACAAACTGTAAACTAGTAATCTAGTATAGGTAGAGCGGTATATCGCAGGTCAGACTGTCGACCCGAGATGCTCAGCACTTGCGAAACTGAATTTGACTCGTTACAAGAAATTCTTTGAATTCAATTCAAAATGTTCTACATGCTAGATTTCTCTTCTCCAGCAGTTAATTACTTTAATATATTGTTTTCTCATACTGTTGAACTTGTTGCCTACCAGGACTGTTAACAATACTGGGAAAAAGTATTGCAATAGCAACACCAATACTTCCTGATTAAAAGTATCGCGATACCAATACCAATACTTTTTCTGAAAAGTATTGCAATATCAATACTTTTCAATAAGCTTGCTTAATTGGAGCTTAGCATAAATTATAACTCATGCACCGGTAATAATAGAAAATTTCCCGAGGAACCACTTGGGCCAATCAAAGGGATCTAGATAAGAGGAATGGTTCTACTCGTCTAATTTCCGTGTACACGCATTTCTTTTAAACACAGATGTTGCTCCAATCTAAATTTTTCTTCTATTTGAAAATATGGTGTTTTGAACCTCTAACGGCATTTTTTTATTTTGCTGTAGGCATTCGTAAATTTGGCTTTTCTGAGCAACCTCTAAATGTTAATCAATCAAGCTAATAATTTGCAGCATAATTGCAATAGACTTGGTAACAAACTGAACGGGTGCCATGGTGGAAATTACAACTTTCATTTGTGTGGACCAACCTAGTGTGCATCATGCTCTTGCTGCAGATTAGGGTGTAGTGAAATTTTTTTTTAACAGCAACTATTAAAAGTGAAATAAAGTTCTGTTTTGTATCCCAAATGCACATTTAGAAGATAAAGAATTAAAAAATTGTCTTGAGGGTCCTCATCGGCTTGTAAAAAAACGCTTTTTTTTTAAATTTTTAGCAGAAATTGTATGACGAATTTTACCAATTTGACTAAAAATGAACATCATAGAGATTATGACAATCTAATATATATGCTATACAGTAATGCACATTAGAAATACGAAACTAAATTATATTAGTGGAACTAGATTTGAATATTCAGTTAAATTTGCTTACATTTTGACTGGAAAATTTTGAGAATTTGTTACTTTTATCTTATTTTGCCATTATTCTCAATTTCCATCGCACTAGTATACTCAGGAACATATTTCTCTTATAACTGAACCAGATTCGGTCTCTCTGGGCCATCTGACACCAACTGCAGGCACATCCATTGAAATAAAAAATGCAATTGTCAATTTTATAGCCTCAAATGCTATAGATATCGAAAAGTTAGTAGCAGTAGGATGCGATGGTACTAATGTCAACACTGGACACGGTGAAATAATACGGTTACTGGAGTTAGAGTATCAGAAACCACTTCAGTGGTTCATTTCATTTCATTTGCATGTTACATGCCAATGAGCTTCCTTTGCGTCATCTCTTGCAGAGCTTGGATGGGTCGACTTCTGGTCCACGTGCCTTTTCGGGGCCAATAGGTAAGGCATTAATAAATTGTGAAACATTGGCTCTTGTTCCTTACAAGACCATTACTGTTGCTATGCCGGACGTTTTATTGAACGATTTAAGCACGGATCAAAAATATCTGTGGGAAATATGCGATGCAATTTCAACCGGACAATGTTCTCTGGCGCTCTCGACTAGAAACCCAGGAACAATCATTCTCGCTGGTTGACAACAGCCAATAGACTACTACACTTGTAGATTTCTACCAACCTACCTTCTCTAAATCGTGTAACTTTAGTAACATGAGTGATAAGAGTTTATGCTCCGTCATGGTTTAGAATTAAAATGAAACCATCTTGCACAGAGGGTTCAAAACACCTCTTTCAAACAATATATTCATCACGTTATCTATCGAAAAAGTTGCGAAACATTGTCGATCCGGTGATACAGCGAAACTCATTCTTTGCCCATCCTGAGAATTTATTACTCTCAATGATAAGTGACGAACACAAACACATTCGTGAGCTTGAATTGCGTCGAATCCTCAAAGCCAGGATGACAAAGCGTGCATTTATTCGTGAATTTGTTGTTCCCCAACTCAACTTCAGTGCTCAAGTATACTCTGACATGTTGGATTGGACAAAAGTTCAAATCAGTGAACCACCACCACTGACAGCAGACATTTCAGATGCTGACATACGACAATATGTAAATATCGGTGGAGAAATGTTGCTCGAATTTCCAAGATTGCCATGTCATACCCAGGCAGTCGAGCAGTGCATAAAGGTTGTTACCGAAGCATCAATGTCAGTATGTGGACCTGAGTCTCATGATGGGTTTATTAGATCGCGTTTAGAATCTCATTGTGCAATGCTGGTGTTTGATACCAAATCAGAATATCGAGCTGCATAAATTGAATGTGAAAGTAAGATGATTTTAATCTGTTTGGTGCTTTTCTTAAATATTTTAGTGTTCGTTTGTACCTATGACAGATTGAAAAACATGAATATATAAAATAATACCCTTTGGTAGAACAGAGATATGTATAGAAATGACTTTGAATTGATTAAAGATTATGATTCCTGGATAATATTGTTGTAGTTGTAATTCAACTAATGAACCTTGCAAAGCTATAATAACATCAAAATTTGACATTTTGGGGAATTGTACCTTCGTCATTGCATAACACAACGCTTTCAGACATAACATGTTTGAATCTTCTCGTCACATGTTAACATTATCTGAAAATGTTATTTGCCTAGCACCAAGAGTTTGCTAGATATTTGACTCCAAACATGGCACAGAACGCAAAAATATGGAATCTACATTTTGACCCCCCCCCCTATTACTTAAATCTCGTTGAGGACCCTCAAGATCAATTCAAATCAGGCTGAAAATGTACCACATAACTCCTGATATGCAGTGACAACTTTCCCTCCCTATTAATTGTTTCAACTAAAATTTAAAAAATCACCATTACCATCACTACACCCTACTGCAGATATCAGGCAAAGTTTCAAATATACGCTGTTAAAGAGCTTGAACGTGGTCCGCGACTTTGTAACCTGAACTATGTAATTTACATGAATTACTTCTTCACTTTGCATCCACTATTCCAGGAGCTGGAGGAGAATGGAAGTATGGCCTGCCTCGAACCAATCATGCAGGCTTCCTTTGTGACCTCACGGACCTGGGAAACCTAAGAAACTTATGCAGAGGCAACTCATTGAATCTCTTCAAGGGCAATACAACAGAAACTTTGTGGATAGATAAAAAGTGAGTATATGCAATGCACATGAGCCAACTGTAACCAGCGTCATGCAGAAGAATCTAGATGGCAGTGCTGTGTTAGTCAGCTGTCCTAATATTGCTAAGTGGTAATAACAAGAAAATGGGAGGCGTCGATCTCCTCGATCAGCTCAAATGCACCTACAGCTACAACCACAAATCAAAACGATGGTGGTTTTGTCTCTTTTCTCACCTGCTTGACTTATGTATCGTCAATTCATACATACTGTACAAGCACTGAGCAGATAAATGCTCACCCATCAATTGTTTCGATCTAAGATCAAACTACAGTTTCAGGTTGAACTGATCGACCAGCTGGTAAAACATTTCACATACCATAAACCTCCAATAATTCCGACTGTGTTTTGGACTCCAAGTGGACATAAATTTTGATATATTCGTCCAGGTCGATGCAAAATGTGTTCCATTGGACCATACAGAAAGCCAGAGAAACACAAAGAAACAATGTATGGTTGTCCAAAGTGCATGATATCTTTATGTCCAGTTGGATGCTGGACTGAATTTCATACCAAGTATCAGCCCCAACAATAAGTTGCCTTCTCTTCTGATACATTCTATAACTGTGCAAAAACGTATCAAACTTAACGGATGGGATTTTGAAAAATACTGGGAGTCAAACGGTTAACAAAGGGAAGAAGACAAAAGAATATCTATGGGCTCCTGACATACAGATCAATTCAATAGATCTAGCAGGAATCGCCAGCACAAGCTAGGTGAGAAGGTAATTGTGCCAGCTACTCACCTGAAGGGGCAAAGTCACATGTAAGAACCTGGCATGGCTGTAAACGGTTAAGTCACCATATTCTTATGAATTGGAGCTCCACCGGGAGTTCAGCACACAGAAATGATTATAGCCAAGGCAATACCAACTTTGACTTCGCTGGTATGACAATGGGTGGCTGACGAGAGTGTAAATAAGAAAAGAGCAAAATGTGTTTTGTCTAAACATGTGTAGCGGATGATTTGGTCATCCGGTGATGAGACGTATTTGACGACAGTAGGACTCATTTGTAAGGTTTATTCTATTGTTCTTCACACCAATGGTATACAGCAAGCCCCAAGACACAACATCGCAACACAGTCGTCAGTCCGTAACAACACCAGCGCCGCTTGCAAGCTTCTCCTTATATCCATTCCAAGCATAGCCTCTGTCGTTTAGACTTGGGCACCTGCCTGTCTGTCTGACTGTCTGTCTGACTGTCTGTCTGACTGTCTGCCAAAGGACGAGTGGGGCCTTTGACGACGTCTTTGACAGACGCGTCGGGGCGTTGGCCCGTCTCCAGATTATCCTGCGCACTTGAGGTCAGCCTGTCACTTCATTTCCATCGTCAAGCCCCTACTGTTTCCATCGTCAAGCCTCTACATCACTTCATTTCCCTAGTCAAGCCTCGACACATGTATTCAGCATAGCTTCTGTTAGAGAACACAATGTTCATACTCATGTACAACCTAATCCAAGAGACCCTATATGGGCCAGCGTCGAAGTGGTCCAACCTCTGTGGCATGCCATGACTCAGCTACCAGGGCTCTTCATAAATGTCTGCCCCATCACAATGCATAACACCATGGAACAGCTGCAGGCAGAGCTCATCAGGAATGGCCCTGACCTGCCTACTCATCGTAAGTCTGACCGTCATGGACCTCACTTGAGCATAAGCGGATCTCGCCACTATTGCCGAGATCGGGTCGCCCTTTACCCTGGCCGTGATTCTAGTCCACAACAACTGTCACGAGACACTCACAAATATCAAATCCTGCCCATGAACAATCAGACCTACTCACTTTGGCTCATTGCAGGAACCTGCACAGAAACCTTACTGGCCAAGAACAAGAATTACCAACCTAACAGCAACTCAAGCACGAAACATTTCTTTTCGTTGTTTTCTGTACCAGGTTGTGGTATATCACAAGCGTTTGTTCAATAACTTAATATGATATCTAATTAGTTACAGAACCTGAACTGATATATCAACCTTTTCAGCCAAACAAAATACAACATCAAGTCTAATGGTTGCAATCTTGCATCATGTTACCACCCCTTCAAACGATATCACTTGTCAAGAACTAATGCTTCTAATGCTGATAAAAAATGTTGTGGTGAAACATACCAAAGGAGAATTGTTCAAGAAATTCAGATGTTGATCACTTTTTCTTATAGGTCATTAAGTATACATTGATATACATGTAAGTACCATTGAATAAATGGCCCTAAATAAAATTAAATGATTTGACGACATAGGTGAAGATCTAAACAAATCGTAGCATTTGATTTGACACAGTCAATGGATCAAGCCATTTTAGAATCCATTAACGTACTCTTTGTCAAAGATAGAATGCCAAATGGGGTCCACAGAGCAACGGATAAGACACTAGCCTGCAGAGCAAAGAAAGCGAATTCGATTCATGTGGCAGCGTTGCATAAATTAGATGCAAAACATGATGGGTGCCTTAAATAACTGCCAACATCAATATTCTGCTCCTATAAAAACTTGTCATCATCCATTCATACTCTACTTGTAATCATACTATGGTTTGTCTGTTTGACATCAACAAAGATATTATTACTCATAAGTAGAATACCTGATAGCAGTGGGAACTGATCAAGTTAACTAATGGTGGGAGCCAGAACTTCAGTGTCGGCATGCTTTAAATCTGAACAGGCCCTTATTTTCATATTAATTAAATGTACTTGTTATACATAGCTGGTGCACAGCTCATTCCATGGTCATCGTCAAGTTCATTGAACAGCTTTGCACGATATTTACAAAAATTTTGCACACAGTTGCAAAGGAATACAACTTCACAAACATTTCCATCAGTTTGTAGCATCCGATTATGTTACGATCATGCTCAACAAGATGAACGAGTCTGTTGGAGAGAATCAATCACATACCTCATAAATATGAATTGCTTACCAGCAAATTTCAGCCAAGTGATTAGAGTCGACCATTTGGACACAGATAAACGAATCAGAAGCAACTCAGCTGGTAAATATTGACACTTATTTTTATTTTAAATATTAGGCCTACTATTATCTATACAGCTTAGAAAACGGTGTCACACAAATTCTCACATTACACTGGACTTTGTACTCTGAGGTTTTTGGCTCAAAGCCCTTAACAGACAATTTAGAACTCATTAAGTTGATGACACTTCAATAATGCATGTAATCCATGATTAAATGGATTACACTTTGATGAATCAGCATTTTAAAGTCATTGATTTCATTTTCTAAGGACTTAAGTCAAAATAACAACTGGTGAATGCTAGCAACTGGAGTAAGTTCATGAACAAAGTCATTACATTCTATATGATTGCTATGAGAGCAGTGAAGAAAAATATGCCTGCTGGCAAAGTTTGAAGCTTATTCTGGCATTCCAGTCTGGAGACAGAAGAAGAGCAAAATCTTTGGGACTTCAAAATTCGCTTAGCATTTGCTAAAAGTTGAACTTGAATCAGAGAGTGATAGGTTACAAAGGTGTCTCTAGCTCATCAAAAACAAGATTTTGTCAGCAGCACAACTATGACGACTCAACATTATTATAACAAACATTGGCATCAACTCAGCAAACTGACTACACAAGAAGTTTCCAGCGAAACTTGCCTGACAGGATATGCAACAACCATCCATTGCACATGGAACACAACAAGCAGAATGCGTGTTCTCAGCAGTTAATCCAGGAAATGTAAAGTCTTCACTGATGCTCAAAGGATAAATGACGATTAGGACCAGGACACAATACAGTTATGTCTACTATGGTCAACAACATCAGCACACCGCTGTATGGCCACAAAACCAGAGACTTCGAGAATGTTGACCAAATTGACTTCCTACTTGCCTTTTGAATTAATACAAGCAATCAAAAACCATTCAGAACATCTCTTAAACTGATCATTACTACATTATAAATTCATGCAATTTTTAATACCATTTCCATGAATAAAAATATGTATGTAAGTTGTTCTAAATTTTCAGTAAATTGTCAGTTGCATGTTGGCAACTCATAGTTTTTTTAAATTTATATAATTAATAGAAGCCTGTCTGGCAAACCCAGAATGCAGAGGAAGCCACAAGGTCCAGTTTTCATTTTATAAATGACTCTGAGCACTGTTGTTAGAAAAACATCCAGCGCCATCTGTGGCAGCGGTCAGTCGATTTGTAGTGCTTGTGTTTATTCTTCCGTTTCATTTGTTTCTTAGATCTTATTTAATCGTACTTTGTAAAATAGATTTATCATGGCACCGGCTTTTCCAGATAGTTTATCTTGTCACATTGTTTTTCCATTTAGTACGTCATTTCGTGTGATCTAACCGACCTATTATGGATACACGCACGGATTTATACTGTACGGCATACTCACACGACCAGCTGCTTAGTCTGCTGCTTAGTCTGCGCTGAGCAGAGCCTCTGTTGACCCCAGCGGTATGCGGACGATTCATCCCCGGACGATTCATCCTCGGACGATTCATCCACAGGACGATTCATCCAGCGGACGATTCATCCGGAAAGTCAATCCAGGACCATTCATCCAAAATAAATAAATTAAAAAAGTCCTTTTTACATATTATATGAGGCGATTAGTAATTAAATTATAGTGCTTGACTTCCCCTTCGATAAGCAATATCAGAGGTTAGTTAATATCAGGTTCGTCATTACACCAGACATTCCATCTTAATTACTAAAATAATTCTTCTTACGTCCAAAAACATGACGTCACCAAAGTATGCGTTCAGTCTGTAAAGTGCGCGTGTTTTTTGATTCATAAACAACTAAATATCAATAAATAAATATGCTTTTTGATTAATTAATGAACAATAATTAATAAAAAGCAATAAAAGAAAACGTTATGACAACAGTAAATTTTGGAACATCGAAACGTGGAAAGCGAACGATCATACATCGAAACTATGAATACTGGAGAAAAGGAGAAAACGCACAAGGACAAACAAAATGGCGCTGTTGCAAACACCAGGTTTTCAACTGCAAAGCACGGCTATTAACAGATACAAACAACGTTGTGATCGGAGATCAGTCACCAGACCACACTCACAACGGGAATGTCGCAACAGCACTTGGACGGAAAGCTATCGGAGACATGAAGAAGAAAATGACAGAAACTATAGCGACACCAAGTTCGTCTTCTGGCGCGGTTACGGTTGATCTGGAGCCACATGTGTTGATGGCCTTGCCCAAAAAAACTTCACTAAACCGTGTTCTGCGTCGTCATCGCCAAGTTGCATTGTCAAGCGGTCAAAACCAGCAAACCTTACCACCGACACCAACAGATCTCAGCTTTGATTTCCCATCAAAATTTATCAATCTACTATTATTTGATTCTGGATCGGGAGATGATCGGCTTATCATCTTGGGCGATAGAATGCTTCTTGATGGTCTAGCCAGATCCGACATCTGGTTGGCTGATGGCACTTTCAAGGTGGTACCCTCCATCTTTTTCCAGATGTACAGTATACATTTTCAGTTCATAAACGGAATAAACCCGGCCGCAGTATATTGTTTATTGCCGAACAAGACCCGAGCAACCTACGACCGTCTTATAGTGGAATTGAAGAATCTTATGCCAAGTGCTGCACCAAAAACGATCTTAACCGATTTTGAGTCAGCGGCAATGGGAGCATTTTCTCATGCATTTCCAGGAGCTTCGATAACAGGATGTTACTTTCATCTCAACCAGAGCGTTCTGCGCAAGGTCAATGAATTGGGTATGAAGAACGATTACGAAACTGACGACGTGCTGCGTGGAAGTGTTCGATGTTTATCAGCACTCGCACATGTACCGGTTGATGATGTTGCTGAATCATTCGACTTGCTAGCTGAAGACATGGCAGAACACGAAAGAATGAACGAACTTCTAGCCTACTTCGAGCACACCTACATTAGAGGTCGACGACTCCGAGGCAGAGGCGACAATTATGGCCCAGCTATGTTTCCAATCCCGATGTGGAACCAGTACGAATCTGCTGGAGATGGTATAGCACGTACAACAAACATAGTGGAAGGCTGGCATCATGGCATCCAATCACTCTTCATGTGCAGTCATCCTTCACTATGGGTGATGATTGAAGGGCTGGAGAAAGATAGTCAGAAACAGAAGGCAGCATTCATGCAAGCAACTACTGGTATCCAGGATATTGGTGTCAAGAAATATCGCGACTTGGTCGACAGAGTGAGACGCGCTGTTGGTGGATACGGAAGAACCACTGTGTTTATGTATCTTCGTGCAATTGCGCATTTGTCGCACAATTAAAACTTGAATTAAAACTTGGAAATGGACAAAATTTGTCACAACTTAATGATAAATAAAATACTAGAGGTTAATAAAATAAAAATGTTGTTTAACATATTTTTGTAAGTATGTAAAAGCCTTTTCTAGGGCCTGAAGAGAACACCTGGTGCTACATGAAACCACAGTCACCCATCCCTTTGAGTCACTCTTCTGTAAGTGCTAACCCTTCAAACTTACCGTTATTCTCAAGCCAAAATCCAGTGTGGAAATGCATTGCAAGAAATGGTCTTACTTGACCCTCGAAATAAAATACTTCTCCTCCAAGTATACAAAAGCCCCTTATAGGGTCTAAAGAGAACCCTTGGTGCCACCCAAAACGACAAGCACCCATCTGTTACAATCATTCTTCTCTAAGTGGTAACACACCAACGGTAGAAGGTTGCTGTTCAATGGCCCTTACAACGGCGATTTATTATTGCATTTAAAGACACTTTGGATGAATGGTCCTGGATTGACTGGATTGATGATTGGTCCGGATGAATCGTCCGGGGATGAATCGTCCTGTGGATGAATCGTCCGAGGATGAATCGTCCGGGATGAATCGTCCCCAAATCGACCCCAGCACTCGTGTATGTACACTGTGTCCGGATGAAAAGTAGTACCCAATAAAAAGTGTCACAACTCATTCAAAACTGTAAGTATTTGCCTGAAATTTTAAACTCAACAACAGTGACCATATTTACATGAGATCCCAAAGTCGTTTGGAAATATTCGTGAAATTGTCAAATTTTTGAGCGATTGCGATGGAACACTGAAAAATTAAAGTTTCCAACATAGGCCCTTACTTACGCCGACGCTGTGACGTCGTCATCGATGATATACGTCACTTGGTTTGGTGTAAGCAATAAAAAAATGGCGTTTACAGAAGAAGATAAAATTTTAATTAAAATACTCAGGCAAGAACATGGTTATGGAGCGAAAAGGTTTCTGAAGGAATTTTCGAATAAAGGCTGGTGTCTTTCGTCTGTGATTAAGTTATTGCAGAAGATCGATGAAACGGGCACAGTGGAGCGAAAACCTGGCAGTGGCCAAAAACGCACGACACGCGCTGTTGAAAACGTTGAGTTGGTTGAAAGGCTGGCATTAAGCCAAGAAAATGCACCAGGAACCCATAGAACAGTGCGTCAGATTTAGAAGGATATTGGGATTTCGAAGACCGCGGTTCACGAAACCATTTCCAAGGACTTGAAACTGGTTTGTTTTAGGAAGAGGCAAGCACAAGAGCTAACAAGAGCAAAAAAACTGACACGTCTTGTACGCGCGAAGCAGCTGCTAAAGAAATACTCCGAACACACAGTTCCATTCATATGATTTACGGACGAAAAAGTTTTTACCGTCGCTCCTCCTGTCAACCTCCAGAACGATCGCGTTTATGCGGCGGATGGAACGCAGAAGAAAAATATGCCAGCTGAACGTCTCCTCAAAACACGTTCACTCTTTTCAAAGTCACTAATGGTCTCAGTCGGCGTGTCAACCCTAGCGTGCACTGATTTGATCTTCGTTGAGCCGGGTGTGAAGGTGAATGGTGCGTACTATCGCGATGTGTTGCTCGCTCAGCATATGCTTCCTGCCATCAAGCACGTGTCTGGCAGCTACTTCACATTCCAACAAGACAGTGTCCCTGCGCACCGAACACGTGAGACCATTGCTCTACTGTCCCGGGAGACACCCGACTTCATATCACCGCAGCTGTGGCCACCCAACAGTCCAGACCTCAATCCAGTTGACTATCAAATCTGGAGTGTACTGGAGGAGCGCGTTTATCGTTCCCATATTCGTGACATCGATCACCTGAGGGCACGTCTGGTTGAGGAGTGGCAGCTCCTTGATCACGTTATCATCGACTGGGCCATAAAACAGTGGCGTCCACATCTATGGTCGTGTGTCCTTGAACGAGGAGGACATTTTGAACACCAGTTGTAGCCGAACTTCACTTCTTATGTAAGGGCCTATGTTGGAAACTTTAATTTTTCAGTGTTCCATCGCAATCGCTCATAAATTTGACAACTTCACGAATATTTCCAAACGGCTTTGGGATCTCGTGTAAATATGGTCACTGTTGTTGAGTTTAAAATTTCAGGCAAATACTTACAGTTTTGAACGAGTTGTGACACTTTTTGTTGGGTACTACTTTTCATCCGGACACAGTGTATAAGCTCATTGATAACAACTAGAGTACATGCACATGGTTACAGAAGCGGGAGACAGCGGCAGCGGCGCCTGACTTTTGACATACACTAGGATCGCAGGCACTGGCATTGCCTTATCTCTGGCAATCGCCCTGTACGCCCATCTGTACAATGCCCAGCCGAGTGCCTACGACAGACACCGAACACCCCGTCTGTCAGAGTATGATGGATGCATGCACCACTACCACAGAAAAGACTTAACATTCCGATAAAACCAGTGGAGAACTTTTGTACCAGGAACCGGTCTGCATTGCCAAGGGAAGAGGTCCCTTGCATGTACATCATTAACGCCCGCTTGATTGCAAAGTCACTTGCACTTAATCAACTCCATGCTGAACTCATAGGATATGGGTTAGGGCTTGCACTCGTAACATAGACACACTTGAAAAAGCATCACTCATCCGAGGTCTTCAATGCTGACGGTTCAGAGAAGAAGATGTGATCGAGAGCACGGGATTGATACCAACAATCACTCAACCTACACGGGGACAGAACACTCTTAACCGGCTCTTTGTGTCAGAACGATGCTACCAGACAATCAAAATTCTCACCTCAACAATAACTACTGACCACAAAGCAATTATAGCTGCCTCGACTGGAGTGGTCACTAGTGAGAATACAAACAAGACAAAGTTCACTTTCAGAAAAAGATTACCTACGCAAAATGCCACACTACTGAGACACCTCAGGTGGTCAACTGATCTGTCCGCCATTCTGGATATCCCTGACCCCCAGGTGGCAGGGCCGTATTATCCATAAGGCTGATTAGGCTGAAGTCTACGGGCTCACCAAAGGCGGGGGACCATCATTACCCACTAATTAGGGCAGTGATTAGATATTTGATTCGTATCATAAGTTGCTGGACGTTAATCAAATCCATCATCATATCAACTGTGGGAACTGTTGGTCAGTGCCCTTGCTGGCCTGTCTCTTGTCAAACGCAGCTCATGAGTGCCACTAGATGGTCCACCTACTCCGATGCTTAAAGGCACTCAACTGTGGATAAAATATTATGAAAAACTAAAGCTGGTTTTAGAGCAATTTACAGATGAAGAAACCTTGATGAAGCAGCCAAAGTACGACAGAGGCTTGGTGTATTTTATCCAAGTTGAATACCTTGGAAAGATGCATCTTACCGGAGTTCTGATCTGTCGTCACAAAACATTTTCACCAGACTAGCAATAAAGCGGCAGAAATATGGATCTGAACTAAGATGTGAAGCTCTTAAGATCATTGAATAATTAGTTCATCAGGTTAAGTGATACTGAGGAGCAAGGGAATATCAAAATTGGTCTCGAAAATCATCTGGTATACAAAGAAGATGTACAAAGCAAGATAGTAGTGTGAGGCTCAAGCGAAATGATGGCAATTCTGAAGGATAGGCCCTACTACTTTTTCAGGGCGGGAGAATTTTATGGTCAGTGTTTCTTCCTATGATCCTTTTCCAAGGTATTCAACTTTTTAGCAGCACTTCAGTTGAGGCTGGAGGCATATGATCTGGTTTTTTGCAAATTCGGCTTCCTTTCAAAAATGACCTCAGCAAACGATGGAAGGGGAGGGATGAGACAAAGAGAGGCTGGTGAATACTTACCAGAACACCTCGACACCAGCTTCCCTGAAGATAGTATTCGTTTCCAATTAACCTGAATCTGATGCATAGCTAATTCAAAAGGTTAAAATAACGGAACCTTTAAGTTTATTGCATTGAGAATGCTTCACACTATTCCTAACAATGAAATGCAGGATACTTTCCAAACATGTAGGCCTACATTTGTTTATGCATTTAGCTGTCACTTCTCGTCACAAACTGTTCTGGAGAGGTACTTTCTTCTATGAAACGTATTAATACCTGCGATACAGTCTGAATTCTGAAAGCATCCAACTGGACAAAGCTCAATCAATTGGCATTAATGCGTGTAGAAAACCATCAGTCTCAGGAAATTAAATCTTTGCAATGTTCTGGATCAGTTTGGTGAAAGATCAACAAGATAAATGTTTAAGTAGATAGATATATTGGTAGGTATCCATATTTTTAACTTTATAGCACAGTACTGGTATTTTCTTTGCTACTTCACTTATTACTTCATTCGTAATATTATTTTAATAAAATGTACGAAAGAAGAGCATGACATTTGCGGGGAAACTGTGAAGGGCGTTAGGGATGTCCAGCCTCAAGGGGCCCAAAAGAAGCTCGAAGCCTATGCAGGGCCGTTTTATGGTCATCGTAGGCCCTATGCACTTTTGCATATTATGGTATTCGTAGGCCCCTATCCAACTCTGTGCTAATTAAAATTACAACACATTTATATAATTTCTTAAAATTAGGCAGAGTCATTTTTTTATTAACGCATTCCGTTTGCTTTTTAATCCTACTTACTTTTTGTAATATTTATTTTCGATATCCGCTAAATGTAATATTTCCGGTTTCCGATTTTCGACTTTCGGTGTAATGTAAAATCGTCATCGCTTTTAAATTTTAATTTGTTAAATTATTAATACAATTTTTAAAAAATCATGTCTGATGGTTACAAGAGGAAACACGAATCTGGATTTGAGAAACGAAAGAAAAAAGAACAGAAAGATGAAGCAGTAAAAAAGATCAAAGGTGCGTTAGACAAATTTATAGAAACTAATTGCAACAAAGACACGTTAGTGACATCACTTGGTTCTTCTATCACAACCAATCTCAGAGTACCAGAAATAGTCCCGAATGACACTGGCCATCCAGAACATAGTGAAAAAGGTGATATAAATGAACAGATAGGACATGCTAGGGCTATGCAGTCCTATGAAACTCGTCCGAAACCATTGGGTGCAGTAACTGTAGAACTAGAAGATGTGAAAATGAACAATAACAATGAATTTAAATCCAGTGATCCAGCTGAATGGGAGATAACTGCAGATCTCATAAATTTCTATGCAGAAAATATTCCCTCGCAGAATTTAGAAGCCGATTTTGTCTTAAAGGGTAGGCAGTTTGGTGAAAAGATAAGATATGCTCGCAAAGAATATTTTTTGAGAAAATTGACCAATGGAGAGACAGTCGGTAGAGATTGGCTTATTTATTCTCCGTCAACTGGTAAAGTGTTTTGTTATGTCTGCAAGTTATTTGGTTCCAATGCTGGCAGTGTCAGTGATTTTTGCAATCAATTTGTAACTGGTTTTGATGACTGGAAAAATGCAATTGCAAGGATTACCTCACATGAAAAATCGAAGGACCATATTGCTGCTCTGTCAATGATGCTGCAGTGTCAAAAGTCTACAAGAATTGATGCAGAACTCCAGAAGAAGACAGAGAAGTTGTGCAAGTATTGGACTGAAGTTCTGAAGAGAATAATTGCAGTGATAAAATTTCTGTCTGAAAGAGGATTGGCTTTTCGTCGTGACAGTCAGTTGCATAACTGTCCTAACAATGGAAACTATCTTGGGTGCATTGACCTTCTGGCTGAATTTGATCCATTTTTAATGGAACACATTCGGAGATATGGAAATCCAGGAAAAGGGAATATATCATATCTTTCTGCAAATATATGTGATGAATTCATTGATATACTAGGATCCAAGGTATTGAAACAGATAATTTCAGAAATCAAGAATGCCAAATATTATGGAATGAGCATTGACTCTACTCCTGATATTAGTCACATCGATCAGCTAACCCTGGTCCTTCATTACGTTCTCCAAAACGGAAATGTTGTAGAACGATTTCTTCAGTTTATACCGATTGAACAGCATGATGGAAAATACCTATTTGATCTTTTATTGAGTACTCTTAAACTGCATGGTATAGATATTACAAATTGCAGGTCACAATCGTACGACAATGCTAGCAACATGAGTGGCATTTATTCTGGCGTACAAGCTAGATTTAGAGAGATTAACAATTTAGCAGAATGGGTTCCGTGCGCTGCCCACAGTCTAAACCTTGTTGGTTCATCTGCTGTGGAATGCTGTTCAGCAGCAGTGAACTACTTTGGTATTGTTCAGTTAGTTTATACATTCTTCTCAGCTTCACCTCAGAGATGGTCCAAATTTAAAGAACGTCTGAAGGAGAAGGAAAACACATTTGTGCTACAAAGTTTATCAGAAACAAGGTGGTCGGCACGCAGTGATGCTACCAGAGCTTTTTATGCAAATTATTTGGAAATTGGACGAGCATTGTCTGATGTTGCTGAAGGCGAACGTCAACCACCAGCGGCTGTTCATGAAGCAAAATCATTAAAAAATTAGACAAATTTGAAACAGGATTAATGTGTGTAATTTGGAAAGACTTACTCCAAAAAATTGACATTGTAAATAAAGCCCTACAGGAGCCTGGTATTGAGTTGTGCACCATCATCAAATTGTATGACAGTCTTATAACACATTTTCACGATACACGCAATAAATTCGAAATGTTCGAAAGTATGGCAAAAGATATCACACAATTGGACTACAAAGTTACACAGCGAAAACGTGTGCGAAAACGATTTGATGACGAAGTCATGGATAATACTGATCCGAGTTTAAATCTGAGTGCTAGTGACAAGTTCCGCACCCAGACTTTCTACGTGATCATAGACAGACTTATAACTGAGATGGGAAAGCGGCTAACAGCTTACGCAACACTACATGAAAGATTCAATTTTCTTATTGACAGAACTTTGTCAACTGAAGAAATAGTGATTAGAGCAAAGGCATTAATTGAGATATATCCATCGGATCTAGAAGATGCATTTACTGACGAATTTCTTTTGTTTTCTCGAATGTTTGCAGACAATAAATCTGTAGCTGAAATGATTAGGTCACAAATAGGTGACAAGCTGGTCTCAAGTTTTCCAAATGTCAATATTGCTTTTCGAATTTATCTTTCTATTTTTGGAACATGTTGTGAAGGTGAACGTTCTTTTTCGAAACTCAAAGTTATCAAAAATTACCTTCGGTCAACGATGGGACAAGCACGATTATCTTCCCTTGCATTACTTTCAATTGAAAACAACTTAATGCGAGAAATGACATTTGAAGACGTTATAAGCGATTTTGCGAATGCAAAGAGTCGCAAAGTTCACATAGTGTAACTTAGCAAATGTTACTATTTCCTTAATTAACTCAAGCTTCAGCAAAGTTAGCTCGTTTAATTAAAGTTGCAAGTTTTCTGTTTCTGTTTTTTAGGTCATTGCATTTATCCTTTATTTTTTAATATAATTTTTTCGGGATTTCGTAGGCCCTTGATAAGTTCGTAGGCCCTAGGCACAGTGCCTACTGTGCCTAATGGATAAGACGGCCCTGAGCCTATGGGCCTTGCCATGGGTTAATACAGTTCTGCCAGGTGGCATGGGATAGCTTCTATAAAGAAGCCCTTGGAATGCTAGAATCGGTGTATACAAATCAGACGGTCACTCTGACATCAAGTAATCCACACTTTCTGACTCCAGAGATAAAAATCCTACTTCAACGCAAAAATCATTTGATGAGGGTCCGGGTTATGAAGTATGTCAATGAAGCATCGGCGGGCAGAATCGGGAAGCTAATTGAGAAATCAACGACAACACACCTAAAGAACATCGACCCAGGCGGAGGAACGCCACATGATTTATGAAAGCAGGTTAGAAAACTGACCAGCAGCCACCAAAAACCACCGAAGTCAAGCACCTTCAACGCAAAGACATATATCTACCGAAGATCAATATGAATCATCATCAATAAAACATACCGCGAAATCTAATCGGCCCTTCATTACGGAATACAGGTTGTTCAACATCACCTTCACCATACAGCCGATGGAATTGACAGATTGCCAGCATGGTTCCTGCATCTGTCGGCTCCAGTGTACTCCCATGTAATCACTCATCAACTGCTCGCTCTGGACAGCACATCACCCGGAGCAGTGGAGAACGGCCATTATCACTCCGGTAACAAGTCAAGCAACTTGATCAGATGATTGACTTCGGACCAATTTCGTTTATGCCAATCCTGTCAAGAGTTGATTAAAGGCAATTAGTGCGTGGTCATCTATATCCGGCCTTTGCAGAATTACCCGTAAAGGAACAACCCAATGACCATTTGCATTCAGGCCGACCGGATGCTCCACCACCGCAGCATTGATCGCCATATTGCAACAAACTACTGATCTTCTGCCAGTTAACGAATACGTCGCTACCATCTCATTGGACTTCTCGCAAGCATTTGTCACTGTCCGTCATTCTGCTCTCACAGAGAAGCTCAAAACTATTGACATTCACGACCATGTCTAAAATTGGCTGATAAAATTCGTCGAAGGCCGCAAACATCTCACAAAGTTCATGGGCCTGATTTCACTAGCTGCACGAATAAACACCAGCATCGGCCAGGGCTCTGGGCTCAGACTGTCCTTCTACACCATCAATGCCTATAACCTGAAAACCTAAAATCCGACCAATGTGATGGCAAAGTATGCAGACGACACATATCTGTTAGTTGGATCAACATCTGAGCAACAATCAGAGAAGAGCTTTGCTCGGTTACAGAATGGCCCGCGTCCAATAACCTAAGGCTCAATGAAGCTAAGTCAAGGGATGATGGGACGTAGAAAAGCAGATCTTCCACTGCTGATAGATGAAGTGGCGAGGGTCAACTTGATGAAGATCCTCTCAGAGTGACCTTCGGCAGAAATCTCAGTGCTTCCACCATGTCACGAATATCTTGGGCTCATGCTCTGGCTCACTACATGCGCTCTGTGTATTAAGATCTCATGGTCTAAGAGGTCATGAGATGGCCTCTGCAGGAAGCAACGAATGCAGTTGCCAAAGCAACAACAGCTTCGGGCCTGATGTATGCTTCCCCGAATGGTGGGGCTACTCCAGTTCATCGGACCACCTGGGTATTTAGTGCAGTGTCTAGAGCAGAACTGATGAGATACCTAGCCGAAGGAAGCCTTCAATGGAGATACGAGTGACAACAGCCGAGGACCGCCTCTTGAAATCCATTGAATTAGCTACGCATCAGATTCATGTTCAATGAAATACTGAAATGCTTAAATCATTTTCTGAGTCACCTGTTCTCGCTGCCAACCCAACAACATTACACCATTCGCCCGCGTGCGCATGGATATGAACTGCCTGTCAAGGATGACAGGAACTTTATATCTAGAGTTCTGTATAAGCATAAGAATCATCCGAAAAGGGCAAACTGCAAGTCCAGCAAGGAAATACTTTAAGGAACTACTTCTATTTCTATCTAGTCAATTAAAATTACTCTGTGAGCCATGATGTGGTTTGTCATCTGGCAGGTACTTTACTACAATAAACAAATATCATTGTTAGACAGATGAGAAAATTAAACCAAACATGAGCATTTTGGTACAGCAGACTTCAACTTTCTTGCCTGACCAAAGCAATACAGAAAGCTACCATCACACAAAGCAGCAGAGAGAGCAGGCACTCAATGACAAATCAACAGCCACCACAGAGGATGCAGTCAGTCCATTCAATCGTTGATCTACGTCACAAGGATTGTGTGCGAGAAAAACATCAAGAAAACATGGTAATCAGATAGAATGGAAGAGCAACACCTTTTGAAGACAAGAACTGCCTTCTGGGACAACTGCATCATTAGTGCAAAGATATATCTGCTAAATTTCTGCACCAGATCTGTAATTATCATACACAATGGGGAAAATAACAGCACAAATTTCTTCAAGTAAATCCATGTAAAATGATCTCTTAGCATTTACTTTGTGGAGTAAAATGCATTCAAGTAAAATATCAGACCGCTACAGTAGGATAAACATACAAATGCATCCTGTACTGAGACTAGGAAAGAAACACTGAGCAAATGGAATGCAATATATAACTACAATCCAAGGATGGCATGTATTCTTCACTATGACATACCAGGACCTCCACAAATGGCTCATCTGTGTAACTACGTCACCTATAGATCATATATCAAGGCAGATATCTCACTAGTATTTGTTAGGAAATATCACTAGAAAATGGCCGCCAACCAATGCCTTTTAAATATTAAAACAGCACTTCTTCTTACACTTCTTTATCTAACACTTTCTAATGGGTTTACTATGATGAAAATAGGACTGAATGTGTTACTACCATTGGTAATAATTCAGTATACTATAGTCTAGAAGTTTAAACAACAAAACAGTTTGTGTTCACGTGTATTGAAAGATTTTTTAAACAAAATAATCACCCAGAACATGTGCCTGGTTTGCTATGAACACAGGATTCAAATGGGTTGTTATGAAATTATTGATATCATTAATCATGCTAAGCAAGTGGTTGATTTCTCCATAATAATAAAACTTAACACAAAATGTCTGTCTTAAACGTTTTGGCCAGTAACAAGCAACACTGACACAGTTTGCCAGTGACCTGCCTCCATTGTCAGTACCAAAGGTTTGTTTCATAATAACCTGCTCCAGGTATTCAATATCTTCCAGCTGTGAAGAAAGACTTGCAGCGATAAAGCACTCCCAGTAGAACCTGCTCTTTGGAAATGAATCTTCACCCAAATTCACATTCTGCAATCGATTTTTACAATTTGAAAGTTTTGGACGCTGAACACTCAAAAGCGATCTATAGAATCCACCTTCTGAGATCCCCTATTTGAAAGGCAGATATGGTGGTGACGACCGAGGCAGTAAGGCAAGATCAAGCAATTTCTTTACAGGTGTGCCAGCATCTGACGGTAGTTCTACTAAACACGACACCTTTTTGCTCGTCAGGCGTTGTCTCAGGTCTGTCAGATCACAAAAAGGTTAAGTTAAACCACAGAGACAGACACGCTTTCCTCCATCATCTACTCGTGCTTCTTTTACAGGCTTGCTGTCTTTCTATACCAAAATGCAAACATATTTACTTCCTGTAAATTCCACCGGCCAGACGAAGCTGATTGTTGAAAGATATTAGAAAACGACTAATAAGATTATAAAATAGTTAAATGACCTACAATAGACAAAGTTGATTGGTCAGAAATTATCAAATAAAAATGGTCAAGCCAACAAATCTGTTTTCAGTCTTTATTGACTCATTCCATCTAAAATAGAGCAGGTTGTATTACATGCGTACAACTGACTGCCACAATTGTGTATCTATTGAAATGCTCGTTAAGATCAGTAACAAGGGATCGCTTGAACTGACATTCACATACTGAAACTGGTCCAGAAAGCAAAGGTTGCCTCATTAAGTACAGGTCAATATTATTGATAAATCTTTTAGAATCAGAATGACCATATGGTTCTTTCGTCTCTTTACAGAATTTCACTTCAGGCAATGTGGTTACCCTAAAGTATTCTCCAGATCTCATAAAAACCATCATCCATAGAAAGAAAAGCATACCTTGCTGTTGGGGTTTGAGTCCAGTGTCTGAAGACGATGCTCCGGCATTCTGCTTCTGGAAAAAAGATGCCCACTGCCGTCTGGATGATGATCCATCCCATTGCATCTCCTTGTCTCGACTGGCATCACGGAGTGTAGCCAAAGCATTTGATGGAGTTTGAGCAAAAGACCCAGCAGCTGGGTTTGGCCTGTGATCACCAGAAACAGATGCATCAGCTTGAAGAAGCTTTGGTGATTCTTCGGCACATTCAGGTGTCTTCAGTAGGACTTTTCGTGCAGCTGGCGATGGTCCACCAATTGATGATGAACTGTGGCCTTTTCTTACAAACTTGGGAACACTTAACATAGAAGAATCTAACATTCGAATTTTCTTAGCAGGCATTTTATTGGGATTTGCACCTGTGGCCATTTTTACATGAGTAGCTCTTTTTGGGTCACTTGCAATTAGACTTTTATTATTGCGATTGTCTTCGAAGGACTTCCTGACACCACTAGATCTGTTCTGTGGTGGTGCGGAAAAGTGATAGGGTGGCTGAAGAGTCTCATCACTCTCTTTTAGCTGGGTAGTAGGATAACTGGAAGACCCCACTCGACTTTCCAGATTGCTGGGCTGCGCATTCCAAGGCAGCTGACGCAAATCCACATCACCGGTCCCGACAGGCTTTGCCTCTGACAGGAGCAAGCTATGTGGCACTTGAGGTGCACAAAAGTTTGCCTTCAAGTCAACTGATGCATCACTCAATATTTTTCTAATAAGTGACACGGTGCAATCATCTGTATGTAAAAGCGTTGGTGATAACTTTGACCATCTAAGCGAAGGACTGATGTCTCTGCAAAGCAACCTCTGAAGTGTGTTCATACTCTCCATGTGACTGCTCTTTGTACTGACAACTGGACCTCTGTGAACCAGTTGAATGCTCCAGGGAACAGAAGATATACTTAGGCCATGAACTCTCAACAAGATAGATTTTAAATACATGAGGATGATAAGTCGCATCTCATGGTCAGATAAGCTCGACCAAACAACAAGAACATTACTGTTAGAGGGAACATATGCTGGCAATTTTGGAATCAATTGATGCTCAGTAGCTGTTTGGATCAAGTTAAGTGGCTGTTCATGGCTTAGAAGCACTCGCATCATGCCAAGTTTTATGAAAAACAACAGGACCGTACGAAGCGTAGATGTCTTCCATTCCAAGTATTCAGGGTGGCACTGCTGGAGTCGTGAAAGTAGAATCAGACCATCTGAACAGTTGTGTACAATGCAGCCTTGGATGAGAAATTCAAACATGCAGGTCAACTCTGAAAGAGATAGCCACTAAACCCATTCAGAAAAACAGAAACTGAAAAAAAATGTTGCTACAATAAAATTTAACCTTTTTAAATCATAGTATTGCATTTTTCGTATTTACACACCAGCGCAATCTCTGCCTCGTTTATTTTTTCTATTTTTATTTATTTAATCTGAGATTTGATATTGCCCTTCTTCCAACATCTTTGTTAAGAAGTGCACATGCCTCGACGGCACGTTTGCAGTTGTACTGCAGAGCAATTCTGTGCAAAGGACTTAATCAAGGTCCCTACACAATGACTGACGCCTAGGACAAGGGTCGAACCCGCTCACTCAGCTCACACTGAGTGTCATCTAAGTTATATTATGCTTCTTCCTAAATATAAACTGATTTTCTTTAGGATAATATTCTCCTGGACAGCTACTTCTACTTTTCTAATGCATTTTTCACATAACTAAAGTTTAATTTTTTTTCAATTTGGACTAAACAAGATGGCCGCCATTTTGTGTGCTGCATTAGCTATTTTTCTTATGCTGGTAAACTATCTACCAGTTTGAAATGAATTTTTCATTCACTTTCAAGAAACATTGAATAATATTTATCGTTTTGGACGTTTTCTGCACTGATTACATCAGCTAGTGTTCACTTTTCCTACACTGGGTGTGTGGGCATACATTATCTTCATCGCAAATTGACAATGTCTGGAGTCACATCATCCTTAATGTCGACATCAGCGTCCTTATTGCTACAACCGGTTCTTTGGACACGCATCTCCTACTCCTCACAAGTGTTATATAAATTGCTTATTAATCAGATATCTAAATCAGAACAAGAAATCAAAAATCTATTTTCACTCACCGATTAATTCTGCAACTTCAGGCTGTTTTGAAATATCTGCAATGAAATACTGAAATGCTTAAATCTTTTTAAAATACTGCTTAAATAAGCTTAAATTGACTGCTTATTTCTTCAAACCAAAAGCTAATCTAATTTCATTGAAATGAATCAGTAATCTTCTACTCTACCAAAATACCAGAAGCTAAGAGAAAGTGAAGAATTTTGTTTAGCATTGCCAATTATTATTAGTACTGTATATACCCAACTAAAGGCACACAATTTTTGACTTAAACTTGGACAACAGTACAATTTAAAGTGTCTATCACCATGGTAGTAGAACCGCATCATTAGTGAACGTACACATTTCCCTTGCTAATACATAATTTTTAGACATAAGGCTCTGTCATATCTTTTGCAACATTTTCAATCAAAAGTAACCGGTTGATGAAAATACATATTTGTAACAAATCATTGCAAAATGCAGCATTTTATTACACATGACAATCACTGGCAAACTAACCTTGTTCCAACTTCTTACTGCCATCTTCCAAACACAAGGCTATCCATTTCACAAATGTATAGCACCATATAACCAAATATACAGCTCATCCAAAATTGTGTGCCGTGGTACCCATTGCGGAAAAAAAACCAGGGTTGACTGCCTGTTGCAGGTCTACTGCACTTTGTGATGGCACAATATTAACAAGTTATGCTGACTCTATACTCCATGCTGTATAGTTGATGAGCAATTTGTAGAATTTATAGACGATCTGGTAAAGGCCACAAATATCAAAATAAACTATTTGATTTAAAGAGTTCACCGGGAACTCCAGTCATCGCACAAAACTTCCTAAAGTTTTTTATTAGGTGGATTATAAATTTATTAAAGCATCACACGTTCGTAAGATGTTCAAACGGACATTGTCAGATGAAGAGTGATGCAAGGCCACGAGTTATATGCGAGTCAATTCATTTTCTCACTTTCCCAGTCAAACATTTAGGGTATAACTTATACACAAAGAATTTATACATGTATGTGAGTATATAAAGAAAAGGGAGGAATCACTCAAGTGACCAACAGCAAGATCGGTAAGTTTAATCAAAAGTAAGTTTTTACATACCCTCCTTCCAGTCTTCAAGTATTTGTGTTAGGATGCTTATGCCAATATTGCACAAGACCAGTTTGTCACTGCCATTGTCTTCCATATGGCCGTCAGTGACAGGCAGTTCTTGGACGATGGCCACAAGAACCACGTTCAGACAGCAATACTTTTGTTTAATCAGACTCCTTTGATCCCTGGCATCAGTCAATTGGCCTCTGAAGAAGTCAAATTGTCTCACCAGAACCTCTATCATGTTGTACTTCTTGACATTCACACAAACCTAACAACATGGTAGACAAGAACAGAAATAGAGTTTAAAAACTAAAATCATGACAATAGACCAACAGAAAATACATTGCATTGATTGTCAAGGTGTGAGTTCATTAATATTATAGAAACAATACATTTGTAACTTACTTACAGAGCCTCCCATTTGAGAATAGCAGGCGGTTGGAAAATCGATCGTGCCGATTTGAATAGACGCGCATTTACCGCCGCCATAAGTAAGCAAATGAAAGTATCAACTGTAAATTAGGTGGCTTCAGGAAGGCGAGCGATATCCCGCTATATCAGAGTTTTGTTTGGCGAGCGACCAAAGATCGCCATAAATGGGAAGATTAGAATAGACCATCAACCTAGGACATGGCTAGGGTTGTGAAACATGAAAGAGAAAAGCAGGAATCGAAGAAATGTTTGTGACTATACTATTGCCTATAATTGAAAGGTTGGGGTGCCCGATTCGGCTGTAATTTATGATGAATGGGCAGCATAATATGGATACACAATATCAATCCCAGATATCTATGATATATAGTCCATCACCTGCCATAAATCTACTAGCTATGAAATGCTTGAACAAATGACATGGAACTCAATGAATGCTTAGTCGTTTTAGGAGCTGAACATTCATATTATATACTAGCTGGAGCACCCAGCGTTCGCCCATATTGAGACAGGTTTTTGGGCTTGGAGAGGAGGAAGACGGCAACCACGGGTTAACAAACCCGTCTACTGGTGGTCTGAGGATTTCCCCGAGTGAACAGCGAAGGTTTCAAATCAATATGTCTAAGTGTGCACATGCGTACAAAGTACATACCCACGTGACCGACTGTGCAAATCTCCCAAAACGTCTATTCATTCATAACGATATAAAAGAAGAAAAGCTGTGGCGCTCCTAATTGCTTAAAAATTGCAACTATTCTGATTTGTGTGTATGATTTTGGTCAAGACAAATACTATCTAAATACTATCCAAATACTATCCAAATAGTGCCAAAAACATGATATTTGGCCAAGGCAAATTCTGGCTGACTCCAGCAAAAAACACAAGTAAAGTGGCTTTAAGTATTAAGCATGCAAAACTACAGGTATCTTACACGAACTGCAGTGTCCACAATGTCGGCAGCTGAATGTTCATGGCTGAAGGACAGGTGAAAAGAAATCCTCTTCTTCAGCATTTCAGCAAGGACTTCAAAAGCATCTGACCAGTTGCCAAATGCTGTGCATCTCTCCATTACATGTATTCCAACTAAACCAATTATATACTTTTTAAAGGATGGAATCTCTAAAAAATCAAAGCCAACACAGCAACATCAGTACACAGAACATTTTTCCAAATGGTCTTCACACTGTGCAAACATAAATTTTATTGAAAGCGTAACAAGGTCATAAAGTACAATTTAAACATCCGAAGAAAGCAACCACTTTATAATCTACCATATCACTTACTCCCAAATGTAATCTACATTGATGTTTTAACCAGTTAACATACGGATCTGCCACAATAGCAGTAGAGACGAATCAACTAAAAAAATAAATGTGGACATGCACAGAAAACCTTTTTTCTGTAATACAATATGAACGTGAAACAAGAATGCCCACTTTGCCTAGACACTCGTGAACAGTGGCGTAGCGACGGGGGGGGGAGGGGGCGAGTGGGGCAAACCGCCCCAGACGGCACTTGTCCTAGAGGCAGCATTTTCGGTAAAAAAATAAAATACAAATTATTGTTGTATTAGTTGCATTCTTCAAGGTTATTGTTGCTCTTGTCTAATCCTGGCACAATGCATTTTAGGTTTTTCTTGACTTAAAGCTAACATATACGATATATCGAAGTACCATCAAAATGATCGAATGACACCTAGTGCTTATAGACATCAGAGCAGTACTCAGGTAATTTGGCAGTCATGTATATAAGAGCGCCCCAATCCCGTTGTATAAACAAGATATGAGAAAATATGAGGTCAGGCACACACTGCACGGGGCACATATAAATGTTTTTGTCAAAATATATAGACGATTCTGGCATAGGAAAATTAATGGGGAAAGAACGGAAAATTCAATAAAGTTTTAAGAGCTTGAATATATCATTGTTGGAATAGGAATTAGCCTAAAACTAGTTTTAATAGCTAATTTATGAATTTTTTTGTGTAGGACTATCATCATGAAGTTTTATTCCTGAAAACATTGTCGTATTATCTTTAAAATTCGGCGCCCCTAAATTTGGTGCTCTAGGCAGCTTCCTATGTCACCTATGCCAGAAGCTGGCCCTGATAGACATAGCGCAAAAGTGAATTTAGACGTTATTATTATTATTACTACATTTCATTCCATAGGTGCGAAAGTAATAGCGAAACTAAATTAAGTAGCGTCCTCTTGCGAATAGTATAATACAAACTTGCACCAGACAAGATCATCTGCACTGTTTCATTGTATTTTTATTTTCATATAAATTTGATTTCAACTCACCGGCTAAATGGCCTATGTTTACACTAACTTTAGTTATAAGTAGAAAAATATTAATTTTTAGCGATATTTCTATTGTACGTTTGTTAGATTAAATTGGCTGCGTTTAGTAGCGTAAGTATCCAGGAAGAAGAACTGTTCACACAGTGCCAAGTGCCTACAGCCTGTATCCATGCTGTTTAATATTTTAGTTTAGCGGGAATGAAAGTATGAAACCGTACTCATACGTAATCTGTGTGATAAGTTACCAGTTACCAGTCCATTCTATTTACTATGTTTACTGTAGTCCCATCATGATCAAATGATATTATTCAGGACTTTTTTCAATATGTAGAGAGAAAAAATAAAAATTTTACTGCATAATTTTAATTTTATGTGAACTTTATAATTTTCGATCTAGCCTGCAAGACGTTTAGTAACTTCATTGTGAGACTTGCTTTTTTGTGTGCTGTATAAATGGTTTATTTCTGAGTTAATACTATCTCATTCTATTTTCTAATTTTTGTATTAAACGATTAAACGCATTTTAATTAGTCAAACAGTTTTAATGCCGACAGTGCATGCTATAGCTGATGCTGTACTAACTGTATATACACTGAATTGAATACTGAATATACTAACCACAATGTATATAATCAAAACAGGCGTCTTGTGCCTATCTCCCCATTGTGCATATCCCGGAATATGCACAAGAATAAAGTGATGGAAATAATAGACAGGGGCGGCATTTTTAACCTTCGCCTCAGGCGGCACTTTGACTCGCTACGCAACTGCTCGTGAACTGCAAATTTGACAGCGTGAGTTGACCAAAAGTGCTTTAAAATGATTTGACACATGCACATAAAGTTACTCCTAAAAATCAAGTGCTGTAAAAGAAGGCAATGTATAATTTTATGGCACCTCTTCAAACCGTCTATTCAGAAAATGTATCACTTAACATAAAAATTCACATGAGAGAACGAAATTATAAAGAAGTTTAAAGCGCATTAAATCAATGGGTAAAGGGTAAAGTACCTGAAGCCGATGATGTTTCCAACTCCATTACCAGATTCTTGAAACTGAATTTAATACTGATATCACTGATGCTCATTAAGGCTTCGGCCAGATATGCCATGTAAAGTTTCCTCTCACTTGATATCAATATAAGCTGCGACAGACTTTTCCAGTCCTGTTTTACCATTAAATTCTAACATAGGTACCAAAACAATACAATTTTAGATAGTCTTTGGGTCTATGCAGATTTCATTACACACACAATGAAATTTTATTTGAATTGTAATGTAATGTGATCAACCATTTATACAGCGCCGCTCGAATCAGCAGTGTTCTCAACAGGCGTCTGTGCTTGGGCAAGGAAACAATAAAGTCTTAAGGCATCTCAGAAACTGAGTGTATATCATGGTGACGGTGTGGACTAAGTAGTGATAGCACTCCTTTGTTAAAGGTCAACTTCTGGTCTCCAGAACACGCTCTTCGCCTAGAGCTATACCGATATCACTCTTTGCCGATTGTGCCGATACCGATTATTGCCAATTATTCATTTGCCGATACCCGCAAAACACTTGCTTCGTAGGAGACGTATGCATGTAGTTGGGGACTAATCCTAGGCAGGCAATACAGATTGGACACACCGCCCGTCGTTTGTGGATTGGCCAGCCGTTCCTTGTCCTTTAAGCAGGCACTATGACTCACTCTTCACAGCACCTAAGTTGACACGTTCCCACGGTCTATACTAGCACACTGGGTGGCCTCACCACTGATCTCAAGAAGCCATGCTCGACGACACGATATGGGAACGAAACGAAATGCCGTCCTTCACAGATCCAGTGACGTTATTGTCGTCATTTTGCATTTATAGACTAAAAATAATATTACAAAATTTAAAAAATAATTTTTAATATCAGCCCCCATTATCTTGCTTATATTTGATACTGTTGATATCTCTATAATCGGTCCGATTAATCAGCCAGCCGATTAATCGGTACAGCTCTATCTTCACCAATGATGTGCGAGCTTTCTGAGTGGGCAGTCACTCCAGCTGGAATGGTCCCCCGTTTAATCTTTACAACTCCTAGAATAAATATGCATAAGAGAATCAAGCTCAGTTGAATAATGTTCTATTAAGCGAGATTAAGTGTTGCGCCATTTTATGTTGCGAGATTAAGTGTCGTTGTTTAAGTGTCGCACGATTACGTGTCAAGCGATTAATTGTCGGCACGCCAGCTGCAATGCCCTGTGACCAACTCCGAATAATCGTAGCTGTAAGCAGCCTTTATAGAACATCCATATGGAACTTGTGGAATCAAACAACTGATCTTGGTGCAGCTGACGATATATGCTTGGGTCCGTGAAACAAATAAGTTGCTGTGCATTGCAGAGTGCAGAAACCTACCACCAGGGATGGAAGCCGGGTGCTAACAATAACCCTCAGACAATGACCTCCAGGAAAATGACTTTCTGTGCAAATAACCACCAAAAGTCCAAAACAATGACCCCTGAGATAATTGATAATGTGAATATAATGTTAGATAATTTAGCAGTTTGTTTGATGAAAGTGTATGCTTTAAAAACTTACCAAACATCAAAAAATAATTATTAGGTGATCAGCAGACAGTTATCTACACTTGACATAAATTTTAAGTCAGGTTGCATCACGGTTGATTTTTAATTGGCAGTGATAAACAGTGTAGCTGTGGTATATGTATCAAAGATCAGAAGACAAATAATCAAAAACAATGGTACAAATTGATATGCGCCTGTGGCATGAAAAGAGTTACTATTACAGAATTTCCAGCATCATATCCACAACAACAAGACCTCACCAATTACAAAAGTCAACATTGTACTTTTTAGGCAATGCCGAGCATTACTTTTTTTATATTCGTGCTGACAGCACTGTCATGTAATGCACCCTACAAGTAGCTTGCTATCGACGGTGCTCTATAAATGGTTGTAATTACAATTTTAGGTGTGCGAATCATAGAGATGAAATCATAAGATTAGCCAATGAGATTTATAAGTCACACAAAATAGTAAAAACTTACTCTGATTCTTTGAAAAACATCTTCCACAGTTTCAGGTTGCCAAGCTTTTGTGCCCAGACAGTGTTTTGCAGCAGGTAGAGCATTTGCAAATCTTTTAGCAGGCAGCTCTTCTGTGGTGAATCTAGATGACTGACTAGCTGAAGGATCTTGACATAACAATGCTACTTTCCTCTTTGTCATGGATTCAGAGGGTGGCAAAACTACTGAGGTCCTGGCTGGAATCACAGCTGATCGACTTGGAATTGGAAACCAACCGGTCTTGACCAAGGAATTCAATGATTGTAGAATTGGTAAGTCACGTTTCTCGAAGGAAGACAAATTTTCTTCAGATGATAAACTGCCACTCGCAGTCGAGCTTAGAGGCAAAGCTTCACAAAGCGCATCTTTTGTAGGCGAAGTTTCACTGAAATCCTCAAACTCACTGCCAAACTCTTCACAAGTCAGTTCTTCAAATAAGTCCAATGCCAGATCCGAAGTGTAAGCCTTACTGCTAACTGCACTGAGGCTCCAATCAGCTTTCTTAATATCAATGCTCTTGAGGAGTGAATCAGTCTTTGTCTCTTTCTGACTCACCCACATGGCAACATCACTGGCAAAGGATGACTCATCCAAAGGCAAGTCTGGGTCTGCTAGGGAAACAATTGATCTCTCTCCAGCAGTGACTGTGATTTTCAGCTGATTTTCTTCCGCAGATAACAGAGATTCGGTCAGTATTTCTTCAGACTGGTTCAGTAAATGTTGGCTACATGCGACTGGTGATCTATGGTTAGAAGGGGCTGGTGAACTCTGTTTATTTCTAGAGTTGGTTGACAGCGATAAATTCACTTCACGAAAATAATCTTCTTCATTTGAAGAGCTGCAAGAAAGAAAGAGTATGTAAGAATAAATTATGAAGTTATTTTATCTGTAAAAATTTACATAGCATCACTTACACAGTTGAGCCCATTAATAAACACATTGATATAAATTCAATTCTGATATTGTACAATTAGGGACATCCAAAACTTAATTCAGCTTTAGGACAACTCATTAAAATGCCATGTGTAGCAGGAAAGAATTTGTCAATGCCAGATCAAGGAAGTGGAGAACTCGTTTCAATACCACTCCAATGTCTATCGCAAAGGAGAGTAGTAAGATGACAGTTGGTCCCTGTGGTTTACTCTGTACATATTCATGTCATAATTGAGGACAGAATCTGGTTTCCAAACAGGCAGTCTATGTCTGTTCAACTTCACTGAAACTGACAATTCCCCATGTGCTCAGTATAAATACATCTAGCTTGTCTTTCCATTTTGTCACAACTAGCCACCCATTTCGACGAGAAATAACATCACCCTGTCTCAGCTTAGCTTCCACAACTTCCTATTGCAGTGTATCACACAGTAGCATGTTTTGTCCAAGTAATTCTTTTGAACACGTACAGTTTGCGACCAACGTTTTCCATCAGCTTCATTACAACAGTCTCCGCATGATCCATCCCACCAAGTGAATCCGTTTTCCCGCAATATACAATCAGATTGCAAACATACTATATCCACATGGCTCGCAAACCAGGTAGTCTTATTCTGTACATGCGGATTTTTTATAATATATTGGTGAAAAACCAACCGATCACACCAGAGAATCAAGGACTTACCGATTGAGATCTCCGCATTGTGGACAATAGATCATTTGAAAACAATTTAAAAGCATATTTTTATGCAACTTATTTTTGCAGTTTGTCTCCTTTGCTCCTGTGCAAGACTTGTTTTGCTAATGACATGCTAATGATTTTCAAATGTATTGCAATAAAGGGAACTGAGCACTACATGACAATGCCCCTTCATTACTACCTATCCCTCCAAAACAACCATATTGGATTCTGAAGCTAGTATTGAAGAAGGCATATGCACATTCAAAACAATGGTTTGTATACAAAGACAGTCATCTGAACTCTAGCCTAAATGGACCTAATAATAACTCAAAAAGCTCAGGGATGAACCAAGTGTCAATATCCAGCCAAGGACTAAATTTTACAAGCAAGTTTAGAATATTCAAACATATTAAATATTCTCACGATTTTTAGTTTGGCTTAGTTGCATGAAAAATGGAGTTAAGAAAGCAGGATTGAAACTTACCCATCACCTTCCAGCAGTTCCTCAGAAGCACCAGACTCCTTTGAAGACTGTCTCAAGACAGACGCTGATACCTGCAGAGCAGGACTCAATAGCAAGACTCGAGACACGTCCATTTCCACTTCATTCAGCTGTTTCATTCGTGTGGTATCACTAGAGGAAGCTTCAGCCTCACACTTTCTCTTGGAAAGAGTAATGTCAGGATTTCTATTGGCCTGCAGCATTACACTTTTTTCTACAGGAGATGGAACCTTGGCAGATGAAACAGGAGATGTGACCTTGGCAGACAAAGCCAGAGATGGAACCTTGGCAGATGAAACAGAAGGTGGAGCCATGGCAGATGAAACAGGAGATCTAACCTTGGCAAAAGAAACATGAGGTGTAACCTTGGCAGATGTAGTATTGGTAGCATCACTGACAACATCAGTTCTCTTGTTAGCCAATTTCCAGGGCCTATTCAGACGTATTTTCCTAGGGTTTGAATTGTCATCCACGCTAAGAGACTTTGTGCTATCCAGAATCAGTTCAGGAATTACAGTCTTCAAAATCCTTTCACTTCCTGCAGCAGCTGGAATTCTTGGTGAGATCCTGGATTTGGTTGTGGGAAATGATGAACATGTTGAGATTGGAATTTTTTGGACTTCACACACAACCTTTGCAACACTGTTACCTTCAGATGAACTTTGGATCTTATCAACATGTGGGCCTTCTAAAGGCAAGATGATAGTGCTTTTTGATTCAAGTTGTTGTTGCTCAGTGTTACCATTTAGTAAACATAATGCAGGGACTTGATTATATGACTCAATTTCACTGCTGAAACAAACTTTCTGATCCTCATCCGTTTGAACCGCAATAGACTGCGTCAATTGGTCAGAACTAGAAGTGTTACTGCTTAATGACAAACATGATGTTTTGGCTGATGAATTAACACCATCCTTAGGGGATGAATCACAACAATTTAAAGTTGAATTTGTCTGATCAACATCCAATGAACTCGTAACTTTAGTAACAGTTCCTGCAACATGAAAACTTGATGCAGATGAAAACGAAGAAACTTGTGGGTTAGCAGTAGTATCTGGAGTGACACAACCAGAGTATCGCTGCCCCACTGAGCCAGGCCGAATTATACATTTGTTCAGATCAACAGCTTGTTTATTTTTAGCAGATTGAAACTTGGACGCCAAGTTCAGCGGCTTGGAACCACCAGAAACTTTGACAACACGGTGGGGAACTGGGTTAGATATGGAGACAGGGGATCGAGGGATGTGCTGAGAGAGTCGCGAGAGAAACTGGACGTCATCCAAACAGTTCAAATCTTTCATTATCGCAACCTCACTGTCTTCCTCAGTATCAGATAATGGACAATCAGTCAAATCTGGCAGAAAAATCTCAGCAAGGTCTAATGAGTCTTTTGGTTCTTTTCGGGAAAGTATCTTATGAGTTCCTTCTATTGCATCACCATCACTAGCTTCATCACTGTTTGTAGGATACTTTTGTTGAGGGGCAAGGAACAGCAGTGTACTTTCAGCCCCAATAGTCGATGGAAGAGAGGTAGGAGATGCTTGAAATGGTGTTGAGGGGCAAGGCTGGAACAGCAGTGCACTTTTTGCCCCAATAGGCGATGGAAGAGAAGTAGGAGATGCTTGAAATGGTGCAGGCAACAGCCTGGTAATCGAGGTGGTGATATGGTTGTGAAAAGAACTCGATTTCGTAGAATGCGTGCCTCTTGCTGAAGCAATGCCTGCTGCATCTTGTTTATCATCCTCGTCATAATCTGGTTTGAAGTCTTCCTCTGACTCAATCCTCAGGCAGTCCATCAGATTTCGACTCGTCATCCTCTCAAAACTTGTTCTAGTGTCCAATGGTTTAGATCTGGTACCCACTTGGTGTATCCTTAAAGTTGTATCAAAACAATCAGACACAAACAAGTCACATACAGGGGCAGTAATAGAAGTAGAAGACAGTTCATTCGAATGCTTGGCCTCAACCACAGGCAACTCATTTCTGATGCCCGATTGAGATTTTTCTGATTGCGAGGGTGAGTAGTTTTTCATGAGCACCTTTCCATCGTCGACTTCCTTAACTTGAATATCTGAACATGCTTTTTCACTAGCCAATGCAAAATCTGTATTTGGATCAGTTTCCACAGCTACTCTCTTCTTAGATTTTATCGCTGAAAGAGACATGCTTGATGCTGCTGAATTTGATGATAAAATGCACATATCTTCCCCAGTCTCTACAGCAGGAAAATGGGAGTATGACAGCAATTGTGACACTGATCCTGGCAACTTCTCACATTCTTTTGGTGAAGTATTTTGCTTTAGTTTCACTCGCTCAGACCTCCTTTTCTTCAAAGGGGGGCAATCACCAGACGCATTTATGACTACTCGAGTACACAATCCGCTGCGCAGAATTCGTCCTGGAAGTGGCTCTGTGAGTGATACTCGCTCATCTGTCACCTCCAATAAATCACCTAAATTAACAGATAACAATGTAATAGACATACCGTATATACTCGACTATAAGTCGATTCAAGTATAAGTCGAAGTGCAATTTTTGGACAAAAATAACGTCCAAAATTGACGGCTCAAATATAAGTCGAACCCATAAAATCAAAAATGAGTGATAAATCGAGAGGTATAGCTTGATATCTGCCGTCTTTCGGTGGAGAAGTTCGGCGGATTTTGCCGTCAAATATATATCTTACTATGGGTAGATCAATATTAATGCATGCAGCCATCATAAATCGAGAGGTATAGCCTGATATCTGCCGTCTTTCGGCGGCGAAGTTCGGCGGATTTCGGCGCAAAATATATATTTTACCATGGGCAGATCAATATTAATGCATGCGGCTGTCCTAAATCAAGATATATAGTTTGATATCTGCTGTTGAATGTCGAATATTTGGTAAATCGAGAGGTATAGCCCTATATCTGGTGTATTTCGGCAGAGAAGTTCGGCGTATTTTTCAGTGAAATATATATTTTAATATGAACCAATCAATATTAATGCATGCAGCCGTCATAAATCGAGAGGTATAGCCTTATATCTGCTGGATTTCGGCAGAGAAGTTCGGCGTATTTTTCAGCGAAATATATATTTTACTATGGGCCAATCAATATTAATGCATGCGGCCGTCATAAATCAAGATATATAGTTTGATATCTGCTGTTGAATGTTGAATATTTGGTCCAAAAATGTCCCATTATTTTGTCTCTCGAGAATAAGTCGAAATACCTATTTTGCCATCCTGAAATAGTCTTAAATTTCTCGACTTAAAGTTGAGTATATACAGTAAGTAATAATGTAAATAAAAAAATATTGTAATGACACATTCAATTTTAGGGACCGATCGGAAATCACCTTGACCGAGAATCTCATTTTTTATCTATTCTGAAGTATTCGCCACGGCAAATAGTACACACAAAAATAGATAGTTAAATTATAAAAATTGAACCCATAATTACAAAATTCGTAAGTTATTAATCATTATTTTGATTTCTAATATCCTCCTATATATAAAATGCTAAAGTTTAATTTATATAATTATTATTAATTTACTACAGGTACAACATCTAATTATATCTCATTATAAGAAAAATATTTTTCCTTTTTTTAAGCTTCATCAAACATAATGATGATTGACGAGGCAAGGTACTTGCTAGCCGATACCAAATAATAAATATAGTTTTTAATGTCGGCGCGATTATCATTACCGATACCAAAATAACGCCGATTGCTCTGAAAATCGGCTCGATTATGAGTATGGCTGATTAATCGGTACAGCCTCAAAAATAACAAATGTTGCCCCCAACGTGGAGTGTATAGCAACTGGGTATCAACGTCAGCAGAAAGTGTGTTTACCCAATGGCAGCAAACATTGTTATAACTGCCAACTGTCAACTGATTTATTTCTATATAGGGTAATTAATGATGGATATCCCATTCTATATATACTCTATGAAAAACAACAAAGAGCAACCTTTAGCCCCTTCAACAGGATGAGATAAATCACTTCCAGGTGATAACTGAATCGGAACTTTCCTCTTTCCTCGACCACGAGCAGATGATGCTTTATCATATTGTTCCTCTGCAAAAGAAATACAGGTTCAAGTGTATTAAACTTGTCTAATCATTTAAAATTTACAGAATGCAGAAAATAATAATAATAATAAGCAAAGCATAATAAATTGAATAAATAAATTGACGCTCCAACAATTTTTTGTCAGTTCTGCAAGTGATGCTATTTCAAAGAGAAACAATGGTAGGATGAGCCAGATTTAAAATGTCTTACGTCGGATAATAAAAGCCCAATAGAAAGGGGCATGTACTTAGATCATGCCCCATACACCAAAATGAGCATAATCACAAAATAATGTTAACCCATTTCATCTAATCTAACGTAAAAAATCATAGTCAACCATTTAAAAATAAGCATCTGCCAAAAATATAATGACTCAGGGACACCATATGTCAAACTATGTAGGGTAAGCAAGTTGAGATTGTTGCTTGAGAAACATTGCTTACTTACTAAACTTAATTTATTTATTATTTATTTACTTAAAGTAGTTTTTGCACAAGCAAGGTCAGTAAACCTGAATGACAGGTATGGATGCACAGGGCCAAAGGTCAAGGAGTCATAAGAAACCCAAAACAAACTAGTGACTTAAATAATGGAAAAGAGTTGGCAAGGCGGGTCTTTGAGATGTGTAGCAGCTGAAGACACATTGACCCTACAATTGTATTGAGCCCAGATTCTATCAATCAATAAGCCAGTATCAAAAGGTAGAGCTGAATTACGATAAGAATGGAAGGCTAGTATTCTGGACTGCAAAGTTAAGCATTGCAATTTACACTTAATATGCCATTCAACTGGAAGTTCGTGCAAGCAACCCAATGCATTTGTTAAACTAGTAATCTCCCAGGAAGAGGATATACCATACAACATAAGCAGTACATACACACATACAATAATAAAAATCATAACACATATTATACAGTCAGTGTATTCATCATAGTTAAGTTGGCTAAATTCTGTTCTGGCAGGGATTTTAAACCAACTGCTTGCTTGACAGTCCAGCACACTAACCACTACAAAATGATCAGTCTTGGGTACGATATCAAAACTCAAAACCAAGAGCGAGACCAAGAGGTCCAAGACCAAGACCGAGTGGTCCGAGACCAAGACCAAGACTGAAGGTCCGAGACCAACACCAAGACTCTTTTTTATAAACATATCAATTTATCAAGACGCTAAAACAAAATAACATGCTTAAAACATTAATTTTATTACTGAAGAATACTAATAGTAATAATAGTCCAGAAATCAGTTTTACCGGCACTCTGAACTTTTGCAGGTTCAGCCCTTGGCTTTGGCCTGAGAATATCACACTATAACTTACTTACAGTATACGATATGTAAATACTTTAAGACATCTGAACAAGTAGATTAACGTTCCTTTTGAACGGTTTAGGCCTTGTACTTGGAATTGTAGGTTAATAGTGACTACATGTGGCCGACCACATAATTATTAGATTGTTCCAAAACCTTGAAATTTGTTAAAGCAAATTTTGAAATGGCTGGTTTCGTTGAATAGAATAGCCAACTAATCCTAATAATGGTCCGAAAAACAGTTTTACTGACCACTCTGAACCTTTCCGGGTTCAGCTCTTGGCTTCGGCCTGAGAATATCACACTATAAATTACTAACATCAATATTCCATTTGAATGGCGTATGTACTTGTACCACGGACCTCAGAATTGTAGGTCACATAATTATTAGATTGTTCCAAAAACTTGAAATTTGTGAAAGCAAATTTTCAAATGGCTGGCTCTGTTGCAAATGCAATTTTTTTGCTCTTAGTAACATGCATATAAAGATTTATTAGTATGGTCCGCACGACATCAATCGAAAGCAATCACCTAGGGCCTAATCAATCGGTGCCTCTTTAGTAATCGAAACTACCCACAAATAAAAAAAAATTGCTCTTATATGGCAAATGACCAAGAACGCAAATTTAAGACGAAGACCAATCCCAAGACCGTTCTTTTAAGACCAAGACCAACACATTCAAGGCCAAGACCAATGGCCTAAGACCATGGTGTAAGATATATATGGTGTGTTCACTTGGCTGTAATATGTGACTAATACTAACTAACAGTTCGTTAGATGGCGATGCAGCAAGATCAACATCGTCCATCACCTTGTGTTGTTATTTCTAGGAAATCTAGTGACCACTATGACCTATCCTCTTAATTTTTTTTCTTTCCAAAGTTGCATCCCTTAATTCCTTTAGGCTCATTTCAGGTTTTTCATGTATCACATCCATCCATTTTTTGCTTGGGCATCCTCTTTTCTTCCTTCCTTCTCCACATGCCAGCATCATTTCTTTTTTCATTCCATTTGATCGCATAACATGTCCGCAAAACCCCAGCTTCCTTCTCAACGCTGTTTATTGCAACGTCTCATCATTCTCGACTCCAATCTTCCTGCCCACTTCTTCGTTTGTCTTCTTCTCCATCCATGATATTCTCTGCATCTTCCTCCATATCCACATTTCGCATGCATTGATCTTCTTCTCCATTAGGGCATAACCGGAAATCGCCTCGGACATTAACCTTGGCCGAATATTGGACTATTTAGAAGTATTCGCCTCAGCAAATATTACACTCGCAAATAGCTAAAAATAACTTTTTGGATAAAAATAATTTTTTTGGATAAAATAATAGTTTTTCATCAAATACATTTAGGACTAACGAAATCACTTATAAGCTATTGATTAATTAAACAAGAACTTAATATTCCATTGAATTTTCTTTAAAATAACGATCATGTTAATTTATATATTTTAATTTTTTTTGGCAGTATTCCCCAGGTGGCAACAAATCAGTAATTTTCCCGCTTGAATTGGCTTCACCCACTTTCCGGTAAACATTAGAGAGTAAAGACGTTATTGATAAGTTCATATTTCAAATTTTATAACAAGGTTTTACATTTTTTTCAGAAATAAAGTTATTATATAATAAATATGTTGCTATGGCCTAGAGTGCGACAACATGCTACATGAAGGATATTGCTATTGACTATAGATAGTTCTCCGTAACTGTGCATGTGTCAGGTAACTATGCATTTCCTACGGATAGTACTCGCTGCCAGATTTGCCACTGCTATTCGATTCATACCCGGTTCCGGCAAATAGTTCATCCAAATACACTGACTCGGTGAAAATTGTCTACTCGGTTATGCCATATTCTCCATGTTCTTTGTCATTGTCCATGTCTCACAGCCATGTAGTACTGTAGGAAAGATCATTGCTCTCACTAATCTTTTTTTTGTGTTTATGCTCACATGTTTGTCTTTCCATATCTTTTCCAGTCCGTTCATTGCAGTATTTCCTATCGCCACCCGTCTCTTTATTTCCGAGTCACATTTTCCCTCTTTTTCCATTAATGATCCCAGAAACATGAAGCTTGTTACCACCTCTATTTCCTCTCTGTATATCTCAAAACTGTCCCAATCAGCTGTTGTCATTATCTTTGTCTTCTTTAAGTTGAAATATAGGCCTGCCTTCTCACTTTCGCTCTTCAGTTTTCTTATCAGATTTTCCAGATCTGCTTTCTTCCCTGCCAGTAGTGTTGTGTCATCCGCATATTTTAGATTATTCAATGTCCTTCCTGCTATCTTTACTCCTTCAGTTGCCTCTTCCATTTCTGCCCTCCTCATTATCCTTTCTGCATACAGGTTGAAAAGAAATGGGGACAGGATGCACCTCTCACCCCTTTCTTGATTTTAAATTTGTCTGTGTCTCCAAATTCTGTTCTTATCACCACCTCCTGGTCTTTGTACAATCCCTTTAGTAGTTGTATCAAGTGTAGTCCCATTTCTATTAGAGTTTTCCACATCAGTTCTTGGTTAATGCAGTCAAACGCTTTGCTATAATCAATGAAACATATGTGTATTTTTTCTCCATATTCTCTTTGCCTTTCCATTATCCACCTCATGTTGGCAACATGATCTCACGTTCCCCAGGATTTCCTAAATCCTGCCTGATTGTCTGGAAGTTCTAACAATAACGAACAGTTCGCTTGATGGCGATGCAGCAAGATCAACATCGCCCATACGGAGTATCATAACTATTATGATTTTGCAGCACCTAAACAGGGAAAATTAGAACAAAGGCAAATACAAAACGCTGCTCAGCCATCAATAAATGAAACATTTATTGAAAAATTGATATATCTTATTAAATCCATGTGCATCATATGTACAAGCAGACAGGATAATCTAAGGATTGATTCATAAACCACAGTTGAATTATGTACACAATTTAATATGACATTGGCAGTTACCACATGTACTCAACAGAGAATTCTAATCAATAGCTGAAGTCAATTCTTGCCCACTGCTCGCCTGGCATAGACTACTGCAACTTCCTTCCTACTGGTATCAATAAGGCCTGCTGAACAGAGCTCATAGCTCTTTGTCTAAAGACATAACCAATACATTTAAATAGGAACATGTGACAACTGTGCTTAAATATTTTTCAGTAATGAAACAAACCTGTTAATAGAGACAATATACTTGCAAGCATATTCAAAGTTTGTGACATTTATAAAGCAATGTATCATGTATATGGGTATCGGTGATGAGACACGCCATACACTGAAAAATTAGTATTATGCAGTACTATGTACACGAAAAATGGAAGCACAAGTATCTAGAGCTACAATTTCTTGCCACCACACAATACTGAAATAGTTTTACTGCCTTGAGGTTGGGGGCCAAATTCCCTATCGACAAGGGGGCCTGGTGGAGCGTCGTAAGCTCCCTCTGCGAGGTCTGGGACGGAGCCCCATGCAGGAGCCTGCGAAATTTAGAGCATTTGATGCCAAATGGAGTGTATTTTGGGCTCTTGTTTATCTCATATTATTAAATCATTATTTTTAAATAAAAGTCCTTAAATCATCTCGCTGCCATTACAGCATTCCACAGCCCTCCACAATGGCCCAATCATCAACGCATTCGCATAAGTGCTTGGGCCCAGTGATTTCAGAGTGAGCATTGATTACAGCTTTGGCTCTAAGATCATGCTAATGATTCATGAAGTGTCTGTATATGTGCCAGGCCTTGTCAAGGCATTTAAGCCAACAAACAGGAAGCCCATCATATATGGCGCTGCAGTAGTCTAGGCGGGAGACTACAAAGGAATGGACAAGCGTAGATATCATTCAACGCTGCCAAAGCTGGTAGTAACAGCTACGGCAGAGTTGACTGATAAGCTGGACAAAGGTAAGCTCCTGATCCAAGATTACTCCTAGGTATCTGACCGAAGACGAGAAGGTTAGGTGCGAATACCTCTAAGCGAGGGACCCAATATCTATTTTTGCCAGCTGCTGGCGGGTGCCAAGCCAGATGAGCTGTGTACACTGTACACGACATGCGACCAAAATTGCATGACCTCGGTGTCTATTTTAAAGAAATATATAATTATCCTTTATCAGAAAACAACAATAATAATTAGAATAAACTAGACTGAATGAGGATATTTTGGTACGCAAATATCAATTCAATATCGATTCACTGTCAATACGTAGATAATATAAATTCACTTACAACGCTTATTTTTGCATATATTCCGCTACACAACATTACGGGCGGCCATGATCGTATTATGATCGCAGCGCTGCCTATAGAAATCAAATAAGACTAGCCAAAAATGCTATTTGGAAACATAAGGAGTGCACACACCATGTATATCTTACACCGTGTCTGAGACCAACACCGATGCATTCGAGCCAAGACCAAGACCGCAGTTTTTCATTCTCGAGACCAAGACCGCAGTCTCGAGACCATATCGCTGGTTAGAATATCTTAAGCTAATGTGCAGAGATGCAACACGGTGAATGCAATTCACAACGCTACATGTAGGAGCCATGTTAAGCATCTCTCAAATTCTATCAAATTAAGCATATCCGGTAACCATAGGCAAGATTCTTCTTATCCAATAATCAAGCCTCGGTATTCACTTTAAATCGGGATCCCCAAAGTTTTGGATACAGCGGGCCACTTTAGCGATACAGTGAGAGGTTGCGGGCCACAGGGTAGGCCTACAATACAAGTCGCAAAGCCTTAGCAGTCTTAGTTTATAAATAAAAGACCTAGGCCTTTAAGTATATGGCTTCTTATATGCAGTGTTGTATGCAAGACCTTAAACTTCAAGACCAAGACAGTGAGGTACCGGGACAGTGAGGTACCGAGACACTAGGTTCAATCAGTTCGAGACAGTAAAAAGTGATCCTATATAAAAAGCTGTAAAATACTAATGTATCAGTTTTTGGGAATAAGGTTCATTAGTAATTTCACTTTGAAACTTAATTATAATGTACATTGTATCAATTCCCAAGAACAGTTTTTCTATTGCCGAGTTTTATCTTTTCTATATTTCTTCTTTGGCCTATCTTCTGAATAGTAAAGAAAGCACGTCTGAAATCATCTAGACAATTTTAAACAAGCAAATTCGATACCAGATACCAAACGAAATGAAAAATTTGCACATACCCTTACTCACGCTGAGAAACTCGAAATTGTTCCAATCGTTTCGGTTATGGTGGTTTTACATCAAAGAAAAACTATTAGCCAATAGCTATTGTTTGCAAATAGGCCTAGCTTCAAATTGCGTAAATGCAAACTTCAAAATTTCAGGTTCTCTCTCAGACATTTTTCCACTTTAAGACAATTGAATTGATATCAGTATAATGCGACTCACGCGTTAACCAGAATAACCGTTTATCGTAAATTCCGGTTTCAGTTTCTAGCGCAAAATTTTAAGACAGTTAACGCAAAACTTATCGAGACCGCTTGTTCGAGACAGAACAAGACTTTCACTTCAAGACAGTTTCTAAAAATTCGAGACACTACCTTGAGACCGAGATCGTAGGCTTCCGAGACCAAGACTAAAAGACTGTCTCGAGATGTCTTGAGACCGAGACACTGTCTCGAGACCATACAACTCTGCTTATATGCATATTATAAAGTTAAATAAACAGTAATGAAGTGCTTGAATTTGTGACAAAATTATATAAGAATTTTGTAACTCATTAAATATTTTATTAAATTATTTATTGATTTTATTCTAACTTAAAATGTTGTTACTTGTCAATCTATTTGTATTAACGCTAAAAGCCTAGCTTAGAATTTGAGCCAAAATAAATTATCTTCTTAGGATGAACGTCATCCGATTTGTGAAGTAGAATGCACTTTTTTGGGGACATCCTTTCCTAAGGAAATTCTGCATAAATTCACCATCACTGAATGGCTTACATTTTTTGCAACAATATAGCTGGCATCAGTACTTGCTCCATTGATCTTACTAAATTTTTAAAGATCGCCTGTTGGGCTGTAAGTAGTCTGTAATGTTGCCACATTTTGTTTTTGCGATCTTATCAACAACATAAGCTACGTAATCCTCATGCATTTTTAGTCTCATCATGTCTTTTGATATTGTAGTCTTTCATCACTGAACTTATTTGTTGGCATATTAAACAAACGATTTTTTCAATGTTTTGCGGGCATTTCTACTTGCACATTCAACTTTTTCATCAATCATGTCTCCATTTAAGCTACAGCCGGACGTCCATTCACGTAAAATAATAAACTTTTCCAACATTTTTAAAGTGCATGTCTGCGTCTTTAATACCACGTTTTTGTGCAGCGTCCATTTTATTGATAAAATTTGAATTTAATAATATTCACGTTACAATGACGTACAAGGCCAAGGTTAAATATAACAAAGAAGATATGATTAGGTCAACCTAAGGGCCGCATGCACCCTGCACTTTGGGGACCCCTGCTTTAAACGAACCTTCGTCATGGCACAATCTTTACCTGAATAAATATACATGCCTCATACGTTCAGTGGCACTCAGTTTACGTTTACCCTATACTCTAGTCATAAGCTGTAATCAGCATACTGACCATAAACTGTCGGAGAAATGCTTAAGCGGCAATGGAGAGGTCTACACTTGTTCACTCTTTCATCACAGACCAACTAGATAACTGCTGCTCACTCAATGTGGGCCTCCCAGCTGGACAGGTGAGGCGTCTGGACCGAGTCCAGTGTTCTGTTGCACGTCTTGTCTGGCACGTTCCAAAATGTTGTCATGTCCCCGGCTATATGCAGGATGTGGCTCCCCTCAAGCAGTGAATCTTGTACAGTATCATCACTCTGGTCTGACGGTCCTTGCTGGGTCTCACCTCTGCCTATCTTTGCAATCTCTGCTACTCTACTTCGAGTGCACCAGGTCGCCACTATCTCTGTTCCACTGTTCTACCCATTTGCCTGCAAAACTACTTTAAAAAAATTGTGCCTCCTCAGTAGTTGGCCCTTAAATCTGGAACAGGCTTTCATTGGCACTTGTCCTTCAGGATTCACTCTTTTCATACTCACTGTCCTTTTCAGTTAATTTTAAAGGGGTGCAATAGAAATCTTCATCATGAATGAAGGAATAAGAATAACTTTTCCTTTGAACGTGAACAGCTCAGCAGATTAACTTATCATTATAGCACTTCATTAAATAAAGATAAAATCTCTTTCAAGGAAGCTGTCTCTATGCAGCATACATCTTTCAAGTTGATTACATTTGAGAATATAAGAACGGATGTAAGACATTTGAGGATTTAAACACAATTGTACAAAAACAATATGAACAGTTTTTTCAGTATTGGATGTGTCCAAGTATCAAGCGCAGGCTGTGAAAGAGGTTTCAGACTGATGATCAAAATGCAAGACCAGTAGCCAAATTTGCTTCAGTTTTGTGATTAATTAAATTGTTACTATTTCTTTTCAACACAACATTGACAACAGATAGCAAAAGGGCACAGGTAAACGTTAAGTCATTGTTAATTCATTTTACAGATCAAAGATGAGTAGTTACATTATCAGTCGACATGAGCAGATTGGATACAGATGAAAATTCAAAAATGCATGGAAAAAATAAAACTAATGAAAAAGAAGACCTGAACCACGAGAACCTGTGACGCTTACTAGTCTGTCCTATTTAAAAGGCACTCGCAGTTTAAAGCCATTATCAAAAATGAAACTTAATGCACAACTTTATCTTAATTAAATCTAGAGCTCAACACAGTTTTCCAAATGGATAAATCTTCTGCAGACAAAAATTCGGCCCAAAAACAAGCACAAATTTTACTTCTACGGCCGAACCCATACCAAATTTAACGTGCCAAGACCTCGGCACATGTGCACTGTTACAAACACCTCAAATTTTAATCATGTGTTGCGAGGGTCATTAATGGTTACATTAGACATCATGAGGGTCGGTCAGAGTTGTATGGTCTAGAGACAGTGTCTCGGTCTCGAGACAGTTTTTTAGTGTCTCAATCTCGGAAGCATGCTGTCTCAGTCTCGAGGCAGTGATATTTTACTTCAGGAAATAATTTTCATTTCAGTTCTATTTAAGTTAAAATTTCCTCAATTTCACTTCTATTTAAATTACAGCTCCTCAAAATTTGTTAATTCTACTTCAAATTCACTTCTCTAAATAATTTCAGTTTGCAGTTCAGTTCTTGTTGCAAAATAATTTCAGTTCTACTTCTTTTTACTTTAGCGCAAGTGTCAAATGGAATCAAGTTCTAGCAAAATTAATCCATGAGGCATTTATTTAATTTTAAAAATACTCTATTTCCAATGACTTGCTCATTCTGTTTCTTCGTCCAGTTGTTAGAAGCCCACACAGAAAATATTCTTTCTATGTAGGCTTGGAAAGCCGGAGCTGCAAGAATGTCTTCTGCAAGTGGGGCAATCTTTCCATAGATATGCTGTTTGCCCTCCAAAACTGAAGGCTATCGTCGGAGCCTGTGTTGGGGATTTCCTGTAGGTACTGATGCAACTGAGCCACAAATGTGCCTTGACCTTGTGACACAGTCAAGGTTTCCTTGGAACATACTTTATTGGACAAAAATTTTAATTTCTTCAAAGCTGCACAGCCTGTGGTTGACTCTAAAGAGCCCTCTCCTGACTCATCTTTATCTCCGAACGACAAAACACATTCACTCTCTGCAGATAAATGATTTCGCAGCATTTTGAAGTACTGTGAAATCTGGCAACAGAAGAACTTATGCCACTGTTGGTGGGTTTACTCGAGGCGTCACCAGACTCACCACACACCGCTTCATGCTTAAAAGTTCCGATCGTCGCCCCTATTGCTCCTCCCGGCGTGTCCCTGATTGGTTGAGGTTGGTCAGGTTCGCCATCGCTTCCTGTCAGTGTCCGCCGTCCTCGGTTCGAGCATCCTCTGATTGACTATTCCAACGGTCCAGAGTTTTATGACCTTCCCTACGCTTGCTAATAGAATTTTGTCGGCCACCTATGGGAATACATCAAGACCCGCGTGGCGAATCTCTTGCCGATCAGAGGCAATCCATGGCATCTTACTGGCCTCTCTCTTGAGATGTCTGGTGAGCATCTGGTGTGAGTGGCGCCCTCTCTCGTCGGTCTGGGAGCTACGATTGTTACAGGCCTAAATAAATTTTAAAAGTTTAAGCATTTTCCATTCGGAAATTAATTTTCGTTTTTGTTCTAATTTCCTTTCCAAGTGACTGATTTCCATTCAATTTCCGTTTCCGTTTGTGAAATAATTCCCATTTCAGTTCTACTTAAACGGAAATCAATAATTTCCGTTCTAATTTGACTTAATGTTAACGAAAATATCACTGTCTCGAGTTTTAAGAAACTGTCTTGAGGTGAAAGTCTTATTCTGTCTTGAACAAACGGTCTCGATAAGTTTCGCGTTAGCTGTCTTAGAATCTTGCGCTAGAAACTGAAACTGGAATCTACGAAAAATTCTGGTTAACATTATACTGAAATCAATTCAATTATCTTAAAGTGGAAAGATGTCTGAGAGAGAACCTGAAATTGTGACGTTTGCGTTTACGCAATTTGAAGTTATTAACAAAACAATAGCTATGGTGTGCCATTTGTCATTGATGCAAAACTAGCATAACCAAAACGATCGGAACAACTTCGAGTTGCTCAGGGTGTGTAAGGGTATCCTCAAATTAATAATTTCGTTTGGTATTTGGTATCGAATTTGCTTGTTAAAAATCGTCTGAATATTTCAGACATGTCTAAAAAGGCTTTCTTTATACTATTCAGAAGATAGGTCGAAGAAGAGTTATAGAAAAAGATCAAATGCGGCAATATAAAACTGTCCTCAGGAATTGGTACTATATAAGTTTCAAATTGAAACTATAAATGAACCTTATTCCCAAAAACTGACACATTAGAATTTTACAGCATTTCATATAGGATCACTTGACTTTTACTGTCTCGTACTGTCTTGAACCTAGTGTCTCGGCCTTGGTACCTCACTGTCTCGTCTTGAAGTTTTGAGTCTTGCATACAACACTGGCGTCGGTTAGGGTTAGGTTAGGCATTGCGAGGGTAGTTTAGGGTCAGGGTTGTTTTTAGACACACATAAATAACTTTCGGCCACAGAAGTAATTTTTTGTGCTTTTAGTAGAGCTGTACCGATTAATCGGCCCGATTATAGAGATATCAGCAGTATCGGATATCGGCAAGATAATCAGCGCCGATATTAAAAATTATTTTTTTCTTTTAAAATATTATTTTAAGTCTTAAAAGCAAAATGACGACAGCAACATCACTGGGTCTGTCAAGGACGGCATTTCGTTCCATTCCCATGGTTCGATATACTGACAGTTCAACAGTCCGAAGGCTCGATAGTCCGAGGTTCAATAGTCCGAAAATACTAGTTAAAATCTTACCACTACTGCTTCCATTTAAACAAGGTAAATATGTATTTTTCATATTTTAGTCTTGTGAAAATTTACAAAAAACAGATAGTATATTTTATTATTTAATTATTATGAACATTACTGCAAGCAATGTACTCAAGAAAAATGCAGAACCATCCCAAAACAGCATAATTTATTTAATCAATCCAGGTAGTATTTAAGAATATGACCCATTTCATTTATCCAGCTTACATTTAGATATAATTTCCTTTCATCGATCGAGTTTATGCATACACGCCCTTATATTCGTCGATTCCACTTCCATAGTAACGGCATACTCACATCAATCCAGCTTATACTTAAGCGCTAGATTTTCATCGATCCAGCTTCCAATTAAGCATGATTTCTTTCATCAATAAAATTTCTGCTCTTGCAAGTATTTATTCATCACTCAAAGTAGCAAAATTATCATTCATTACATAATCCAACTTCTATTTCAACAAGCTTCATTTTCATTCATAGCCTAAATAGTGCTTGGAGATGTGCCATACAAAATGCTCGTATGCTATAGTAGCAACTCAAGGAATGAATACCCGATCGTTGTCGGACTATTGAACCTTCAGACTAAAAAATTTTCTTCAGATTATCGAACCTTCAGACTATTGAACCTTCGGACTATCGAACCCTAGGCACTCTCGAGCTTGCCCTAATCTTCGGACTATCGAACCTTCAGACTATTGAACCATCGGACTATCGAACCGTAGGCACTCTCGAGCTTGCCCTAATCTTCAGACTACCGAACCTTCGGACTATCAAACGGACCCCGTTCCCATATCGTGTCGTCGAGTCAATGGCTTCTTCAGACCAGTGGTGAGACCACCCAGTGTGCTACTATAGACCCTAGGAACCAGTCAACATAGGTGTTGTGCAGAGTGAGTATCGGCAAATGAATAATCGACAAAAAGTGATATCGGTAAAGCTCTAGTTTTTAGGCCGAATTTTCGACCCCAGAAGCTCCACGATTTCCAAATAAACACTGAATGCACAACTTGAATAGAGTCTAAAGCTCTCTCCTAAATAAAACTACAGTTTAAAGCTGTTCAAAAAATATAAACTTACTGCACAATTTGAATATATTTACCCTTACAACTGTCACCATCTGTTGCCGATACTGAAGCAGATGCTAGACGACCACGAGCATTTCTTTTCGAAGGCATTTAGTGTTTTCTCAAAGCTTGTACTCTACAAAAAGCATAAAACAGCTTTCTGCACATATCTAGAACAATGGCATTATACTGGGGTCTAGACTGGACCTCAGTAAACATAGCAACACCAAACTATTTTCATAAGCATTCCATTTTCGTTATTAGGTTTGATAAGTCGATGCAAATGTCTTTAGCTAATAGATCTTGCTCAATACCTAGTTAACGAATTAGCATTCAACAACTATATAAACACATCATACACCCATATCATACAGCAGCACAAATATCTGGAAATGTTGATCCATCTGGCAATCGTAGATGTGCATTGACAATCATACCCGACTAATGATTTGCCACGTCCGTGAAATCGACTGCATAGCCCTCTGTTTGTCTGTCTGTCCATGTGTCTGTTCATCTGTCCATGTGTCTAGAAAAATTCACATGCAAAGCCCATACAGCATGAATATCTGGTTAATAGCTAAGCATGTTGATTCATCTTCCAAATGCCGATGCACAATATAGTTAGCAATAATAATTACCTGCCATTGTCAGAATTGCACATGCATGAAGGCAAGTGGCTGACCCTCTGTGTGAACTTGTGAAATGAGTCATAAAATTACATGGCAACGTTCCTGCTATTGTATATCTAGGTTTGCAAGACGCATCAACATGCTCAATTATTTGTCTGCATATCTGTGCTGCTGCATAGGATGGGCATGCTAGAACTGTAGCCGGTTGAACTTTTCAACATATTGGACAAGATCTAGCAGCTAAAGACAGGCACAGACAGTCAGACATGTGAACTTATAAGCATCAGAAATGACAATACAATGCTCAAGATTGCAATTGCACATCTTTGTTTGAAATCTTCTACAACCAAAAGTACATCTCGGCTTCAAATAAATAATTTCAGTAAAACTGTAGTTTAGCGTATTTTATTATTTCATAGCTCACATCCTATAGTTTAGGTATTTTATTATTTCGTTGAATATATTGTGTATTTTAGCAAATCACGCTTAAGTAGAAGCTGGATCAATGAAAATGACTATGCTCAATAGGGCATAACCGAAAATTGCCTCGGACATTCGTTTCGGTCGAAGATTGGACTATTCGGAAGTATTCGCCTTAGCAGATATTACACCCGCAAATAGCTAAAAATAACGTCTTTTGATAAAATAATATTTCTTCATCAAATAAATTTTGGACTACTTGTAAGTTATTGATTAATTAAACAAGAACTTAACATTCCATAGAATTTTCTTTAAAATAATTATGCTAATTTATATATTTTAATTTATCTTGGTTGCATTCCCCAATCAGCAATTCCTGCTTTCAAATTGGCTCCACCCACTTTCCGGTAAACATTAGACAGTAAAGACATCGTTGATAATTTCATATTTCAAATTTTATAGCAAGGTTTTACATTTTTTCACAAATAAAGTTATTAAATAATAAATATATTGTTATAGCCTAGAGTGAGCTGATACGCTATGTGAAGGATATTGCCATAGACTCTGCATTGACTATAGATAGTTATCCGTACATGTAGCTATGCACGTGGCAGATTAACTACGCTTTTCCTAAGAATGGAACTCGCTGGCAGTGGTGGTGCTGCATGGAAGCAAAATACGCAATTGCATACCAAAAGAAAGATAAAACATCAACTTTTAACGAGATAATGGTACATCTTTCAATATGTTTTAAATGAACTTCGTGTGCGGAGCATGCCTATTGCCGCTATTGTGTACCAAATTTTCAATGCCCGTGCCACCAATACTCGCTGGCCAGATTTGCCGCTACTATTCGGTTCATACCCAGAACCGGCAACTAGTGCACACAAATACTCGGATTCGGTACTCGGTGGAAATTGTCTACTCGGTTATGCCCTAATGCTTAAATGGAAGCTGGATTGATGAAAATGATTGTGCTTAATTGGAAGCTGTATTGCTGAAAAGGATCATGCCTAAACGGAAACTAGATTGATGAATAAGTAGAAGCAGAGCTGTACCGATTAATCGGGCCGATAATCAGACATATCGGCTGTAACGGTAATGATAATCGGCACCGATATTAAAAATTACATTTTTTTCATAATATTATTTTCAGTCTTTAACTCCCTTAGCGTGTAGCTCGAGTTGCATAAACGTTCCTATAGCGTGTAGCCAGCCCAAAGGCAGAGATTGTATAGATACTTCAGACCACCCAGTAGGCATTGAGCCTGTTTAAACCGTGGAATAAGGTTCGAAGGCTACAGTTGTTGTGCAGAGTGAGTCACAGTACCTGCTTAATTACCCTGGGCAGCTATTTTGTCCATGCTGGCTGCCAACTGGCCACCACCACTGATGCCCTATTTCAGTCCAAAGTGGCATTTCGTAAGGGCGGCTTGTCAGAGGAGGAAATGGTATGTTTGATAGAAGAACAAAGTGATTGCATGTCTGAATTTGCTACCAGAGACGTTCCCATCATAATATTTCAACATTTGGAAAAATACGGAAATAGTGATGATGATAGCTTACAATGCTTATTCTACTTTAGCATGGTGCGACTGAAACCCTTCTCCACATGTACCTATACCATTATAGCTGATTCACCTGGGCATATGGTTTACCTGACTGATATACCAACATCTTCTGCTTGTAGATGTTCTGCAGAGTGAGCGACAGTACATCTTTCTTTAGAAAACACAATGAAATAATCAGTTATCGGTATCGGTTATTATTTAAGTATAATTCTTTTCAACAACAATATTAAAATAAGTCGACTTTGTAACCATTTAAATTTTAAACATTTATTCAGCATTTTTAGGAGCCTCTTTGTATTGTATTCCCTATTAAAATTGGTATTAAATATTTAGATATTAAACACAGATCATACTTCTTTGCATTTCCGCATACAGGTTTCATTCCGCTTTTCACCCAAATTCCCACAACAAATTCCCGCATTTCACGTCCGGCTTTTCATCCGTTGAGCTCCAACCCCTCCCGCAGCCCGCATTTCATCCGTGAAAGGATCATGCTGTTTTGAGACGGTTCTGCATTTTTCTAGTATATTGCTTAAAGCGATGTTGATAATAATTAAATACGCCATTTTTCTGATAAAAAATATCTTTAACTAAATACCCTAAACTACAGTTTACCATAATTTATAAAATATTAGTTTATGTTTTCGTCATTTCCGTGGTTTCGAGTTGATGCCGCCAAGTTTCTCCTAGTCCAGACGGGCTCAAACTTCGCCATCACAAACAGGACGAACCACAGACTAAACACTAAACGAGATCGATTAAATCCGAATCCGTCAATAAATCAATCTGTTCTGCACATACCTCAGTCAAAAAAACCAATAATTTAATGCATTAATGTAACAAATTAATAAATCGTAGAAAAATAAACGAACACACACCACGAGAACCTGGAACACTAAGATGTCTACCAAAAAGGCGAGTCAATGATGAATACTTTTTAGTATAAATTTGCATGTAAATAAGTATGTAATTATTATAGCACGCATACAGCTGATTGTTGTTGATCACATTTATTTTCTTAGCAGCTTAACGCATGCCATCATGGAGGAATCCAAGCGAAATGAATAAGAGTCCAGAGCTGCACACCCAGCCATTTTTGAAGTCCCATAGGCAATGTTCTCTCTGAGCTGTGCCCTCAACCTTCGATCATTGCTAAACCCAAAATACTCCATCGCCCTCAGTGTCATCACCTTCTCCACTAGTCCACCAGACCTCATTGCTGTCCACGAAACCTGGCTGTCCACTTCGTCTACTACCCACACATCGCAGATTCATTACATCGTGGCTACTCCCTTCATAACTTCCCTCGCACGACATCCTCCGCAAAGTCTAAAAAATTCTGGTCGCGGCTCTGCCTTCCTGCCAAGTTCCTGGTCCGTGAACCAGCTGTAACCACAAATTCTTCCAGTCACACCTTCCGATCCTTCGAATGCTCATCCACAACGCTCAAACTCGACTCAGATCTCCTTACAGTCTTCAGCATCTACCGTCCTCCAACTTCCTCTGCCTACTCCTCCAAACCCTCTGTCTTTCTCGACAAATTTGGAACTCTCCTCTCCATCGCTGCAACTATCTCCTCCTATCTCCTAACGAATTCATAATCACGGGCGACTTCAACATATCTGATCTTCTTGCATCTGGCTTCCTCATCCTTCTCTCATCATTAAATCTCGTCCAACACGTAAACTTTCCAACCTACATCAAGAACCACATACTCGACCTTCTATCACTTCCGCAGCCTCCCACCTATCTCCCATACTATCACACTCAATTCTAAACATTACCGACCACTACCTTATTATTGTTGACCTTGAAATTAAGCCTTCTCCTCACCCACCTCCAACCACTCACTCATCTTGTTCCATCGGGTCCATCGACCGTCAGGCCTTCGTCAAGGACGGAACTCTCCTCTCCATCGCTGCAACTATTCCTAACGAAGTCATAATCACGGGAAACTTCAATATATCAACATATTCAGTATTCCCAATTCAGCACTCTCCAACCTCCTTGACACTCATGCATCACTCATTATCACACACAGCTCACGCACATCTAACCCTTGATTCACCTCCTATCTCCAAGCTTTCAAAACCTTCCGCAGGCGCCTCGAGCACACCTACAAGTGCACCAAAGACTTAATTAAGATCTAAAGCAAAACCCTGTCTACCCTCCTATCAGCCACACACAGACACCATAACCTTATGGCTGCAGCCAAGAAAAAATACTACTCCTCACTTATCCACTCCAGTTCCTCCAAGCCTAGACACCTCTGGAAAGCTATCAATTCTCTTCTTTATCGTAAGTCTCCCTCACCTCTGCCCAGCTCCATCCCCCACATCCTCTATCACTGACACCTTCTACTCTTTCTTTTAGACAAACTTTCATCTCTTCGTGTCACACTACAATCTCTTCTAGCCCCCAACTCCTCCAGCACAGTTCCACTGATTTCTCCCAACCCTACTCCGCCTTCCCATCAGTCATCGCTCTCAATTCTATCTCCTGCCACTCAAACAGATCGAAGTACTACTCCTCCAAAATTCCCTTCCCAGCAAGTAATGTGAACTCGATCCTATCCCCATCTCTTTCCTAAAAGACTGTACCTCAATCCCTGTTTCTGTGATCACTAAAATCATCAATCTTTCGCTCTCTACCGAACATTTTCCTATGGTCTTTAAACACTCTATCGTCTCTCCACCAGTGGCGCGTTTACCTTGAAATAGGAGCACTAGGCGCGCGCCTTGGGCCCCCAAATCTAAGGGGCCCCCAAATGATGAAAACATTAAATACAAAATAGCCTAACGTCTCAGGGAGCTCCCAAATGAATGAAAACACTAAATTCAAAATAACATCTAAGGGGGCCCCAAATGAATAAAAGAATTAAATGCAAAAACATCTAAATGAACCCCCAAATGAATAAAGACATTAAACACAACACAACATCTCAGAGGCTTCCAAATGAATGAAAACATTTCATACAAAATATCATCTCTGGGTCCTCCGAATGAATTAAAACTTCTCATACAAAATGGCATGTATCACGTTTTAAATATATTCTCTATTTTTGCAGCTAAGCATTCACATATCAAGAGTATTGTGGTAATTCATATATAAGTGTTCTTTTAATGTTAATATCAATATCAGCTCGGTTAGCTGTGTTGTTATATAATAGCGAAGGCCGCGTGGATGAGCCTCTTCGCTTCAAGAAGTTGACTCAATGTTTACTTGAAGGACATTTTGAAATAAAGCTGCGTATTTCGATATTTGATGTGATAACGCGACGTCACATATCTCAGACTCTCTACCTTCGTCACAAATCGTCACAGAGGTATGATCCCTTCAATAGGTGCGTGACGTCATTTATAGACGGCCCTCTCAGACTCAGCGCCCAAATTCAGAAGGGCCCAAAAATGTTAACGCCTACTGGGCTCCGTTTTCTGTAAACGCCCTTCTGCTCTCCCCTACAGAAAAAGCAAATCTATAGACAAAGAAAATCTTTCTAACTACCGTCCCATCTCCAACTTCTCCTTTCTGTCTAAACTAACTGTTCTTACCCGCCTTAATGACTACCTCTCAACAAACTCACTGCTAAATCCCCACCAATCAGGCTTCACTAAACACCACTCCACAGAAACTCTGCTTGCCTGTCTATATAACAAATTGGTCTCTGCCGTCAGCCATCAACAAGTTGCCTGACTCTGCTTCCTCGACATTTCTGCTGCATTTGATACCATTGACCACAGCCTTCTTTCTGACTATACTATCCTCTTGGTTTGGCGCTTCTGGAACTGCTCTACTCCGGTTCCAATCCTACTTACCTTCCAGATCCTTCTCTTTCAAAGCCTTCAAATTCTGTTCGCAACCCCTTCCACTCACATGTGGTGTCCCTCAAGGCTTCGTCATAGAACCACTCCTCTTCATCCTCTATACCACACCATTAAGTCATCTCATACAATCCTCCTCTGTCGACAACCACCTGTATGCAGGTGACACTCAACTCTACATATCCTTTTCTCCGACCTCTTTCTCCACCTTCATTGCACAACTACTGAATGTAGTAAACTTAGTCTCCGAATGGATGTCATCTAGTCTCCTCTGCCTCAACCCTTCCAAGACAGAATTTATCCTCATAGGCCTCCCTGACCAAATCAAGAATATTGTGGCGAAATCTGGGGTCTCTACTACAAGGATGTCACGCGCGAATTTCAGCCTCTCCGGTCCGGCAGAGGACTTAACCACGACAATTCTGCAATATTTCTGTATTTCTTGACAGACGCCAAATCTCGCCCTGGCCGGTCGTCCTCTCAACGAACGAGTGGCCACCTCCTCACAATCTCACTGCCGTACTCTTTTTCAGGTAGCCTACTGTTGACCGGCACACCCCGTGTCGCTATGTCGGACTTATTCGAACTGTTCCCTCGGCTGGCGGAGATCAGACTGTTCTCTTCGGTTCGATCAGGCCGTGCTTCGACTGCTGCTTCTGACGGTCTTCCTCGGACGCTCTTTTCGACTAAAACCGGGGCCCCTTTAATAGCGCTGAAACCGCCCTCGACCGTGGGAAAGAGAACACCTGGCGAAGATTTCAGGAAGCAAATTCCCACCAGAAACGGCCACACAAAGGCATCACCGACAGGCGAAGAGCAGGCTGACGACAGAAAAGCGAGGGGAAGGAGCGAAGCTTGAGTGGGAGGGTGCACGATCGGGGAAACCGAGGAGCGCTGACCGTGGGAACAAGACCGACTAGAAAGGAAGGGGGTCCCTGTAATGATGGAAGAGGGGACTGCGTTATGAAAAACGGCGATGTCATGTTTATAACTTTAATGAACAATATAATATAATGTCAAATGCTGTATAAACTAAAATTGCGAACACTATAGCTATAGATATGAACAGTATATATAAAGACAAACATTATAGGCCTATCAACAGTAGTATATATATATATGTATAGACAGAGACTGACAGACAGTAGGCACAGCCAAGTGAATCAGCGTGGGCGAGTGGGCTGAGACAGTTGGAGAGACTGGCATTATGACCAAATATGGCTGAGGCAAGAGCGAATGCCGGGCTAGGATAGGTTAAAAAAGACCGGGTCCGGAGGAAGAGCGATGGGCTGAGCGCCTGAGAGATTTGATGTAAGATGACCAAATAAGGATACAATCGGGACAAATAACCAAATAAGGATAGACATGAGGTAGAAGGACCATAATGGGAGGATGCAAGAAAGAGTATAAAAGATGGGAGAAATTGAGAGTCGGGATTCACTCTCAGAAGGCGTCAGGTGCACGACAGAGGACGTCATCGACTGCAGGAGGAATCCGCTCTCAAGGAAGCGACTGGAAACGACAGATGACCAAGACGATAGAGATAGGTCTGGTTAAGGTCGACAGTCTGAGAGTGATGAAGAACGTCAATGAAGTAGCAAGATAAGTTGTACTACGTTAATATATTTTGAAGTTAACCTAAATAATAAGAATAATAATCAGAAAGAGACTCTGGTGTCATTTTGTTGAACTATAACGTAAACGCAAACCGAAGAGACTGGAGACACACGGCTACAATCCATCACCGCTACCACCAAGAATTGATGTCCAGATTGTTGTTTGAGAAAGGGCAACAACATTCTTTTCCCTCCATTACAGTCCCCTAGTGCGACAATTTCTCAACAATATACCCGACCCTGCAATTCACTTACTCACTAACTCTTCATCCCTTCCCTTCACCGCGGATGCCCCAGTCCAAAATCTTGGCGTCACATTCGATCTTCATCTCTCTTTCTCCAATCACATCTCAAACCTCTCTCGCTCCTGTTTCATGCACATTCGCGACCTTCGCCGCATCCGACCCATGCTCGACTTCAAAACTGCTTCCACGATTGCTACCTCCATCGTCCACTCGAAGCACGACTACTGCAACTCCCTCTTCCTCAACCTTGAAGCCACACAAATCAAACGTTTACACTTAATTCAAAACTCATTATCCAGAGCCGTCAAAGAACACCCAAGCATCATCACATCACTCCAATTCTCAAATCACTTCACTGGCTAAAAATCCCAGTCTCCCAGAATCTTCAAAATCTTATCCTTAACTTATTCAACTCCATACAATATTCACAGCCAAAATAATTATCTTCGCGAACTCTTCACCATCCAGTCAGCCCGCTCTACCCGATCGTCCTCGAATTTGCCTCACCCTCACTCGACCTCCGATTACATCTCATCTCAAGTTCTCCAACCGCGCAATATCAAACGCCGCACCTCGTCTCTGGAACGACCTACCTCCTGAATTTCGTGCCTTAATTCTCGGTTCCTTCACCATCATTGCTCGTCATGCAGCGTCATCTGTCCTTAGCGCCTCTGTCCATCACACCCCGGGCTTTCCATTCTAGACTTAAGTCCCACTTTATCAAGAACTCTTACCCAGACAGACTCGATCACTACTTAACATCCCACATGTCAATTCTCGACCAAAGCGACACCCTCCTTATAATAGCTACTCTGCCTCGATCCCTGCTGACCTCCTGGAAACCGAACTCTGACCGCCTACGTACTATCCTTTGGGTGCTTAGTTTTAGAGTGGCGCTTTAGAAATTTGGAGATTACGATGTGAGCGCGCAGTCGCTCACACGGGCCGTGGAGCCATGCAGGGCACACAAAAATAACGAGTCACGTCAGCTGCATCGACCGTCTCGCTCGTGGGCGACATCCTAGCCGTGAAAGAGTGGAGCGACGTGTACCAGACTACCAAGATTAAATTATGGACGCTCGCAGGGTCTAACGTCCAGTGACGATGGTTAGGGCCCCGTGGTAAGTTTATTCGATTATAATTTAGGCCTATTTTCATTTATTCATAATTATTACAGAAGAATCAAACTGCAGTCACTCAGTCATCGAGTTTACTAGGCCTGCTAACTTCGTGAAAGGTTCAGTCTGTTTAAACTGTGTAAGCTTAGGGAACATGAGGGTGTTTACTATAAATAGATGTACGTTATTGCATATAGGTCTACGTAGGTAATCTGGGTATAAAGTTCTTCTTGCGATTTTTCGCGATTTTTCGCATAAATTGATAGCTTCGCATAAATTGCGGTTTTCGCAAAAATTGAGTTCGGGAATTTCAGTCAGTTTCAACTATAATTGACTTGTCTAGATTAGCCTATACAGACGATAGTTTTTCGCCAGACGACGCAATAATGTTGTTAATGACAATATAGGACCCGTGGTTTATGCGATATATGCGATTATCGCATAATTTACAAAAACATTTCGGATAAACCATGGGGGCCTAACGATGGTACCGATCGATCCAGATCCAACAGAGAGCCTGGGACAGACCCATATAAGATCAGAAAGAGGCCTATGGATCTCACTCAACGACCCTCTCAATACGGCAAGACTAGGAGCAGGGAGCAAGCACGTTGTTTTTTGGTTATTTGCTTTTTGTTTTTGTTTTAATACAAAAACCGGATGGAGAGACGCTGATCCCGTGGTCGCGTGGCAAATACATCGCTGGGACGCAACAAGCACTCATACATAGGCCTATGCGTCGCATCATACGTCCAGCTGACAATCGGCAACACTAGACGGAGCGATTGAACTGGCCGAAAAAAGAAAAGCCACCGAGTACGTTCGCACCCCTCCCCACAATGCACAATTTTGTTCCGATTGCACAAAAGACTTTGGGACCCATCAACAGAGTAAGGCTGGCGATTGTCAGTTGTAATTGTAATTCAAAACTTGTATAGCGCTACTCGTAATCAGAGGCGCTCACGACTCAACACAAAGCTAGGCGTAGAACAGGAAAATCTTAAGGCGCTTGTGACAGACGGCAGAAGTAAGAGAGACTATACAGGCCTAGCTCCTCCCCAACAGAAAGGGGGGTCGACCCACTCGAGACCAGATAAAGGTAATAGCGCCTATTTACGTAACGAAATAATGCCGTCGCATTCCGAGGCACATTTTTAGGCTCACCTGAAAATAAACTAGGAAACCTTGTTTTAACTTATTCTAATTTATCAACAACATTTTAAAAAGCCCGTGTTTACTTTTTATGCACAGATGTCGCTACAACGATGACATTCTACACCGGATATGCCATATAATACGTCTGTTTGCATTCTTGTGTTTATATATTCTTTGGTCTGTGTGCTAAGCAAAAATTGGAGAAACCTCTAGGTCTCTAGGTTTTCTTAGGACCGAATGCGTCTATTTTCTGGTCTGTTATTGGTGGAGACAGTTGAAGTTTTGTGTTCTGCTATCAAATCGACAAAGTTCCGAACACCGTCTTTGCGTCTGGCATATAACATTGTTCATAACTCAAGGTTGATGCTTTACTTTGTCATCCTGACTAGGTTGAACCAAAATCGATGTCCCATATGCGCACCCCGAAATTGCTAGGAGTTGCTAGTCAATCAAACGCTAATGAAATTCAATGTACATAGTTGGGCTTAGTCAGGACTCAAACTTACGCATAATATTTTGGATCTTTTGGTCCGCTGCCATTGGTGAGAACGAAATACTTCCGGCGTGTCTTTGACAAAAGGAGTAAGTCAAATATGTCTGTAAGAGGTCAACCCGAATCATCGAAACCCGAAAACGCTGAAAAGCCCAATAAACCCTAACCCCCGAAAACAGCAATATACTATTTAAAAAAGGCTGAACTATGTCATAACAGCGCCATTCATTCATTGATCCAGCTTCTGGATGAAGTCTTTTCATTGATCCAACTTCCATTTAAGGCAGAATCCTTTTAATCAATCCAGCTTCGTTTTTGGGGATACGGCGGAAATCAGATTCGGGTTTCGGCGATTCGCTACGCACCCGTCTGAAACTATACTAACCCTTACCGACCCTCACAATGCTTAACCCAACCCGAAACGATGCTTAAGCTGACCCTAACCGACCCTCACGACGCATAATTATTACAAATTATAGGTTTCACTGTGCGCGTGTTATCATTGTATTGGTGACAGGTGAAATGCGGGAGCGCGGGATCAACCCGAAAACGCTGAAGAGGCCGAAAAGCCAGATTCCCCCGAAAATAGCAATGTACTATTAAAAGGCTTTAAACTGTCTCAGAACAGCACAATTCATTCATCAATACAACTTCTACGTGAATTCTTTTAATCGATTCAGTTTCCATTTAAGCAGAACCCTTTTTATCAATCCAGCTTCGTTTTCGGAGATATTGCGGAAATCAGTTTCGGCGATTCGCTACGCACCCGGGAGCGCAACGGATTAAAAGCAGGACGGTTACTGCGGGAATTTGATGGGGAAGGTGCTTCTAGTGTATTTTAGCGTATTTTATTATTTTACGTGAATGGACGTCCAACTTAGGGCATAACCAGAAATCGCCTCGGACATTCGCCTCAGCCGAATATTGGACTAATTGGAAGTATTCACCTCGGCAAATATTATACTTGCAAATAGCTGAAAATAACTTTTTTTGAACAAATTATTTTTTTTATAAAATAATATTTTTCCATCAAATAAATTTAGAACTAACAGACTTACTTATAAGTTATTGATTTATTAAACTAGAACTTAACATTCCATTAAATTTTATTTAAAATAATGATGTTAATTTATAAATTTTAATTTATTTTGGTTGGGTTGCATTCCCCAGGTGGCAACCAAAGCAGTAATTTTCCTGCTTGAATTGGCTCCACCTACTTTCAGGTAAACATTAGAGAGTAAAGACGTCGTTGATAACTTCATATTTCAAATTTTATGGCAAGGTTTTACATTTTTTCACAGATATAGTTATTAAATAATAAATATATTGTTATAGCCTAGATACGCTTTATGAAGGATATTGCTATAGACTTGGCATTGACTATAGATAGTTCTCCGTAGCTGTGCAGGCTAACTACGCTTTGGTCACGGATGGTACTCGCTGCCGTTGGCCAGATTTGCCGCTACTATTCGGTTCGTACCCGGATGCGGCAAATAGTTCATCCAAATATTCGGATTCGGTACTCGGTGGAAATTGTCTACTCGGTTATGCCCTAGTCCAGCTGTAGCTTAAATGGAGACGTGATTGATGAAAAATTTTAATGTGCAAGTAAAAATGCCCGCAAAAACTCAATTGATGAAATATACCTAAATGGAAGCTGGATTGGTGAAAAGAACTATACTGAAATGGAAGCTGGATCAAAGAAGAAAATTAAGCTTAAACGGAAGCTGTATCGGTGAAAATATTATGCATAATTTTAGAAGTTCGATTGATGACAAAATAGTGTCGTAATGAAATCTAGTGGAATTTCCGATCAACGTTGTGTTTACTTAAATACTCTAAGACACATTTTTAAAATTACTTTTATTGATCCAGCTTCCATTTAGGCATAGTTGTTATCATCAATCCAGTCTCTACTTACATAATACATGATATAAAACACACATTTTTCGTAATTTTTCTTTTATTAGAATTGCATTGAACTGAGTACATTGATAGAAGAATGTATTTAAACAAGAAACATACGATATACACTTCTTTGTCACGCCCAGTGCGTGCAATGGATTTATGACATCATGTTATCAGTTATACAATCTACTGGTAAGTTCAAAGAAATTCAATTTAAAATTTTTACATGTTAATTGTCAATGAAATTTTAAAAAAATCTGTTCTGTTTTCACATAAACGTCTTCGTATCGTTGTTGACCTCTAACACATGTCGCATTCAAATATGCCAACATTTTTACTGCCTCTGATTCCTACACACATTTTTGATACCATCTTGGGAATTTTTCGCATCCCATTGTTCAGTAGGACCGACTTCACGGCATCTGTAGCAGATGTTCCCATCAGTGGATTCGGCTTCAAGTTCCACAATACCTTGAGGTTGACCTGCTGTTTGGGTTACTTCGGCAACGAGAGCTTGCAATTCTGTTGCATCGATGTCGCCTGCAGGAATGACGTCCACATCATCCAGTCTTGGGTGCTTTCGCCCTGAAGTTTTGTCTGGCGTCTTTCTTTTATTTTTTCGAAGTTGTGTTGAACTAATTTGTCTATGAGGAACAATTTCCTTAATTCCTACTACCAATTTTGCTGCTGTTATGTGGTTGCACTGCGATTTAGCTGGACAGGAACAGGAGATGGATGGAAATAACCGTACAACTCGAGGTTCTACTGTTCCTTGAACTGTGAAGACTTAACTTTGTATTGAGAATGATGTTGTTGGAATTGATGACATGAACAGCTCATTGGTTGGATGAAACAATATGCACTTCCTGGATATATATAGGTGGTTCATTAGATGTTGATTCGCCATTCGAAGATGAAGTCGACGGTTGGTGTTCTTCAGTTGAAGAGGATGATCGAATTTCATCCACATCAATTTGATCGTTAGGTTGACTTCCAGATTCTTTGATTCGATCGACTATGTCTTCTGGAGAAGTAATAGTGGTCGATTGTGGGATCCAAGCTGCTGTGGGTATACCGTCGCGAAGAGTATAATTTCTCAGTCTGCTTAATCCTCGTTTGATTTCAGTTAATTGAAAATCTGTCAAACGTAGTAGACTTTGTGCCATCGATTCGATGGGTGCCTCTTTCCAGTTTTGCAAGCCTTTCATTCAACACCATATCAAATGCCTTGGATTGATTTGTTGTTGGTCTGTCGATGCCGAATTCCTGCAGCTCCCACCAACCAAGATGTTTGATGGCAGCATTTGTAGTACTCATGTAATATTGTGAGAATGGTTGGCTCCATGTGGTCAGGCATGTCAGAAGGAGATCTTTGTAGTTTTCAATTGATTTGGATTTAAACAGTGCGACGATGTTTTCGAGATAGATCGATGTCTCTTCTGCTTTTGACACCCCGTGAGTTCGGAGCCATCTCTTTATGTCTTGTTGTATATGGTTCCAACATAGAAAGGGCGCACTGCGCAGGCATGGGAAATTGTTTGTTATTGCGTCGGTGATGGCTTTCGCCTGGTCCGTTATCATGATGACATTTACTGCAGAGTTTATTTCCGGACAAATCTTTAGAATATGCTGAAAGAAAGCATCATGAGTCTCATGCAGTTTTCTTTTATGAATAAGGTATGCGAGTGGTATGACTGGCTGTGAAATGAAGTCAGTGGCACGAAACAGAACGGACACATAGGAGTCTCCAAGTTTGAACGTGGTGGGAAGACAAAGTTTTCTTGAATATTTTAACCTCAGGATGATAGAGACAGCCAAATCTGGATAAGTGGTGATGTGTTGGATATATGTTGAATAATGAACTAATTCGTGAAGGTTGATCTCTTGATATTCGCCCACGATTTCTTTGCTCTTTTAATAAATTTTGAACCTGTTCGAGATTTGGTGGTACTGCAGATGTCTGGTCCACTTTACCAACACCGGCCGTCACCATCGATTGATATATCCTAGAAGGTGCTCCAGCTGTCGTTTCGATTTCCTGAAGAACGGATGGTCTCGTTCTAATGTGTGGTCGACTGCCGTGGTTTACTAGCCTGTGTGGAAACTGTTGTCACCGATTCGTCTCCTTTGTACTCGATGATTAGGGCATTCAGCCTGTCTTGGCAAGCGTAAACCGTTCGTGTGAACAGTGAAGACCAACTGGCTGGACTGTCATACACTGGAGGGATGAACAAATTAAAAGTGGACATGTTAATTACAAATTAACAATTACTGGTGACAATGTAATTAAATTATGCATTACAAATTACTTTTGCATTTACATCAAATTGCAAATGACTAACATTATCAGAGTCAATTAATACAGGCAAGATTCTGCAAAAGACATCATGCTTTCCATTTTCCTTTTACTTGCATGACATTATCAAAAACCGCTAACTTAATTGTCTTTCAGAAGCAGCAGCTGTTCAAACAATTTACAGCGATGGATAGTACGATCCACCCTGTGCTCAAAGCTGGAGTAATTGTAACACTACACTGTGTCTGGAAATAAAGGGACCCAGATGAAAATTACATCACCCTAATTATACATTAACAAAGTAATGCATGGAAGGAATTTGATCAGCCGATCATTGAATCTTCTATTGGCCAATCACGCACGTGTCTTGAAGATATGTATTAAGGCCAAAGGCGGATACTTTGAACGCACCTTATAGTCTAATGTTATTCAGATAAAAAAATAAATTCGAAATAGATATTCATGGTGGCTTATCGACAACATTTTTAAAAAGTTGAAAATTCCGAAGATATTCCTTAATCCGTGAATTTTGTAGGAAAGATTGTCATTATGACGTCATTGTTGGACGACATGAGCTATTATATTTTATGCACTGCTAGATAAATGTCAGGAATCAGATGGTTTTGGAATTTTAACCCTTTGAACCCGGGCCTTCCTGGCCTAATTGCTCCTATATTCGAGGCTCCCTGGCCAAGAAAAGCATTCACGGATCTGCTTCTAACTATACCTGTAACTTTAGAACCGTTTGAGATATTCATTCCAAATTTGATATCCAGACTCAGTACAAATCCAGAGTTAGAAAAAAATTCAATTTTTTAGAAATCCAAGATGGCAGATGGCCGCCATCTTGGATTTCTTTAGAAGCCTGTAACTTTTGAACCGTTTGAGATATTCATTCCAAATTTGGTATCCAGACTCAGTACAAATCCAGAGTTTGAAAACTTTTTAGAAATTCAAGATGGCGGATGGCCGCCATCTTGGATTTTTATATGAACATAATAATGTATATATGTAAGAAACACATTGTTTTGGTAGGCTACGAAAAAAATTACAATTATTAATTTGTTTGTTCTTATCAATACCTAGTCATATTAGTTCATCGCCAGAAGTCCACTTTTGTGTGATAACTTTCGAAACAGTTATCACGTCCGCACCCAATGCAAAGAAACACTTCGCATGTTTTGCGCAAGTAAACCGTTTTTTTCCGCTTCGGCAAGTCTTTGTACTTGGTGTTAGGATTTACTCTTTTTGCTTTCTTGTACTTATCCAAGCAGACCACACATCTATTGTTACTTGTTGCTCCTTGTGGTCGCTCAGGTAAGTGCACTGGGATATCACCTTCATTGGTCTGTGTGTGATCTGATGAACTCCTCCCTATCGGAATAACTCTTCGACGATATGTTCCAACTAATTCGTGGCAGAGATTCTCAATAAACATATTGAAAGTATGACTTCTCTTGCCAGGTGTTCTGTTTGATTTGTAAAAGTTTTGAATTATGTAAGCATTGTCAGCACTCCAAACAAAAAACTTCACCAGGAGTTGCCGGGGCCATTTGTAATGGCGCCTTGATTTCTGTAGTTTAGTCATCTGGTCGTTTTTATCAGTTCCTCCCATGTAATCGTTATATGCTTTCACTAGAGCTGGACACGATATTGGAATTCTTTTACCTTCCTTTCTGTCATAGCACAGCACGCTTACATCGTTGTCTTTGATATACTTTGTAGATACAAAGTAAATAGGCTTTTTAACACCCCACACAACTGCTGCCGATTTACCATTGAACAACATTTTGTGAGAACCGCGATCCATTTTCTTTGTCACAAGTTCCTTTGGAAATTGTTTACGGTTTGTCAAAGCTGTACCACTTAATCGTGTACTTTGTGTGTCCAACAAATACTCAGCTATAGTGATAGATATATAAAAGCGATTGGTAAATATGCAGTGATTGCGTCCTTGTAATAGTTCACTTAGACAAGTAACTAAACATCCTGTAATGCCCAGACTTTTTTCCATCTCTGCATTATTATTGACTTTACCAGTGTACATTTCTACATTCGTAATGTAACCGGTTTTGCTTTCGCATAACAGAAAGGTTTTCAGACCCCACTTTATTGGCTTGTCCTTGATATACTGCTTGAAACTGAGTGCCTTCTTTGTTGGAATCATACCTTCGTCCAATGATAGTTCACAGTCTGGAACATAATATTGTTAAAAGTTGGGTATGATAAGGTAGGCTATACCTATTCCTGGATTCCGGAATAATCGTATAATCTTTTATATGCAGTTACTTAGCCAGTAACTGTATACAAAAGATTATATGATTATTCAAATAACATTAGCAATACTGTAATGCAACATCCTAATTCTCAATATTCATGATCATCGCCGTTTCCAGGACAAGTAGCGTGCTTATTGGGAAGCGAAGATCGTCGTCAGTGCGAAGGGCCTCAGCGTTTATGGACCATATTTGACGCCCTACTTTTCCGGCGCCGGGCTGACAGACATACTGATGCTCCATCTTTCGCAACTGATGACTTTCGCTGCTAAGATCGCCGTCATTCGACAGGACACGGCTGAGTCTACCCCACCGGTTATCCACTCTATTGAGTGCAGACTGTCTACCATGGTTCCAATTACCAGTGCTATGCAGCATCATTCTCACCCCCAAAATTCTTATGAACCTGACCCCCACTCCTGACGTGTAGAGATTTATGACCAGAAACCTACCACGGTTGTTCATTGATTGATTAAGGCCATGTTCATTGCTTGATTAAGGCCGTTGCTTGGCTGGGTCACCTATATGCTGATGATGTTCAAACGTACTTACACTGCCTGGCTTATAATGCCTCTGCGGCTGTTCGGGCAATGAGTCAGACTCTTTGCTGCCCTCGAGGTTTGAATGACAAAAACCGCCTGCGACTCAACCCATAGTTTTTGAATGGACGTGAACAATGAACTGCATAAATCTTTCATCATAGTGGGAATTGGGAAATGTCCCTGGAATGGGTTTCTTGAGAGTTGGAAATCTGAGCAATTTGCCATTTATCACAGAAAAACTGGGAAATGTCCAGCAATGGGCTTGTTCACAGTTGGCAACCCTATCACTGTGGCAACCATTTCGCATCTTTGTCGGTATCGGTCTACCTATCTCAAAATAGATAAGCCCGAAGACTAGAAGCTTGTATATATTGTTATGGGTTCCTGCCTATTGTGAACAGAAAAGCGTCGTTTTAGATATGAACAATATTTATTTAAACACAATAAAGACAAGAAACCATACAAACATGAAACGAAGACGTGGAACCAGTCCAGCGCGACTTCTTGGTGGAGCGGACCGCTACCGACCTGTAGAAAACGTTCAACGACCACCAGGGTTGGACTGAGGCGTCACGGAACACCGAGGTCGTGAACAAAAGTAAAAACTGAGAGTGGCTTCGCGATAAACAGCAACAGGCTGACTCAAGCAGAAAATAGCCAGAAACTCTACACACCTTTGGGCCTCATCTCTTTTATAGACCACGAGAGGCCGGCACACCTTTCTCTGTAGACACGAGACCCAGAGAGAAGGGTACAAAGAGAGGAACCCCTATGGTGACAGAACGATAGGAAGATAAGTTACAGGAGCTATTTAGGCAACCTGTAACACCCCTCCCCCCAGAAACAAAGACAACTTCCCGAAGTTTTCGTAAAACAAAGACTCCAGTACACCGGAGATACAAAAAAAACACCGTGAAACATACAAAAATTGTTACTTAAGAAACTAGTAACAGAAATGAAATATACAGAGACTATGCAATGTCGTCACCGTGAAAATAAATTAAAATATTTCACACAAGTGTAGAACAACCTATATCGGTTACTAGAAGACAATAACCGAGAATCGTCGTATTGAAGTTGACGATAATTATATACAGTATAATTTTAGTAATACAGGGAAAAGAAAATGTTCTTTCCCAAAAACCACAGCCTACAAAGCAATGTGCACAGTTAATGCGAAAACCCATAATGCATAGTTACTGAACAAAATTTTCATGCGAAAAGATATTTACACAATGCAAACGCAAAGGCAATCTGCCAGCGACGCAAACGCAAAAAGACCGAACCGCAAAACGACGACGGAGACATTCTTCTCAGCCTGGCCGACTGAGAAAGTCGGGCAAGAAGTTGAGCCGTCCCGGCCGATGACGGACGTCCAAATGGAACTGTTGGAGTTCCAAGTTCCAACGCAAGAGTTTGGCATTTGAGTTTGCCATTGTGCGCAGAAACTGAAGAGGACTGTGGTCCGTGTAGACAATGACCGGCGACAAGTTGAAATACACTCGACAGGCTCGGACCGCGTTGACCAACGCTAGAGCCTCCTTCTCTATCGTAGAATAGCACGTCTCCTGCGGCTTGAGTTTTCTGCTGAGATAGCAGATCGGGTGTTCGACGTCTTCAATCACCTGAAAAATACAAGCTGCCCAAGCAGATTGTGAAGCGTCGACAGCCAAACAAAATTGCTTAGTAAAATCTGGTGGCCTTAAAATCGGACTGGATGCCAAACGACTTTTAAGGTCCACAAAAGCACGTTGTGCAGAATCCGTCCACACGAACGGCTGCTTACTAGTTAATAAACCCGTAAGTGGTAAAGTCAAGGCGGCAAAGTGCGGCAAAAACTTACGATAATACCCCGCAATGCCAAGCAACGATTGAACTTGCTTTCTACTCGACGGAGTGGGAAAACGCAGCAAAGCTTCGACCTTCTGTGTACGAGGGCGAATCGCCTCTAAACTTACGTTATGCCCTAGGAAGTCTAACTCGGCATTAGCAAAAACACACTTGCTTAATTTTAACGTAAGCCGAGCATTGCGAATTCGAGTCAAAACCGAAACAAGATGCTGCACATGATCGGACCATGACCTACTAAACACAATAATATCATCAAGATACGCAGCACAAATGTCCTCCAACCCTTCCAGCAATTTACGAACCAGGCGACTGAAAGTTCCCGGTGCTCCAGCAAGACCGAAAGCGAGATAGCGCCATTGAAAGTGCCCATGAGGGGTCACAAACGCCGTAAAAGGAACATCCGAAACATGTATAGGTACCTGATAATAGCCCTTTGTCATATCAAGTTTGGACATAAACTTTGCCCCTCCTAATTTGTCCAACAAGTCATCAACTCGTGGCATAGGAAACGGATCAGGCAAAGTGACAGAGTTAAGTTTCCGGAAATCCGTACAAAGTCTACCACTGCCATCCGGTTTTGGAACAACTAAGATCGGAGCAGCCCAAGAGCTCTGTGACCTCTCAACAATGCCCTGTTCGATCAAGGTTGAAATATGGTCATCGACCCACCTGAGTTTTTCGGGATGGAGCCGGTACGGTGCATGAAACACCGGAGAAGCATCTGGCTTCAGGCGTATCGTATGCTCGACCAAGTCTGTCTTGCCGGGCTTTTCATCAAACACGACCGCAAACTCAGACAACACCTGACTAAGCTGCCGCTGCTGTTCCGGATCAAGATGCTTCAGAACAACCTCAGCAACAGTACAAACAGATTTTGTTAGCACATTATGAGGCAACGACACAATCAATGCATTTGAAGTCGGAACAGGCGGAACCTAAACCCTTGACACAAAACGCCTCAAAAGATTTGCATGCACTAAACGCTGTCGCTTCCTGCGATCAGGCGTTGCAATAACAAAATCTACGTCATTGAGTTTTTTCTCTATAACGTAGGGGCCAAAGTATTTGGCTTGTAGAGGTTTTCCAATTAAGGGCAACAGGACCAAAACCAAATCTCCTTCCTGAAAAGACACTGGTTGATTTGCGATCATAATAGCCCTTAGACCTCGCTTTCTCAACCACTTCAGCTGCATTTGCCAAGCGCAATGACTCCTGTATGCAATGTCGCAAAGATAACACAAAATCAATTAAGTTTTGTTGCGGCAATCCATGCACCCAATCATCATCCAACCATTTACACTTAATGAAATGTAAAGGACCCTTGACATCACGACCAAACATCAAATCAAAGGCCGAAAACCCGATACCTTGAATTGGGACCTCGCGGTAAGCAAAAAGAACCCACGGCAAAAGCTGATCCCATGCCATCGGATAGTCCTCAATTAACGCTTTCAGCATGGATTTCATTGTCGCATGGAACTTCTCCAAATTACCATTCGTTTGAGGGTGAAAAGCACTGGTCTTAATGTGAATTACATTACACTGCTTGAGAAAACTTGCATAATCTTCGAAAGAAATTCACTGCCACAATCAGACAAAATTTCCTGTGGAAAACCAAAAAGTGAAAATGCTTCCGTCAAACACTTAGCAACTTCCTCAGCAGTGTGCGTCTTAAGTGGAAACGCCAAAGGGAAATGCGTGGCCAAATCCATAATTGTAAGTATGAATCGGTTTCCCGAAGGCTTGCATACTTCCAAAGGACCAACAATGTCCATTGAAATTCGTTCCCAAGCATTTGAAATGATGGGCAGGCTGACCAAAGGCGCCTTGACTTTTAAAACTCCCTATCCCTGACGCTGACAAACATTACAAGAGCGGCAATACTCTTTTATGCATTTGAAAACGCCAGGCCAAAAAAAATGTTTCAAAATTCTGTCTGTCGTCTTCTTTACACCCAAATGCGCTGCAGAAATGGCATCATGTGCAAGAGAAATTATTTGTGCACGCAAAGGCAAAGGCACAACAAGTTGCGTGACTTCGCCGCACGTGGGGGTCCTATTCCGCCACGAACGAACCAATACTCCATTCAACAAAGAGTAAACATTGGCTCCTGAATAATCATCAGGACGATTTGCCAGCTCAAACAATTTATTTAAAGTCACATCGCTTACCTGCAACTGGATTAATTGTTCGCGATTTACATTTAACCCAGAAACACCAGCAACATCAGGACACAAAACCGTATTTGAATGCACATGTGTATCCGTAACAGGCAAACCAACGGAAGAACACACCTCCAAATCTCGGTTATCCTTCAAAGAGACACACACATTTGAATCAACAGAACGATTTGTAACTGCGTGTTCATACGCGTTAACAGACACACCTTGATTGAAGTCGTCTTCAGAAATTAAACGAGACGCCACATTCGAATCAACACAATCATTCGCTCTCTGTTCATTTGAATCAGTTATCGAAACATTAACAACATCCACAAGAGGCGACGAATTTAACACCGTGTCAGTCGGCGACGCTTGACTGCACTCAACAACAGGCCTAATTACATTAATAGGCGGCTGTCGCCCTAATTCTTCCTGTGTTCGCCTAATAACACAAGACGGTGCTGCGGACGGTGAAATGCACACGTCGGCCCTCTGATCATTAGCCGATTGTACACTTTCGCGTAAAGCCATAGCCCTAGTAACCATTGCCACTGTGACTGGAATTAAATGGGCGTTATCATTCCCCACTAACACAGCTATTCCAGGTAATAACCTCGGCACCAAACCACAATATATCTCCTCCACAAAACCATTGACGGCCAAACGAGCAAGCACCAAAGGAACCCGTACAGGGTTGCCAAAAATACCTTGAATGAGTCTCACCTCCCTGGTGTGCACAATTTCGGATGGATGTACAAGTTCTGCGCTAATTAGCGTCTGAATTGCCCCACTATTTCTAAGAGCCTTAATGGGCCGACGGACACCCTCCACCGTGTACAAATCCAGCGGAACACAAAACTGCTCGTAACTGTCATGCAACTTAAAAGTCAGACCAGGTGCATTTTCAGACAGATGAAGATTAGACACAAGCTGTACAGAACGAGAATTATAGTTATTACCTTTTCCTCGTCCTTTCGGGGCTAATTCAGGGTGCAAGAGGTAACATGACCCAATTGAGTGACCTGATTTTGAACAGTGTGCACAAACTAACGTACTAAAAGCACGTGGCAACGACTGAAAATTCGGTTTATTGACCGGTTGCTTCGGCGAATTAACAACTGAGTCTTGGGGCAAAGAAACAACCGTGCTACCCAAATTTAGATTCTTTTCCACCTGTGAATGAGGCGTTTGGTAGTGGGATAGCCTGTGTGGACCCAACCCTAAAACAGTATCAGGCCGAAGTGGCTTGTACAAAACTGCATACTGGTCAGCCCATTTTGCGGCCTGACTGAGTGACGTCACTTGTTTTTCAATTACCCACTTATGCAAATCTGGGGGCAGACTTTGTACAAACTGTTCCAATTTAAGAACTTCACGAAGTTTGTCAATATCGTCATACGCTTTCTCACCCTCCAACCAAGCTTTGAAAGGTATGTGCAAGCGGAAAGCAAAATTTGCATATGTCTCCTGTGGACCTTTAGAAAGCAACCTGAATCTCTTCCTATAGTACTCAGGGACATGTTCGAACGCTAACAAAAGACGTTGCTTCAGAGTATCATAATCCTGACACTCCTCCAACGAAAGCTCCGCGAAAACACGTTGCGCTTTACCTGTCAAACGGGTTTGAATTAACGCAGACCATTTATCGCGTGGAAATTTATGTATCTCCATCGCTTTTTCAAAGGACAACAGATATTGCTGCAAATCACTTTCGTCATAACGAGGGACAAATTTAATTGCATTCGATAGCCGAAAATCTTCATTTTGTCGATGCGGCATATCAAAATCGTCATTAAGAACGTCCAAGTCATTTCTACGTGACCGAAACTCAAGAAGTCTTACTTTCTCTCTCTCCTCAGCTGCCAATTTTGCTTGTTCTAAGCCTAGCTTAGCTTGTCGTTCATATTCCTTTGTATCAAGTCTCGCACGCCTATCACTTTCTCTCTGTCTATCCTCAATAGCTAATCTTTCTCTTTCAAATGCTAGTTTCAACCTGAGTTTATCAGCGTCTTCTAGTCTCTGTATTCTCTTTTCCTCATCCTCCCGTTCTCTCTGAATTCTCTTCTCTTCATTCTCTCTCTCAATTCTCCTCTCTTCTGCTGCTGCCTCTCTCTGGAACTTCTTCTCCTCTGCCTCAAACTGCATAGCCAACTTGCGCAGTTCAAATTCTTGTTCCGTAAGCAACTTATCTTCCTCTATTTTCTTTTCCTTCCAGCTCCCCTCAGGTGCTTGCGGACTTCCAGGCAGAAACAAGGACACTAAAAGTTTCTGCAACTTCGGTTTGCTCAAACCAGTCACCTCTTGTTCCCTAGCTTCCAATTCGTCTCTCAACTCCTCAACGGACATTTCCCAAATCGCGTCCAGAGTCAATTTTGGAGGCAGCAATGGCGTAGCCATCTTTTCGAGCCGTCCCGTTTAGACGTAAAATACGAAACAAATTACACAAAATATCGGTCTCTCGACTTCGACGATGCAAAACGGAGCCTCAAAAAATGCCAAAAAATAGTGACCTCAACTGTCTTGAAGGGACGCCTACTTTTCATACAAAATTTTTTGTCGCTACGCCGTCAATTCCACAGCGCAGTTACACGGCCAAAAGTTTGCGCAAATTTCGACGAAAAATATACAAATAAAATTCCTCAATGTTACCAGCAAATAAGGCAGACTTTTAACCGTTTTTCAGGACCCGCAAGATTTTACCAGCACGTCTTAAGGACAAAACCTGGACGAGCCATTCACATTAGACGAGCCCCCATTTTGTTATGGGTTCCTTCCTATTGTGAACAGAAAAGCGTCGTTTTAGGTATGAACAATATTTATTTAAACACAATAAAGACAAGAAACCATACAAACATGAAACGAAGACGTGGAACCAGTCCAGCGCGACTTCTTGGTGGAGCGGACCGCTACCGACCTGTAGAAAACGTTCAACGACCACCAGGGTTGGACTGAGGCGTCACGGAACACTGAGGTCGTGAACAAAAGTAAAAACTGAGAGTGGCTTCGCGATAAACAGCAACAGGCTGACTCAAGCAGAAAATAGCCAGAAACTCTACACACCTTTGGACCTCATCTCTTTTATAGACCACGAGAGGCCGGCACACCTTTCTCTGTAGACACGAGACCCAGAGAGAAGGGTACAAAGAGAGGAACCCCTATGGTGACAGAACGATAGGAAGATAAGTTACAGGAGCTATTTAGGCAACCTGTAACAATATATATATGTATATATATATATATATATATATACGAATATATATCTACATATATATATACGATATCACCAGGGATGTGGTCTCGAGACCGCGGTCTTGGTCTCGAGGCCGGAAAACTGCGGTCTTGGTCTCGAATGCATTGGTCTTGGTCTTGGACCATCAGTCTCGGTCTCGAATGCGTCGGTCTTGGTCGGTCTTGGTCTTAAGGAAACGGTCTTGGGATTGGTCTCCGTCTTAGATTAGTGTTTTTGGTCAGTTGCCGTATCAGAGCAATTTTTTTTATATTTGTAGGTTATTTTCGATTATTAGAGACACCGGATGTTTAGGCCCTTCGCGATTGTTATCGATTTATGACATGCTGACCATAATTTTGAATGTCAAACTATATGCATGTTACTTTGGTAAAAAAAATGCATTTGCGACAGAGCTAGCAACTTCAAAATTTGCTTTCGCAAATTTCAATGTTTTGGAACAATCTAATAATTATATGGTCGGCCACGTGTAGATACTATTAACCTACAACTCCGAGTACAAGTACACTATTCAAACGGGACGTTAATCTACTTGTTCAGATGTCTTAAAGTATTTACCTATTGTATACTGTAAGTGATTGATAGTCATGTTCTCATGCCAAAGCCAAGGGCTTAACCCTTAAAAGTTCAGACTGGCCAGTAAACTGTATTCTAGCCATTATTAAGATTAGTATTCTTTAGCAATGAAATGAATGTTTTAAGCGTGTTATTCTGTTTTAGCGTCTTAATAAATTGAATTATTTTTATAAAAGAGTATCGGTCTTGGTCTCGGACCATTGGTCTTGGTCTCAGACCACCCGGTGTCTTGGTCTCAAGGTTTTGGCCTTGTGCCTGACACTGGATATTGCCGCACCCGAATATGGTGCCCCTAACTATGGCACATATCCCATAATGCAATGCACTCAGTAATTAAGTAATGTAATCAAGACGACTGACAATTGACCATTTTAGGGTAATTTACAAGTCGTTTCAGCGAATTTAATTATTTCTTGCTTCAAAACCATCGTTTGTTAATTAATAGATGTCGGATTTATGAAAGGACTGCTTTCTTAAATAGAGACAGTTTGATTAAATAAATCATTTATAAATGGAAGTTGGAACGATGAAAAATTCTTCCCTAAGTAAAAGCTGGTAAAAAAAAATGAGGATAAGCACAGTTATTATAAAAATCAAACCAGTTTGATTGCTAAATAAGAGCTTGAATCCAACTGAAATTTTTTTTTCAGCAATCCAATTTGCATTTAAGTAAGAATTCTTTACATCAATAGTTTGACAAAAGCAATTAAATTATTAAACTTCGTCTTGATTACTTATTTACTGAGTGCGTTGCTTATGGAAGGTGTGCAATGATTTGAAGCACTCTATTTGACTATATTTGGGGTGGGGCATATTGTACATATATAGGGACTTATTGTCTTTGGGATTACATCAATATTTTCTAAGTGTTAATTGCTCTTCTTGTGTTTCGTTTCAATCTTAACCAGCTTCCTCTGCTTCTTCTTTACTCTCATCACAGTTTTTAATGTCCTCTTCATAATCCTTCAGTTTCTCTTTGTCTTCATCCTCATGTCAAACTTTCTTCGCCTTTGTCCTCTCAGCTGTAACATATACAACTACTGGTTGATTAGTCATAGTTGTGATCTTCATCATCTCCCTCCTCATCTTTGTCCTCTGTGTTCATTTTGCATTGCACGTATTACTTTAAATTCTTTGCAAAATTTCTTGTTCATGCAGGTCATCTCTCTGCACGATGGCAGCAACATCAGCAGCATCACCAAAGATTGCAAAGGTTGTTGATGTCATCACAAAGTCTCCTGAGGATACGCGACTTTACCGTGGACTGGAACTGAAAAATGGTCTGAAAGTTCTGCTCATCAGCGATCCTACGACAGACAAGTCTTCAGCATCACTCAACGTACATGTCGGTCAGTTTTACATTACAATCTGTCAATCTCACCTGTGTAGTGTAGCATTACAAAGTCTGCAGGTTTACAAGGTACAGTGATGCACAGTGGTCTCTTATTTATTTGATTCCATAATGCATAATTGGCATTTTTGCATATTTAAAAAAACTGTGCTTCACTGCTTGTATTGCAATAGTAGCAATAGGAACTGGACATCTTTGGAAAACATAATGAAGCAATAGGTATAGTATTCGGTATCGGCTATTTTAATCGGTATTGGCGATTTCAATAATCCTCAATCCTCGGTATAGGCATAATCGGCGCAAAGTGATACCCTTAAAGTTCTGTTTATATGGTGACACAGGGATGATTGAGTCCCACTATACAGTTATTTGCATGCAAAGTCGGTGCATTTATGCTGGCCCACTCTGTATATGGTGTTTGATTGCTTGATTGATGCAGGTTCAATGTCTGACCCTGAGGATCTGCCTGGCCTGGCACACTTCTGTGAGCACATGCTGTTTCTCGGAACAAACAAGGTACCGTGCTTGTCTTATGTGTGCCAGTTTGCATATGTCATCAACTTTATCATCATCTCCTTTCGGTGCATAGGTTAATAGGTCAAGGTAAATTGTGTGATGTTGACCAGCTTGGGAAGAGATTTCACAGCTTTGGTCAGTCGACATGCCATACAGTTTTTCAACTTTGGGTATGGTAGCTTCAGTCTTCTGACCTTAGTAGTCCAACAATTTCAGCAGATATGAGAATGAGTAAAATTTTACTCTGAAATTACACGGATGCTGACAAAGTATATATGTAACTAAAATGACTGCATGCTCTTCATAGAAATTGTTCATGTGCAGATGCATGCTCAGCTTAGAAGGAACATTGGACCTGAATGCTGCATGATATGCCGAGGTTAAGAAGATGGAGTTGCTAATGAATCTTTCATGTTTTGAAGCAATCGGTTTAAGACATGAAGCATGTATGTATGCACTTATGCAGAGTGTTATTTTGTTTTGTGTATTTATTTAGACTGTTCTGTGCTTGCAAGATGAGTCATACCTGGGAATTAAATCTGTTACTCAAATAAATCATTTTAGGGGCATTTAAACATTTATAAATTGATGAAAGTGAATTGGGATGTTTTTTTTCAGTATCCGGAAGAGAATGCCTACAGCAAGGTGAGCAGGCATGATTCTGCAGTTTATAGTTCTTTTACTTTTTTTTTTTTTTTTTATAGTTCACTTTGCTTTTATTTCTATTTGTTCTGATCTTGTTCTGGTATTCTATTATGCACAAGTCATCTGTAGATAAGAGACTGGTACATATAAAACTCTAGTCAAACTTAGAGGACAGTTCAGTGACATAAAGACAGCCTAAGAGAGAGACCTAGCATGATGTACATGTACATAAGACAGGTTGGTATTTAAAAAAGATTTCCCAGTTTATTTTCAGGTGAGCCTAAGTGAAAGATATAATGCAGTTTATTTAAGTCACAGTATATAGATCTACCTCTTTCACTTCAAGTATATAATTATATTATGAGCATTGATATTAAGATTCAATGACAGAGGCTTATTATAATAGAGCAGATGGAGCTTAATAGTGCATTAGAGAAATAGAGAACTAAGTCAGTTAATAATTACCATTGATAGATCAGTGAGTGATGATATTTTTGGTCTTGTCAAGACAATTGAATCTTTGTTTTGTTATTTCTCTTGTTAATTCACTTGTTCACTTATTTCACATGCTCAGTTCCTGAGCGAACACGGCGGAAGCTGTAATGCTTTCACAAGCGGCGAACACACCAATTATTTCTTTGATGTGTCTCCTGAACAACTGCTTGGTGCCTTAGACAGGTAATTCGGTTTTACCAAGTAGTTTGTTAAACGGTGGTTTGTAATGTTCAGTCTGGCGCTATCTAATTTGTCTCACACTTATAAGGCCTATGAGCTTCAACAACACGAGGCTCAGCTCAAACAAGTTGACATCCAGCAATCAAACAATATTAAATTGACCAATTGAAATATGTGTGGGTTTAGATAGGTTGGAGGTGATTAGATATGTTGACATGAGTCTACTGCAATCCTCGGGATCATACACACACCGATCTTAGAGGCATTTTGCAAAGCATAGTAGGAAGCAATCCGTTGGCGCCCATGATGCTGAGCCAAGCACTGTAGTCAGACAGGTGTGTGTACTAAATTCCGGAAAATTAATTTTATTTGAGACGACACTATAGACTTTATGGGCTCTAATAATTTTGGTTGAGACGACACCAGAGACCAATCACCTGTTGAAAACAAGTGAACTGAAGTCTTTCCTCCACTCAGAAGTGGAGAGCTGCAGCTGCCAGTATAGAAAGTAGTGCAGAGCTGTGAATTTTATCATTGGTGCTTATGCACTTTTTGAACTTTGACTAGGAACTGCTTTGTTGTTTCTTTCTGGTCTGATTTTGTAAGGGTTTTACGGTGTTGGCCAGTTCGCTTGACGTCATGTGCATGGCCACCAGCCAAAGATGTTTGACTAATTCACAAGCACATTTTTAATGCTATTTAGAACAATGAGGTCAGTGACGAGTAGTTCTGGCTCTGATTATCGACGAGTTTGATAAATATCGTGCAATGAAAGTCGAGATTGAGTGTATATCTTTTAGAAGACCTGTAGAGACAAAGCAAGAGCCAATCAAAACAGGGTTGTGAAAAAACATGCACAGAGGAAAATCTTGAATGCTATTGCCAGTGCCAAGCATTGTCATGTAATCCAAAGATATATAAGGACTTGCTGATTGACCAATCGTTAGGTAATGCAGGTTGAGCGAACTGAAGTTGACAGAATAGCTGATCTTTGACAGCCTGTACAGATGTCATCACTGTATTGCATACATGTACATGCAAGTGTTTGCATAATGCATATGTATGAATGATATGTGTGTAAATTTACAGCTTAGCTTAGTGCTTCTATTGGACTGTGTCAGTTTACAGCTTGCAATTGTGAATGTTTGCAGGTTTGCTCAGTTCTTCTGTTGTCCGTTGTTTACTGCAAGTGCAACAGAAAGAGAGGTTCTGGCGGTCAATTCGGAAAATGACAAGAACCTTCAGAACGATGCCTGGCGCTTGCGTCAGCTAGATAAGGCGACTTGCAACCCAAACCATCCTTACAGCAAGTTTGGAACAGGTAATGGCTTACCATATTCATATTGATCTAGACATACGAATCAAGTTCTCATAGAGTTTATGCTTAGCAACTAACCCCAAAGTGTTGTCTGGACCAGTAAAATACAATCTATGTATATAATTGTATATGGGCCGCTTATTATGCACGGTGCATTTTCACATTCTGATGTGCAATAGAACAAAAATAGATTTAGAAACAAATGTGTTTGATCATTGGTTGTTACAAAACAATTGATTATGCACGTCAATTACTAGACTGGTGTGGGGTGCTCAACTGTTCATGTGATTTTTTAAGCTTGCTGAGCTAACACAGGACAGATCGTCTGATTCTGAGCTTTTGTGGACAATATATCACAAGGCTTAATACTTAAATAATTGTAGCTCACACTCTTCCAAATCCTTCTGTCATATAATGGGTGCTGCAGGTTTTCCTGTTGCAGTTCCAAGCCTAGACAAAATAAGATGGTTTGGCTTCTATGAGGTGCAGATATACTGACTTGGTTGTTTTTCTTAAGGTAATCGGGACACGCTGGAGATAATTCCAAAAAGTCGCAACCAAGATGTTCGAGAAGAACTGCTAAAGTTTCACAGCAAATACTACTCAGCCAACCTGATGAGCCTCTGCATCTTAGGCAAAGGTAACTATAAATGTCAATGATCATCTTAATTAAACATCTATAATTCTGTATAGAAAAATCATTGTATTCATTGTGCCAATGTATCTCTGCCTAGGACATAACCGTCTAACCGACAATTTGTAGGCATTTGCATTGTGTATTGATCTGCCAATGTATCTCTGACTATGGCATAACCAAGTAGACAATGTTCACTGAGTGCCGAATCCGAGTATTTGGATGCACTGTTTGCCGGAACCGGGTGTACATGAATTGAAATGTAGTGACAACTCTCGCCCTGCGAGTACCATCCGCAGGTGAGGCTTGAAATTTTCGAGTTTTGCAGTTTCGTGTAATGAAAAATTAGCAAAATAAATGTTTGTGCCTGTAGTACATACTAATATGGTTTTTAATTTGTAATTTTAATTTTTAGATTGACAAGTGTTTTAAAAAATAGTGAATTACAAAATTGCTTTTAACTGGTTGTGTGTCATATTTGCTGTGGCTAATACTTTCGAATAGTCCCAAAATGCTAGATATTCGGCCGAGGCGAGTGTGAGAGGCTATTTCCGGTTATGCCCTGTCTCCAACACTCAAATTCATTCTTCTGCCAATAAATGCCTCAAACTCACTCTTTCTCATTTGCTATCAATCATATGGATATCTAACTACTTTCACCTTATGCATGACTAACTGCTCTGCCGATTTGCATTTCTGTGTGACTTTGTTATGCCCTGTGTATTATAGCCCATCATTGGACAGGGAGCACCTGTGTACGGACTTCTTGAAGGGGCACTATTAGGGATGATCCGAGTTTAATTTCTTGCAAAGTCCGAGAGCCGAGTTTTGCAAGTTGAATTTCGCCATGCCCGTGTTTAGAATATTTAATTAAATAAGTGTCATTTTTGATTTTTAGTTTGGCAGTTTCCACAACTTTTATCGTTTATGTATTTTTTATTTTGCCTTAGTTTACACTAGTAAGTTGTAACTAGTAAGAAGTAATAGTAGCAATATTTGTATTTTTGATAGGTCGATTTTCGTTTTGTAAATAAAAATAAAAGTATTTTTATTTTTAGTTAAGTCGATTTTTGTTTTGTAAATTAAAAACCTTGATTTACGTTTTAAAAATAGAAAATCGGAAAGAGTAAAGCTAGGAGCCATTGTTTGTCCTGAGTCTGAGTTTATGTTGAGTACTAAGAGACTCTGTCCAAGCCGAGTTCCAAGCCGAATTTCGGTTCATCCCTAGACACTATAAAAATTTTCGGAATGAGTGAATGAATAAAACTTTTTATGGTGATGATAATAATGAAAATGTTTTCTAGGCAGCACATGATGCATTTGTTTGGATGAATGCCTTTGTGTGGTTGACATATTATGTTTTTGTGTTTTTTCAAAGAAACTTCAGATGAATTGTTGGAGATGACATTAAATTTGTTTGGTGATGTTGACAACAAGAGTGTTCCAGTTCCCGAATGGAAGGAACATCCTTGTGGAACAGAAGAACTTAAGGTAGGGTTGGAGTTCTTGCACATTGGACCTTCTTGCACGTTGGCCCTTCTTGCACATTGGACCTTCTTGCACATTGGTGGAATAATTAACAGGGCATTCCACGTATACACAAAGATCTTAGATAATGGTAAACTCTGCCAGTTGACACAATGCTCAGAGGTCCTGGTCTTCACAATGTTAATGATGAGGAATGATACTGTGGAGGAATGATACTATGGAGGAATGATACTATGGAGGAATGATAGTGATGATGTGATCTAGAGACATGCATCATACATACGTACATGCTCACATACTCCAATAACTGATTAAAACTATTAATTTTGTAAATATTTTAATGTTTTAGATTTGCTCAACAGTGGTTCCCATCAAAGACCTGAGAAATCTTAGTGTCACTTGGCCTATTCCAGACTTGCATCCATACTACAAATCTAGTGTAAATACATACTACACAATATCATTGATATTTTAAAGTCTAATCGAATTTTGTCGTTTCTAAAGAGCAGTTCTACGATGTCAGTTGTTACAGTGATAACAAGGTTGCTTAGGGTGAATAAGAGCATTGATGCTGGTGAGTCATAGGTTCTGGTTAAAAGGGTAATCTGAGTGAATGAGAACTTGCTGATGCTGTTCGATTGTTCATATCTAATGAGAGACTAGGACAGTTTTATGACAACAGTCTATTACAGGAAATGAATAATGTTACTGTATCCTGGCAGTCTTGCCATGATGGAGCAGGACTGCAGCAGTCGACTCACGTGATTATGAGTGAATGTACTTTTTATTACATGTGGTACAGGTGTGTGACAGCATGCATATATATATATATATATATATATATATATATATATATATATATATATATGTGACGATCTGGGGGGTACTAATAAGGTCGTAGGCCGTAGTCTATGGGCAGTGTGAACTCTGTGTACAAACGGCATGGTAACCATCCCTTGTTTCTCAATGGGATCGGCGGTAGGCGGTGGTTGGTGTATGTAGTCAGTTGGGTGTTAGGATTTACAGCGGGCAGATGTTCGTTAGTAAGCTAGTCTCGCGTTTGTATTTCTTTAGATAAGTTAGTGTTATTCTGCCTTGTCGAGGTGTACTCACGTGAAGTCTGCCTGGCATGTTGTCTTTCATGTGCGCGCCAGTTTGCAGCTTAGTGGTTTTCTTGTATCGTTCCTATCCGAGCTACACGTGTTGTACGGGATACCTATAATGTATTTTCTATTCAATAAATGAACCGTATCCACTCCTAGACAGAAAATGAAGCTATTTAGTGTTGTTTTATTAACTGTTGCCTCACGGGACGCAACAATATATATATATATATATACCTACATGCATACCTACTCATCTGCCTTTATGCCTACCTACTGACTGTTTTGTGCAGTCTCATTTAGACAAGGTAGCATTCTTTAAATTACATGAAATGTATAATTCTATAAGTTATTAAGAATCTTGTAATAAGTGAAACCTAAGTGAAACCTAAATGTTGTGTACATCATTAATAGCCCATGGCTTGTTTCTTGTTGCAGCCCGGTCACTACCTGGGTCATCTGATAGGTCACGAAGGATCTGGAAGTTTATTGTCAGAATTGAAGAACAGAGGTGGATTATGTGGTTTTTGCAGTAGACAATAATAATAATATGCCATACATATATATTGTTTGCCTTTTATCACTTAGTAATAGGGTTTTAAAGAAACATTTGCAGAATTGTGATGAATAATACAAGTAATGTTTACTGTGTCAACTATATATTTCAGTAAAAGCTCTCAATTTCTTTGCCACATTGCATATATTGTTAATGTACTTGACCATCCTTACAGTACTAGATTTTGCAACAGTTCCAAGCTTAAGACTGATGGGTATTTGCAGTCGTACAGCAATGTATTAGATCGTAGGATATTTCCTCAGAGGATTATTGTTGATAGCAAGGTATATGTGTCTGTTAGCAACCTACTTGGATTAGTCATCTTTAGTTTAGTGTCTTGTTCTACCAGAACACTATTTATTGGTGTGTGTTTGAAGCCTGTTTGTTCTCTTTTGAAACTGAAAGCGCTCCTGAGGTGATGTGCTACATGTGCTATATGAATGATCTTAATGAATGCTCTTAATAAATGAATAGAAATTCACTGCATGTCTTCCTAGTTCCTAAGCAGGTTTTATCCTACTTTGTCTTTGTAGTCAGGTCTAAACCTAACGCTTGCTTGTCTTGTAGACTTGCTTACCCCCGCTTTTATCCTGACTTATTAGATTTTCACAAGGCTTCTTCAGCAGAATTATAATGTTTGACTAAGGTTTAACTTGAAGCAGTTTATTGATTCTTTGTGCATTATAATGACCGTGCTATAAGCCATTAGATCAATAAGGTTTTCCTGCTGATTGGTTTCTTGACAGTCTGCAGATGCTTGTATGCAATGGATTGATTGATGCGTTGAATTTTGTGGCATTTAGGCTGGGTCAATACTCTAATTGGTGGACAGCATCATGGGGGAAAGGGCTTCATGTTCTTTGCAGTTGATGTCGATCTAACTGAAGAAGGAATTGGTAAAGTTATACCCACATTGTTCTGTTGGATGACTCTTACTTTTAACTTTACCACCCTTAAAATAGAATGTCCCTTTGTTAAATCTAATTGGTATAAAATTTCAGACAGAAGAGCTCTCTATCATTGCATCTGCCATTACCTGAACAGTTTTGAAAGACTGCTTCAGAACAGCAATCAAGAAGTCCATATAAGATGCTTTGTAAATGTTCAGATGAATACTTATTTGAGTAATTACTTGATATACTATGTTATTTCTGGTTTTTCACAGAGCACACTGATGACATTGTGACATTAATCTTCCAGTATTTGAACCTTCTGAGAAAGGAAGGACCAAAGGAATGGGTCTTCAGAGAATGTCAGGTCAGATCAGACACCGTCTGTTTAGCAAGCATGGCTGCACATATAGGTATGTGTGTAGTATGTCATCTGATTGAGGTTGTCTTGTATGTTTGGTGGGATACAGTGGGCTCAGCTCCTGTTGGGACTAGGTGACTGATGCCATCAACTCAGGACATAGGCCTGACACCGCTTGCTTATTTCGATATGAGCACAGTGTTCGACACAGTTGACCATGAGATCATTACCGCCAACATGCCTCAGCACATGGTTTGGATAATCCATCATATGGATGGGTTTATCACAAGTATGACTTCGTTCATTCTTGGATGACTGGACAATGATTGGATCAATGGGTTTAGGCTTCTCAGTGCCTGTCCTCTTAGGCGTTCTTCACGACTTTATCCTGTGGCCACTGCTGTACATTATATACACAGCTGAGTCCATTTTAAAGTGCATTCTGTCAGACATTATTTGACTGTTGATTGGGAACATTTTGTCCATTTTTTGTGGACTCGAACCTTTAGCACTGTTGTCCACAGCATTCTGTTTGAGTGCCTTAAAATTTGTTCGATGTCATAGGTTGGGCTCTCTCTTGGTTGCATTTATGCTTCTGTGGGCATACTTTGGCTGTGGTTTTAGGTTCAGCACAATCTGACTGGTCCATGGTCTCACTTGGTCTCCAGTAAGGTTTCACCTTAAGGCCCTTACCCTATATTTCCTACACCATTGATTTGTGGTGCAGCACCTACTTACCTTAGGGAGCTTTGCTGCCCTGTTGCCGATAATAGAAATGCTGCACTCTGCCTCACAGGGTCTTCTTCATGTCCCTTTCTCTAGGACCTCTACGATGCAGTATCGTGCTTTTCGGTTTTGGGCCCAACTGCTTGGAATAGCCTTCCATTGGATCTTCGACTCTTAACTAAGAACTCTCTACCCTATCATTATGCCACTCTGTCTTATATGGCCGACGTTGAACCAGAAGCACCTCTGAGTAGATTTCTTAAAGAGGCGCTATATTAAGTTTCATTGATAGAGTGATTGATTATAACTCCCTTTATGAGATTTTCTAGCATTCCGCAGGCATTGACGTGAGAAGCTTCACATTTCTGCTTGCATTTGGGTAGATAGACTGGTTGTCACATAATTTGGACATCATAATTAGCCAAGACTTTAATGAAAATATTGAATGCATCACCCTTATGCCACAACCGTTGCACTGATTTTATACTGAATAAACTAACCAGGTTAAAGAATGTTTAGTAGTTTAGACAGACAGTGTGTTTACATCTGATGTTGTTATATGTAGGATCTGAGCTCGATGAGTTTTCGTTTTAAGGACAAGGAAAAGCCAATTAACTACACCTGCAGTTGTTCCTCGAGTCTTCACGTAAGACCAGATTCTTTGCTTATTCTCTTGTTCACTTCTACTAGTGGTCTATCACTTTATTATTACAGATCCTACCATACTGTGAATGGGGTCATGTTTCTAAAATTTGCTTTAAGACTCGATGTCAGTGTAATGCAACCTTAATGTGAAGTAGTGTACAGTTTCTTGATAGGATATATGTTAATGACAACAGCTGGGATCCAAAAACGTTGTGTTAGACCACTATTGGGATGCTGTGCCTTCATTCAAACTGTAATGTGACTTCCATAGGTACTGTTATTTTTCAGATTATTTTAGGACCTTATCAATGCAATTTCATTATGATGTTTCTTCCACATGTACTATCAATTTTAAAATTATTTTTCTGATTTTATTGTCTTGAAGCTGATTTTTTTAATTGATGCATAACAATGAATGCGTTCTAAGGACTATCCGATGGGAGAGGTTCTTTCTGGTGCGTACTTGTTCGATGAGTACAACCCTGACCTGATACAATCGGTTCTAGAGAAATTAACTCCAGACTCTGTAAGACTGAACATCGTTGGCAAGAAATATGAAGGGAAGACAGACCTAAAGGAGAAGTGGTATGGCACAGACTATTCCATCAGCTGCCTCTCAGAGGATATCCTTCAGGTGATGATGCCTTTGTGTTGCTTCTGTCTGAGGTAACAGTAATGCGGGATTGGTTGTATTTCAGAATCTAGATCTTTTAAAAAGTGGCAATGTTTTGGTTTTATGCTGATTACCTTTTGTTACCACCCATTAAGGACTTTAGACTTTTTTGGATGCAGCTTTTCTCGGGTCTTTCTTAGCAAATCTTTGCAAAGTTTTCCTTGGTTCTTAATCACCTTTGTGTTTTTTGTGTGGCTTTGCCATGTCCTACTGACATGACTCACTGTGCATGATGACATAATATGTGTCATGTTGGCCCTGATTACTTGCTATCAGGTGTGAGTCTCCTCATGATCAGGATGCGGAATTAATCAGGCCTTGCATTGAAGACAGACTGGCATTGCTGACATATTATAATGTCTGTCAGCACCCAAGCAGATCTATAACATAACAACGTGGTTCATCTGATTAGTTAGAGCGCTCGACCTACAACATTGAGAGTTTGGGTTTGAGGCCGTTCCTTGACCTTGAGGGACCTTGAGCAAGTCTTTCACTCACGGTTGCTCAATGGCATTGATGCTCTCTAATAATATGATTATGCACACGTTTGAACTTTGGAAAGGGAAAATCCATTAAATACAGTTGTGTAAATAATAATACTAATAATGATCATAAATCCATCATATCTTCTCTCCAAACAATTTCTGTATCACCTGTGGAATTAGAACTACCTTGGAAAAAAATTAATATTAAGACATTTGTATTGCGTCATAGCACAGCCAAGGCTGAATGGAAGGAGGGTTCAACAAATAAATGACAGGTTGTATGATTGTTTAAAATGTTAAGTTTTGAGCTGTTATTTAAATGACTCCATCATTCTGTCAGAGTTTTCAGAAGGCTCTTTCTAGAGATCCTGCTGCATACATACACTCGCATGTTAAGTTGCATTTGGTAGGTTGATGTGCTTGTAGAGGTGGAGAACTGCAGGGTTTCATGAGAATCTACGTCTGCCAGACAGAAATGAATTCATTCCAACGACCTTTGACCTGATGGCTCGCGAGGAAGATGTGAGTGGAGAGCAGTAACTAATTATTCTTTTGAATGTGTTGTGAAATATTTGACCGGCATGTAGGACTTGGATGGCTACTTGCTTGTTGCTGTTTTTTTAGTATGCTGGGCTTGCTGACAGGTGCGTTGAAGTTGAGTGCCATTAAACCTGGCTAGTTCTAGGATGTGCAATCCTCTATAGACTACTATGTCTCGTGGTGTTCTATGTTTGTTGGTAAATAAGTATGAATGGAGTTTGATGTATAAAAAGTGTCATGTTGTTGATTGGCTGTGTTCAAATGATTCAGGTATCAGTCTATGAGCATGTCAGATTGCATTTTGAATCTTGTTGCAACCAGGAAATTGATTAGGATTTAGGATTTTATATATTGATGCGGAGAGGATCTGCCAGAATGTTCGAGGTGTGTATATAAACTATATATGCTTTGTGGCTTATGAAAAAGCATATTATTAAGTTAAGTGAAGAAGGCTACTACATGCATTGAGGCAGTTGGGAATAGATTGAAGAGACAGATGGTTAATAGAAAAGTTGTACATGGAGTAGAAGATACAAATAAAAATAGATGGGGAGTACTCAGAACCAGGAAAGGTGGGCAAAGGTGTGAAACTACTATTTAATGTGTACATACATAGAAGACCTTTTCAGAGAAGCAGTAGGTAGGTGGTCTAGGGGATGGGGTAAATGTCGAAGGTATTGAAGTTTGTAGATAACCGGCAATGATGGCAAGAAGCGGGAAAGGCCTATAGGCAATGATGGATAGACTGAACCGTGAACACAATATCGACTGAATATGGAATAAAAATTAACATGAGAGGACAAAGGTGCTGAGGATATATAGTTAACGAAACGAAGCTGTAGTCAGAATGCACATCGAAGGATAAGAAATAGAACAGTTGAAAGAATTCTACTACTTTGAGAGTATGATCACAACAGATGCCAACTGAAATTAAAAGAAAGATAGGTATTGGAAAAGAGGCATTCTGGAAAGGGAGAGAACCTCTGAGAATAGGAGGAAAACTAAACTGAAATCGAAAGATAAGAATGATAAAGACTCTGATATGGAGTGTGGTGCTAAATGGAGCAGAGACATGGACATGAACAATGATAAAAGCAGACATAGGAAAACTGGAGGCTTTTATAATATGGAGATGGAGAAGAACGGAGAAAAGCAGCTGGACGAAACATAAAACAAATGAAGAAGTGATGGAAAGGTTTACAGAAGAGAGCGCCCTGATATGCACAATAGGAATGCGACAAAGATTGGACACACACTAAGAGGAAGAACCTCACTACTAAGAACAGTCATGGGAGGAAATAAATGGACGAGGCAGACAAGAGGAAGACCAAGACAGATGATACTAGATTGTATGATGAAGGAGGGATATATAGAAGCTTGAAGATGAGGCACAACACCAAGTGCACTGTTATTGTATTTTTATTTTCTTGCTCTTTTAACAGTCTGTGATTTCCAAATGAATGGCTGCTAGTTAAAACTAATAGCTATGTAAGTGAAATTTTAGTAAAATTTGTAGTCTGTTGAGGAGAAGCCCAATACTGATCTAATGACAGGGAAACCAGAAGTCGTACTATTCTATGCTGTCAATGTGTTTGTTTTATGTAATATGTATGTGCGTATAATGACATTTAATAAGTAAGTTGTAATTACCTTTCAAAACGCTGCATTTGTTGATAAACATTTATATAACTCCTCTTCTAGTAAATTTAGAGGTGGTACAAATCTGCCAACTCACGTCCACACAGTCAAGCAGTGCAGCCAATGCTGAACAGTTACAAATGGCTCACCTTATTTTCTGTGTTTTTTGTCACAGTCTTCAAACATCCCATCAATCTTGAGAAATTCTAGAATAACTCGCCTGTGGTACAGACAAGACAAGAAATTTCTTCTGCCAAAGGCATACATCACTGCAGAGTTGAAAAGGTAAGGCTAGTTCACGTTGGAAATATCACCCTCCCATGACTACTTTCTCAGCCTTGGATCTTACATACCTCATAATACTGTTCTTCTGACTCTTTTGAAGTTACATTCTCTTCATAATTATGTTAAGATGCACCTATTTATGGCTTTTATACAGAGATATTCACAGTACTTTTAGAGACAATTGAATGACAGATGCTATACAAAGCTAAGATATCTAACTGTTTACCCCTTCATGACAAATGCAATTGCTATCTATCTTCCCATTGCACTTTTCCCTTGCTGACAGGTTTTTTTATTTCTTCAGACAAAATCTTAAAGTTCTGCAAGGCTTTCCAATGTTTCTTCTTCTGATGATGTATTATAATCTAAATTTCTTTCACCAATTGTTAGTCCATTTCAACCAACAACCCTGACTTAGTTTGTAATCTTGTTTATTCATCTTCTGATGAGCAATGTGCCTTAGATGTTATTACTATTCTAACAGAATGCTTTGTTGCATTGGAACAATCATCGCATCCATAACCTTTCTCTGGCAGAAATGCCTTCCCGCCAGATATGCTTATGTCATGGTTAAACAGCCATCTCTTACTTGACAGACTGATATAAAAACAGTTTGACAGACTGTCAAACTGTTTTTATATCTTTTCTTTCTTCCATGTTATCAGCTCCATTGAGAAAGGAACAGTTACTGCTCAGATTCTATCTGTTGCTTTTGATACCATTGATCATAACATGCTCATTCACTGCCTCAAAAACTGGTTTGGTGTAACTGGATACACTACACTGTCTGTTGGTTCTCAATCAGTTCATATAAATAAACACATTTATGTGGCCACTGTCTAGAATTACCGTGTACCACAAGGTTTTATACTGGGCCCGTGCCTGTTTATATTGTATGCCACTCCACTCAGTTCACTACTTACTGACTGAATTCTTTACTGCAACTTTTGTGAATGCATGCACAGTTTGACCATGTGCAGTGTTTGACTCTACCATGTGATTTTCTAACCATGTTCGATTGTTTGGGCATTGTGCTGATCAGCTGAGTTGGGATATTTGTTGAATCAGATCTCTTTGCCTTCAGCTGTGTTAGCTCAACAAGCCAATGCATCTGCTTTCATCAGACTTGACTTCTTTAACTAACTTCTCATTGATGTGAATAAGGGAAATCTGCATAAACTACAAGGGGTTTAAAACTCTCTTGCCATGCCTATGTTGCATTTATTTGCATTGACTGCACATTGAGCAAAGAATCCATTTCAAAATCTGCTGTGCAGTTAATAAACCATGGATTAATAAACATGGCTGGGCTGAGAGCACCTCTGAGTAGTTTCCCTTGATTAGACGCTATATAAATTATCGGAATGAATGAATGAATGAATGATTAAAACGTCCTGTATTTTAACCAAATGACATATTATTTGTAAAATTTGTAACAAGTGCAAGGTCTTACAGAAATTCTTAAAATTTTTTATTCATCTCTCTGCATCATACCCAGAAATGCCTCTGCTTGAAATAGTTTGGATTACTTGATGTATGGTGATGATTTTGGTTTCTGATCAGGTGAAAAACAGCTGGAAAATTTCAGTCTTGGGAAAGTGTGCTTGTCATTATTGTCTGTTGTATTCGCATGGGAGGTTGCATGTATATATATATATATATATATATATATATATATATATATATATGTGTGTGTGTGTATTTATTTAGCATCTTTTAATAACCTGTGACAGGAGGCATTAAGAACTTCAGTTGTGTACTTGTGATGATAGATTATTATGCTGTAACCTATTGTGTTTTTGTACTGATTTGCAGCCCTTATGCTTACATGGATCCTCTGTCGACCAATCTAACATACATGTTCGGCGAACTGCTTAAGGATGCGCTCAATGAATATACGTATGCAGCTGAATTGGCTGGTTTGGGCTACGACCTCAACAGCACTATCTATGGATTAGTAGTAAGAAGGCACATTTTCACGCAGAACTTTACTTTAAGCCTAGTTGAATCTAATTTTATTTTAAAATCTGCATAGTGCAGTTATTGAAATGCGCAAGCTGCAATCCATGGTTGAAATCTGTGAATCGACTGAGGTAGTCAGAAGACAGACTCTGGAGTGTATGCAATCGAGATCAGATGAGACTACGTCAGCCTTGTTGAGCTGAATATGATATGACAGAAACTGTGGAGTGAACAGCTACGGTCGAGAAGGAGTTCCAGTTCAGTTGGTTCTGGCCTCGATTGTTTTCGAGTCTTTAGAGATGAAGTGCGCTGACAATTATACGGTTACAGTGTGAAAAGAAAGTGTGGCTTAACCATTTAACACTCTGAGCTCTATTTAGACTTAGTTAATATAATCTAGTTTTTTATTCTTTTTATGCTGTTGATGTAAGTGAACAAAGCGGCAATCAATGGTTGAAATGGTCGAAATTGAACTGTTGAGATCCAAGATGTAGTTTCATTTTGAAATCTGTTGATTGACACTTTTGTATTATGATGGCATGCTATATAGAAGTATTTAGAGTAGGTGAACTACTTTGGTTACTTCCTGTAATTAGTATCAACTAAGAGCCCTCATTTCCATATCAAAATTTAAGCAATTTGGATCCCATGTCTGATCCTAATTGTAAATGGAATTAACCTTTTAATCCAAATTCAAAGTTGAATGTAATTTGGATCGAAATTTAAATAAAAGACCAAAGGTGACTGAGATATGGATGAGAAGTTTGATGTATTTTAGAATCCAGCCATGAATCTTGAATCATGAACAACTTAACCTTGTTATAATAATGTGTCATATGGTTGTGAAAGGAGCATTGTAAGGACAATTCAGAATATTTTGTGGTAAATATGTGTATGGTAGAATATGGTTGATGTTTTAGTTGAAAATTCATGGATATAGCGACAAACAGCATGTCCTCCTCCAGAAGTTGTTGGATAAGATAACCAAGTTTGAGGTCAATGAACAGAGATTCCACATCCTTCTGGAATCAGTGAGTTTCTCTTTGATACTGTTACTGGTGGCTGCTAATGTATGTATTTAAAGGTAGCAAGGAATATAAAATTGTGATCTATCTCATAAATTCCGTAACTATCTAGTTACGGAATTTATGAGAATTTAGTAGTTTTCACAGATTTATTACATCTCATTATAGTTTATCCATGGAACATATCCAAGAAGCAACAGAGTTTTTCCAAGAAATGCGAGTATATAGGCTATTCAGTTAAGTTCTCAGGCCGACAGCTATGTGTGAATTTTCATGCCAGAGATGTCATGCAAGAGAGTCATAGTATTGTAAGGAATAAGATGTCCGGAAAATACAGTTTGTACATACATGTGTGTGTGTGTGCATGTGTGCTTGTACCAGTATGTGTTAATGTATGTGTGTTATGTCCATGCGTGGGCACATGGAATATATGCGTAGCTATTTACTGATTTAGCCACCCAAAGTGCTGCCAACAGACATGTTGCTTGATCTGAATGTGCAGATTGAGAGTACTATGAAACCATGGCTGTAGCATGCTCTATGACACCAAAGGGTGTGCTCGAGTCTACTATAGTCCCAGTTGATATGCAAGACAGCAAAGATAGGGAATTGATGGTAATGATAGGATTTTAGATGCAATCTGCCAAAGGGCAAAGGGGTAAACGGCTAAAAAAGGAATTCCAAGGTGTGGATTCAACTGAGCTGTGATGGAGATAGAGTGGCCTTGGATGCAGTCATCTGTCTACAGACTGTTGTAGATTCAACTAAACTGGTGGAAATAGATTCTGGCATCTGCGTGTGTTATTGCCCCTATTATAAGTTGTCAGAGGAATGTGCTGGTAAGAGATAGTTCATGATGAAGATGATTATTAGTTCAGATAGTGGTATCTGATGCTTTCTAAATGTTTCTAGTATGTACGGTTACTGAAGAACTTCCGCGCTGAACAACCTCATCAGCATGCCATCTACTACACAAATCTACTGCTGGCTGAACAGCTGTGGACTAAGGAAGAACTCCTGGAAGCCACTGAAGGTAGACCTGTCTTCCAACTGCACTTGATTCAGCTCTGCTGTATAGTCTTGCATTTACTATTTTCTTGCAGTTTCTGCTATGAATTCATTCATCCTATACTCATACAACTAATTCGGCTTCTGCATTGTTTAGCTGATCTTTATTTAAACATTTCAACAGGACCATTTTGCTAATCCAGAGGTGGTGGATATCCAACTTTTTGCAAATCTACAGCTAAGCCAATATGGTGTATGTAGGTATTTAGGTATCATGATGTGTAATACATAGTACATTTAAAGTTATGAATTCACAAGGTATTTTCGCTAACAGATCTGTCTATACTTTTTAGTTATTGTTGTGACAAATAATAAAAAGTCTGGCACCAGGTGTATCATTAAATGAGCTGTTAGATGTGCAGGTGTATTTGAAATCAGGAGTGAAATCAGGCAGAATAAGACTGAATTTGACCACTGCATAAAACTAAGAAGAAGGCAGTTTCCATTAGATGTTACGCGTCTTAATGTACAACGAGTTTTCAATATTTTGTAATGTATACAAGGGTTTGAACCCCAGCTTGAGAGGGGAAGAAAAGTGATGTTAATGGTGTTAGGATCGCATGTGTGAATATGACTGATTGATGTGCCAGATGGATAGGATGTCTGCACATTGTTTTCAGATATGACATTTGAAAAACTTCAGGCGTTCGTTCCTCGATTGTTTTCTCAGATCTTCCTGGAGATGCTTGTGTATGGAAATGTATCCAAGGAGGTTTGTTTTTATGAGTCTCTTTGTCTATCTCAGATCTCAAAGGTAATCTATTCTACATCGTTAATTAGATGTTCTTTTTCTCTTTCAGTAGTTTTAGTTAATTTTCATTTGCTGTTTCTCTCTTATAATAATATAATCACAATAGTAATCTAGTATAATCTTAATAATGCATGACCTGGCCTGTGGACCGTTTGTAAAATGGTGTTGAGAAGTTTTTCACTTCCACTTAGTCAATGGACCCCAGACAGGATTAATCGACTATGCATTTGTTGGCCATGAAGCCACAAATGAAGCAACGGCAAATCCAATATGACCGTCATATTGTAGAATTCACCATAATTATCCTTCAGTGTTTCTTTTAATGTCAGCTAATCTTGTCTCAATCTGATAAGCTAACAGAATGGTCTTTTCTTATGCATCACTTCTGTAGTACTTTGTTGAATGTTAAACACTTCTAAAATCATAGATTATGTAGTTTCTTGTGTAATTCCTTCTCTCATAGTTAATAAATATGCATAAGAGAATCGAGCTCAGTTGAACCAAATTCTGATAAGCGCGAGATTAAGTGTCACGCGATTATATGTCGCGAGATTAAGTGTCGCGAGATTAAGTGTCACGCGATTAAGTTAAGTGAAGAAGCATGTCAGATTGCATTTTGAATCTTGTTGCAACCAGGAAATTGATTAGGATTTAGGATTTTATATATTGATGCGGAGAGGATCTGCCAGAATGTTGGAGGTGTGTATATAAACTATATATGCTTTGTGGCTTATGAAAAAGCATATTATTAAGTTAAGTGAAGAAGGCTACTACATGCATTGAGGCAGTTGGGAATAGATTGAAGAGACAGATGGTTAATAGAAAAGTTGTACATGGAGTAGAAGATACAAATAAAAATAGATGGGGTGTACTCAGAACCAGGAAAGGTGGGCAAAGGTGTGAAACTACTATTTAATGTGTACATACATAGAAGACCTTTTCAGAGAAGCAGTAGGTAGGTGGTCTAGGGGATGGGGTAAATGTCGAAGGTATTGAAGTTTGTAGATAACCGGCAATGATGGCAAGAAGCGGGAAAGGCCTATAGGCAATGATGGATAGACTGAACCGTGAACACAATATCGACTGAATATGGAATAAAAATTAACATGAGAGGACAAAGGTGCTGAGGATATATAGTTAACGAAACGAAGCTGTAGTCAGAATGCACATCGAAGAATAAGAAATAGAACAGTTGAAAGAATTCTACTACTTTGGGAGTATGATCACAACAGATGCCAACTGAAATTAAAAGAAAGATCAAGTGTCGCGAGATTAAGTGTCGTCCAGTATGCGTTGTTGCTATTATTTTAGAGAGCCAATCAGCTAACAGATATCATTGAACAGTCTTTGATTGAGCGATATCATACACGACCACTGATGGCAAGCCAGTTCAAACGTTTTCGTGAAGTGCAACTACCACATGGTAAGAAATCTACTCAGTATCAGCATTGTCACTCTGGGATGGGATACTGAAGATCAGAATTGCTAAGCCTTTATGTCAATTTTTCCATCAAAGGACTTTTACATTACTTTGTTCTGCATTAAAATATTGCTCTTGTATTAATCGCTGTGCAATGTTAAGCAATGTGTGTGTCATTCTGTTCCTGATTCTCTCTGTCTGACCTGTGAGGAGTTTGCTTTGCTTTGCATTGACGTACATGTTGTGACTTCACTTTAATCATCCTTTCTTGAATTGCCTTGTCTTGTTTCACCTAATCTTAGACATTCCTCACTTGCTTTGCCTTGCAGTACATGGCCTATTCATGTCTTATGTAGCCTAAACTTACCAACCCTCACAATCGTCAATCCAGATTTCTATAGCGCTGTTCTAAAGCAAAGCGTAGAGCAGCAGCTTATTCAAGAGCACTGCATCATATCATCAGACGGGTTGTCCAGAGAGCAATGTCCAGCAGAGGTCTAAGTCCAGTTGCCAGAAAGAGGAGGCAGAGTGGCTTCTCTGCTGCAACCTTTGTTTACCTTGCTTTGCATTTCTTGCCTTACCTCATTGTTGATGATAGTCTATTGTCAGTCTATTACTTCCTCTTGTGTGACATATGTTTATCTGATAGTACTTTCCCTTCCGTGTCTTGTCTTGTAATGATACCTTTGTCTTTCTGACATATTACGCTTGTGTCTCTTTTGTTTGAATAGGATGTTGGTACATGTATCAGCAGAAGAATGAGGTTCATAAGAGTTCATCGCTCGAAGTCTATTACCAGTGTGATATACAAGAGACGCACTCGAACATGGTCCTTGAACTTTTCTGTCAGATCATTGGAGAGCCGTGTTTTGACATCCTTCGAACGCAAGAACAGCTCGGTACTTCTTATCTGATGATTTCTCTGTTGATCACTTCAAAGGAAGCATTAGTCAAACATGTAAAACATGAAGAGGCCCAGGTCAGACAAGTATGGAAAACTGGTTATAGGGCAATTCAAAAGTCATGAATGAAAAAAAGTTTCAAACAGTTTCTCATTAAACATCATTCTATGTGATTTATTCAATCTTTAATTTATTTACTGTTTTGATTGCATCCACACAAGTAAGCATTGCATGCATGGTTTCCATAGTCTAGGACAGTGTTTCCCAAACTTATTGGTCTTGGGACCCACTTCCGAAAATCTTTGAATGCTCGCGACCCACCTCACAAAGGCGAACAATATTGTGTTAAAATTTAATTAGCATTTAAACGTCAAATTTCAATGCATGCATTGAATATTATATGCTCGATACAATGATGTCACTCTAAACTAGGCTCTACTCATTGGAGTGTACTGTAGTGACAATACAACAAAAAAGGTCAAGAGAACAATTTGTCATTTTGTTTTTCTGAATTTATTGGAACTATTTTAAAGCGAACCTGAAGCATGGCGACCCACTTGACAAGACACCACGACCCACTTTTGGGTCGCGACCCATAGTTTGGGAATCACTGGTCTAGGACCACACTTTGCAATTGATCGAGGTCCCCATATTTCTGCTTCCTAAGAGGAGGATCTATGCCTGCAATTAGATGCACACAGCATTCAGTCGATTGATATTCTGTTACAGTTTGACTAATAATCGTAGCAGAGTTGGATGGACCATGAAAAAGCGTTATGCCAACTAGAGACTTAATTGATCAATGGTACCCAAGATACCTGTTGATGTGTTTTTATACTCACATTTATAGAAGCCTTCAGATCAGATTTGACTTACATTGTACTCATATACGTATGCTGTTGTCTTGTCTGGTTTTGGAACACATTTCTTTTTGTAAACAAAACGATGGTGACTGATCCCAGATCGAGCATGGTGAGTGAAGGAACACTTCATTCTCTTAGTATCCGGAGTTTCTTCTGTGGCTGAGGTTCTCCACTGTGTCTGCATTTTTATATTTGCTTGTACATTAATACTGAGCTTTTATTGCTGTAAACATGGCTGCCTAAAGGATGGAATATGTGCATCTATTTGGGGCAGGGAGATGGCCAGACCCTTAGTCATCAGGAGGGTGGACATTATTTTGGATGGGCATAAATTGTGCATGGATGTGATTGGATGGGTTGCCTTATGAAAGACAGTTCATCATTATTTGAAAAATAGTTTGTGTTACATATGAAACGACGTATATTCCATTTCTCTCGTATCATTGAATCAAAACTGTTATGAATGTGATAAAAAGCCATAGGTCATAAAGTGTAGAGTAGGGGCATTGCAGTTGGACTTGCATGGTCTCGGCTTCAGTCATCTGTGACTTCATACTGTGACAGCCTCACACCCTTCTCTTTTTTCTGGCTATGGGTTTGGAGAGAGACCGCCTGAATGGTAACACGCTGTCATGAAGATCAGAGGGATGCGGTTTCATGCCCACTAATTCCATAAGGTTGACTAATCCTCCCATATGCTAAGGGCATTGGTAAAATGAATAGTATTACAGATGGGTACCTGGCAGGCTGTCATGCAGTTTGTTAATGTAAATTGAATAAATGACTGTAAAATATGTATATATCTTATGGTTCTGTCTTGTTTTGTTCTGTCAGGGTATATTGTGTTCAGTGGAGTGCGACGTTCAAACGGCGTTCAGGGTCTGCGTGTTATTGTTCAGTCAGATAAAACACTGGAGTTTGTTGAAAGTCGAATTGAAGCTTTTCTTTTGAAGATGCAGGTAATTGTAGTTGCACTGGCTTCCTGTCACAGAGCACATTTCTTTTAGGATAGCACTTATTGTCTGGCAGTGCCTCTTTGGTAGTGATCTCTGTCAGCCTGCTCTCTGACAAAGACTATCATAGAGCATTTCATTCTTCAGTTATGGGATGTCTTAAACTCTTGGTCCTTAGGGCTCAATCTCCCATCAAAGAGAGGTCTTGGACTCTTGGTGTGAGGTCTTAGACTCTTGGTCCCTCGAGCTCAATCTCCCATCAAAGGGAGGTCTTGGACTCTTGGTCTCTGTCACGACAAAGACGATTTTTTTACTTACACTACCACTGCGTGTTAAATGCAACCATAAAATGAGAAAATTGATGTTTTATTCGTTTGGAAGACAATAATTTATTGAGCTGGATTCTGCCATTGTAAGCCATGGCTAAAAATATGGAGTCGCTGAACATCATATATGAAGATGGGTTTGGACCTGTCTTATTGTTTTCTGTGTTCCAGTGTTTTGAACACTTGGTGTGGCTACATTACAAGGATTGATTGATTTGTTTCCGCATTTAGGAAAAAATTGAGCTTTAGGCAAGCTTAACTACCTATGCTTGGTGTATACTCCTGACTTACGAGTGCACAACCATACTTGAAATTATGCTTTGATAACTTTTGAAAGAGCTGTTGCAAATGGATCTCTCCGATTTGATCTAATTGAGAATGTTTTCTTTAAGAAAGAGTTGTTGCAGTTCCTGTATTTTTTCAGAAACACATTGAGGAGATGAACCAAGATGTGTTCGACAAACACGTTTTGGCACTGGCCACAAAACGTCTCGAGAAGCCAAAGAAACTTTCTGCTCAGCATGCCAGGTACTGGTCTGAGATAAGCTCACAGCACTACAACTTTGAACGAGGTATGACTGAAGTTCCCTCTAGGTTAACTGGTTTTTGTGCAAAATCATAAACTCATATGCAAAACTTTACAGTTTCAATTCTTTTGTGAAGAATTTTACGACATAAATAAAACTATCAAACACAAATTCAAAACAGAAGAAAAAATCTCAGAGAACTGGTTTTTTATTAATGAAATAATTTATTGTCATTATTTATATGTGATTTACTAATCATCCAATATCAGCTGTTAAAACATTTTGTCATCTTTTTCGGCGCTTCCACAAAGAATGAATTTTCATAAATTGTCTCGATTTGCTACACACACTGCTGCTCAAGCAAATGTGGAATAGATCGTCTAAGTATTGCAGCAAGACCAGTATGTTACATTACCACTTTGCCTAAGTCAAGACTGGTCTCTTGGTAGAATTATGTATGGCTGCTAAAATGACTATGCTGGTACATTCTGTTGGCTTTAAAATTCCAGGAAACATTGTACAGTAAGATGTCTCCTGTTTTTCTAAATGCTACATAAAGAATTAACATTTTGCTCATGGAAATGTCTTTACTCTCATTATGATTTGTGCCAATCATTCAACATTTCCTTTTGTATCACAGAATTTTCTACTTTCTACCTCTCCAATGTTTCCAGTTCATGTAATATACTTTATAATCATCTGATGACTCCTGGAATTTAATATTTTATGGCAAGGAGGGCATATTCAATAAGAGCTTTTACTTCTTTACTGTGGGCTGATTTTCTTTCAAACAATTAAATTCTGTTATCTCTATCTTCATGGGTTTCACTAAATAAGGTCATAATTGTTCCCCAATTGCTGAATGCATAATGTATCTGTATAAATACGAATAATTGGCCACACTTTTCGGCTAAATACGGATATGAAAGGCAGTGATGAGAAAGTGGAGGCAGAATTTTGTCTTGTTTCGCATTGGTTTCAGATGAAATTGAAGTTCGACATCTTAAGACGATTACCAAAGAAGATGTACTTAAGTTCTACAAGGTATTGCTTTCTACTTATAAGGACAATAAATATCTTGGATATCAATGGTCTGTGAAGAAGTGTCGTATTGCAGAATACTTTTATGTTATTAAAACTGACATATTGACAGTCAGATTAGTTTGGGAACCATTCAGTATTAGGATGCTGTAAGTTAAGATTTGGTAGGCTGAGGTATGGCAGCACTTAAAAGGGCACAATACGCTAGTAGAGTTTAGGGAAGAAGAGCAGGGAAGGGAACCTTGTCTGATAAACATTGGCTACTCATGGTCAAGTAGTTTATGGCAACACATGGTTTTATTCATGGAAAGTGGGAAGAGGTGCACATTGGTCTAACAGTGTGCAGGACTGTCAGTCAATCTTAAGACTGGCACTTCAAATCCATACCAGGGTTTTGAGATAATGACTCCACTTTCAACCCTTAGCCAAATCAGCTTATATTGAGTACACTAACACTGTCAGTGAGAAGACATGGTGACCTCCTGTTGTCATGCTGAGACTAAGACGCTAATACCATAAGCACAGCTACCTCTTAGGGCTAATTTAAGTGACGGATCCTTTCCTTCAAGTAAGCTTAAGGTAGGGTAAAGTAGTTGTTGGTTTGAGTGTGGATTGAAGAACAGCAGCTCTACAAATGATGGTCTACACTGTGAAGTTTTCTCTATATAGATAAACATCTTGCATTTTGGGAGTTCCAGGTCATCTACAAAGTGTTACTGTAAATAGCCAACTTATACTTTTGGCTGTGTTAGTTTCTTATTAGAAGTGCAGCTTATTGTGTGGATTAGTTGTCCCATACAGCAAATGAAGTTGTATTCATTTAAAACATTGCAGGAATTGATTGCTCACAATGCTCCAAAGCGTCACAAACTTTCGGTGCACGTAAGTTCGGCCGTGTCAGAGAGTGCTAACAATGGAGTTGTATGTGGAACATTGGAACCAATGGACGTTGATGGCGGATGCAATGAACCTACAACAAATGTACAGGTGACTGTTTATAGGAGACTGACCATTGTCCATATCCTCATCTTCATTAGATGCATTCTACTTTGCAAAGGTTTATTTGTAGGTTTATTTGCACCAGTGTTGTGCACAAGACACAAATTCAAGACCGAGACCAAAACCGAGTGATCCTAGACTGAATGATCCAAGACAAAGACCGATACTATTAAGATCAGATTTTCATTATATTTAATACAAGAAAATAGATTTCATACTAGCAAGACATTGACTGATAATTATAGCTATTTAATGCTTCTAAGTCTAAGACAAAGATTTTGTCGTTTTGGTAATTTGGTTTCATCACATGGCAAGCACAGCACTCTTAGTTGTCTAGCTAGAATCAAATATCTCCCTTATTTAAATCGATGCCCTACATGTAATACACAATTGTTTTCTATACGTTTTTTTAGACACTAAATAACAAGTTTTGAACATTAATTTATGAAGTTTGATGGAGAGAAAAAGCATGGCAACAGTGTTGCGACTAGCCAACGAGGCACATTGACACAAAAGGCAGAAATATGGTCAGCACACCATAAATTGATTACAATCATGTGCACATCCAGTGTCACTAATAATCGAAAATAGCCGACAAATATTGACAAAATTACTCTAATAAGACATAGGCCTATGACCAAAACAATTCTTTAACTATGGAGACCAATCTCAAGATGGCATCTTTAAGACCAAGACCCAGGCTGCAGTTTGACAGTCTCAAGACATGGTCTCATGACCACATCTCTGACTTGCACTGCACATGACATTACGGAACTGTCGTGGGATCCCATACATTGTACAACCAACCCAAAGGAATGCAACAAACTGCCAATCTCGCTTTTAAGCTTGAATTCTTTTTCTTCCTTCGAGAAATGCCTCTGAACGAACTATTTCTCACTGATAATCAAACATTTCGTTGTCTAACTGCACTGTCACTGGCAACTGATGAGCCATGCATGAGATTCACATTTCTTTGACTTTGAATGCATTGAACATTTTCTGTAAAGAAATAACAATTGTGCAACAAAATCCCATCCATGATTGACGGTGGACATTTGTTCAGAGTCCTTGGTCTTGATTGTGCAGCACACAAAGGGTGACGTCAAATCGAAACTCATCGTTCTTGGCCTTCCTCTTTCTTTCCCTCAGTTGTAAAGTAAATATTTATTTGTAGCAATTGACAATTGGCAACATCTCACATAACCCCAAAGTACACTTACCGTCTGTTTCATACAAACTCGACTGATGCAGTGTGTTACAGAAATTCCAAACTGTGTTTGTTTTTTTAGGTGGTGGAGGTGGAGGACATGATTTCGTTCAAACAGGGCCTTGCGCTCTTTCCTCTTGCAAAACCATTTATCAATGTGACACCTGCAAACATGTTCTCGAAGCTCTGATTGCAAATTCATTTTCACCATCGGTGTTGTTAGAAATTCATGATTTTTCTGACAATTGTTACAGATAATGGATGCTGTACTGGAAAACTCTTTTTAGTCAAAGTTTGAATGAGTTGTAATGATATCTTGTGAGCCAGAGCCATATCGGTCATCCACAAAGGACGTCCACAACGAGGGGATCACGGGGAAAGCGGACATGGGGAGGGGGATCATGGACTGCGGACGTCCGCATGTGACCATGCTAAACTAATGCCAAAATCACGTCTAATGGTAGTTATGTCATATTCTTAGTTGTATATTAGTAGCTTTAGGTTATACTTCACATTTGAGAGAATGATATACGAACCTTACATGCAAATAAGTGTTTATCAAATTACAGTTTATTGCATAGCTTTTATTCAATCTCATTCTTTGTCAATTAATGTCTATTAAAAAGCGATGCATATTATGTATGCAAAAAATGGGATTTTCCAACCCCGCCAACGTCATGTTGCACCGCGTACATTTCGTCGACCCCCTCCCCATGCATACATACATTTGAGCTCTACCCTCCCACCCCCCATTGCAAAGGCTAAATAGCTAAAAACGCCTATAAGACATTGATTTTACCACAGGCTATTTATTTTTGTTAGGCATCATATTTAACAGCTTACATTTGTTAACTGTTATGAAGAAATACAACACTAACAATACTTGCATTTTACAGTTTTAATGCTACATAAAATTGATTAAGCAGGAATATAGTCTGTGATTAGGTTTACAGTTCTGATTTTAATATTCCGTATTGTGGACGTCATAATTAGACAATTATATTTGCGTGCGTACATATTTTCTGGACCCAACCATATGCACCCGTACGCAAAATGGCAAAAATTTTAAACCCCTCCCCTCTCGCCTCTCGCTGTGTACGTAATATGTGGACAGCAGCTAATGATGGTCAGTGTTGTATCAATTACATTGGAAATGTAATTAAATTTTTATTGAAATTACATGCTTGTAAATGTTATTGAATGGTGATTACATTTTGATTGTAACTCAATCGCAAATTACTTGACAATTATTCCTTTAAAAATTTGCATATTATTGAGCAATTTTATCTAAAAAGTCTTTCATTTACTCTTATGTTTAGACTGAAAGATACAACAGGTGACTGGACTTTAATCTACATTCGCATTATATCGTAATTTTGTCAGTAATACAGCTTGCAATTACGATCCATTGAAACTATTTAACAATATTTTATATGAAGAGTGGAAGTTTTTCAAAATTATTGTGGTTAGTTGATTGCACCTGGGTGTTTCAATTTGTTCAGCAATGGATGTCGTTCATAAGTGATTGACTCATCACTGTGACGTGCTAGACTGAGGCAAGCTATTGAGGAAATTTCTGGCTGCTTGGAAGCGGTCTGTCCGCTTGTGTGGTTCTAATTTACAATACACTTTGTAAGAGAGGCATAAGGACTGAATAACATTGCAATTGTGTTGTCACACTGTCATAATGCATGGCAGTTAATAAAATGTAGGAGTTGCTGGCATCTTGGTCAACTATATCAAAACTAGCTGTGAACCCGTAAAGAATCACGGGTCGGAAAATATAATGGCTCATGATTCAACTTGTTTCCTCCCATTGCACAGAAAGGCTGCTACAACTTGTGCCCCGAAATTCAGCGGCCATCGTACTGTTTACCCGTGAAACGCCCTCGGAACAACATTGTTTACACCTGTACATTCAACTGATTCAAAATCGAGTTTCATCCAATAAGTGTGCAAATATACTTACATTACACGATGTATTTAATTTTAATAACTGCAAATATAGTTAGAGACGTGAATGAAACGTTTTTGAAACTCGAATCGATCGGACTTCAGACACGATGTTGAACAAACTCGTAAATAATTGCCTATGTAGGTCAGCAGCAACGCTTGCACGCTGTCCAATTACGCACCTTGAATCAGACAGACGCACGTAGGTCACGTGGTTTAGGTAATTATATAGATAGATAATTTGTAAATTACATTTAATTCAATTACGAAAAAATAACCCTGATGATGGCAATAATAGAATTTCAAATGGTGGGATTGGAGGCAACTGTTGTCAAAGTAAAGGTGACGCGCGTGTGTGTGTGTGTGTGTGTGTATGCACAAGTTTAACTATGTGGGTATACACATCAGGGATTTGGTCTCGGACCATTGGTCTTGGTCTTGAAGGAATGGTCTTGGGATTGGTCTCCGTCTTAGGTTAGCTTTCTTGGTCATTTGCCGTATAAGAGCAATTTCTTTTATATTTGTCAGATATTTTTGATTAGAGACACTGGTTAGGCCCCACGCGATTGTTATCGATTTATGATGTGTTGCTCACCTATATATACATGTTATCGTGGGCCAAAAAATGCATTTGCAACAGAACCAGCCATTTCAAAATTTGCTTTCACAAATTTCAAGGTTTTGGAACAATCTAATAATTATGTTGTCGGCCATGTGTAGTCAGTTTACCTACAATTTCGAGTACAAGTAGGTCTATACCCTTCAAACGGAAGGTTAATCTACTTGTTCAGATGACTGAATATTATATTGTAAGTAATTTATAGTGTGATATTCTCAGGCCGAAGCCAAGGGCTGAACCCGCAAAAGTTCAGACTAGCTGGTAAAACTGTTTCTGGACCATTTTTAAGATTAGATTCTTCACCAATAAAATTAATGTTTTGTTTTAGCGTCTTAATAAATTGAATTGTTTATAAAAGGGGGATCGGTCTTGGTCCCTCAGACCACCCTCAGGGTGAAGGCTCCCATACAATAGTAGCTTTTGAGATTTGAATATCTGGATAGCAGTCCCCACACGGAGGCAAACATATGTGGCTTCCATTCAAACAGGGCTGTACATAAAGAAAAGTGTACACTTATATTTGTGTGTAGTCAGAGAGAGCATGATCTCACATCTTGCTAATTTCAAACAGCAGATATTCCAAACTATTAAGACGGATGGTCTCGTGAACTTGATATAATGACATGTTTTTTAAACATATAATACAATGCGACAGTTGAGACTTCATAAAGAAACTAATATTTATGTGCCGAGTGCAATAAAAACTGCAGCACTGAAAGATAACTTTTGAATAAAATTAATTCAAGACGTCAGAAGTTCGCCTTTCGCTTCAAGCAGCGCTCTGTGAAGAATCGATGAGAAGTTGCAAGTGGAACGCTAGATCCAGCTGATCGAGAAGCCTGGAAGAATGAGGTGATTGAAGGAACATTCTTTAGGTCTTCCTTATCCTTCGTATTTTCATTAACATCATCATCTTCCCTGCAAACAAACAACTTTCTAAACTAATTTATATTAAAACAATCCCTTAGTACAATGATCAGTCAGCTCGAGAAAACTAGACAAGCGGTTGCTAGATGCAATAGGTTAATCTTTAACCTACCAACTATTAAACTAAAGACATGGGGAAAATAATAATTTATTAAGTAATTCATTACACTGTGTACGTGTCCCACTAATTACAAAGTACTGGTCTTATGGTTTGGCTGTCAGTTTCCCACATTATTGCCAAACATTTATTTACACTTACAAGCAAAGGACTGCATACAGTATTCAAAAGCCTGCCCTGCAGTAACGTGGTGTTATGATAGAGATCTGAACACAGCGCTTACTACGATCAGTCTCAGAAGAACTAGTCAGTGGCTGTAATTGCATGAACTACAAACATTCATATGGCTGTTGCCATTCTTGTTATCTGTGCAATCTAGCCAGTAACTCTTAATCTTTTGCCGATGAGCTATATTGGTTTTCCATACATTTTAATAAACTCTCCTCCTTAAAAGGTTAAAATACAAAGTCAACTTGTAACAATGGATCGACTCCTTCGTTCAGCATGTGCAAAGCCTGCCAGCAATAACTTCACACTGCTTTTGGGGTCTTCCATGAAGGACATTTTGCAATGAGGGTCATCCCAAGCGGTTGATAGGTGAACTAGTTTATGCTGCCACACTGAAGAAGTCTTATAGCCAGTCATCCTCTGATATGGACGTCCATAAAAGGGAGGAACGAGGCTAGGGCCAACCGCAGACAAAGGAGGAAGATATCCAAAATAGCCTAGGTAATTTTTCTTAGACATCTTTTACAAATGACCCCTCGTGAAATGGTTTCACAATGTAGTTCACTTAAAAAGATATTGAGCACACGTTTCAACTGTTGCCTGCACTTTACTTTGTTGTGCTCCAGATACTAACCATTGGACAAGATGGGCACTTTTGTCGAGGATGACTGCAGCAGTTGACCATCCAAATCTAACGAACTGACTGAAGCCAAACACAGGGTCAAGCGTAGATGACAGAAAGCTCTTCGTCTTTGGATCTAGGAACAGACAGTTTCGACAAATGACTTCAATGAAATCAAAGAATGTCTAACATTAATGCTTATTGTTGGCTGCTGTCACTTAGTCATATCAAATTGTTCATTCTGCTTGAGTCATGTAACTAGTAAAAAACAAGTACCAGTGAAAATAGGAAACTGCCACATCTTGGCTTGCATTTGGGAACAACTGCTTGTGAATAATGTGTTATATAAATATATCAATATTTTTGGTCAATAAAAGCCAGATGAATCAGAAGGCAAACTCACCTCCAGGGTAACCAGAGCCATAATCTCGGTCGTTGATGCACTCCCCCTCAATAAACTTCCAATCTCTTACAGCCTTGTCCCTAGAAACCTATAAAAAAAAACAAATGAACATGATTGCACAGTAGATTGTGTGCTTTCATCAATTACCTAAACAGTTTCAAACAAAAGCTGGAATTCAGACAGAAATTTAGTTGTATTGTAGTTCATAGTACATCAGTCTGTAATCAGCAGTGCACAAGCCTCACGAATCGACTGTGACTTCATATTGGCAGTTCATAAGCTGCATCATATAGGCGGCACTATGTCGCTTGCTAACACCGACTGTTCTGTGGCCCATGGAGATATGCAGGTACCACATTGTCGCACTTTCAACTCAAACCCATTATGCCTTTTCGTGTGTAGGACCATCTTCCAGGAACAGTCTGCCACTGCACTTGCAGACACTGCCTTTAACTCTGTGCAGCATACATTCGCTAAAGTTCTGTATTCAAACACACTTGCTTAGATCTGATGGAGTCATAGGTACAGCATCTAAGTCTGTTACTTAGAATGTGCTGTCGAACTTCTTCACATTTGTGTTAACAAGGAAGTAATCAGCGAGTTTTCAGATGCATTAACTTAATACCCAGCACCAAAAATGTGTATGTTCTCAGAAAAGTGGAATCATTTTCTGTATATTGTGTAAACCATGAGACTAGGCCTAAAATCTAAATCGTGCCTAATCATCACATAGGTCCATAATCCCAAGGCACCAGCATGGCGTGAAATTTAAAAAAACAAATAGAAATTACTATTACTGATCACAACTCTTGAAACATTCTGAAAACAAATCATAATAGAAATAGCTCCCAAATTATTTTTAACAGCTATAGCCAACTCAAATTTTAAAAAAAAACACAAAAAGTGCTGTTAAAGGCAAAGCAAGCTCAGTACAACTACACAAAGACATACCTTAGCACATATACTGGCAGCACTGACGATCGGATAAGTGGAGTCAGCTTTCTTGGCGACTGTTATTTCCAGGCCAGGAAAAATGGATTTCAGTTTGTTTTGATAAGAACCCGGATCACCAACTGTATCCACATACACCTAGAGGCAGAGAACAATTAAGAATTAATGTGAAATATTGTTCAACATTCAACAGCAAATGATATGCAAAGCCAACTTACTGCACACACCATCAACATCTCATGATTAGGGCTGTAAATTTTTCGCGAATTTTGGATGCTACTGTGAATTTTTACATTTTGCCACGAATGGCTGCGAATTTGACAGTTTTTTCGTGCTGTTCGAGTTTTTTATGTGGTAAAGACAAAGGTTCTAAACATTAGTTAAGACTTCATGTACGAAAACATTCGGTGGCTAGAGGAAGACGCTCAGTTTAAGCCCGGTACGTTTCAGATGAGCGGCGCGCGGCTATCTATTACTGTGCAGAACATACAATGTGCCCGTCGAATTTAAGCACAGGGACTGTTTCACTAAGCACCTGAATAAGTGTGCCGTTCACAAGCGCAAAGCACAGAATGTCGAGAGTGGAAAGGCGATAAGTGAAAAATTGCTGCCTGTACTTTCAGAGGAAAAAATGTGATCCCTGAGATATTTTGGAGCAATACCTAGTGTGGACTTCATGACTAGAACAAGAACTTTTGAAATGAATGCGACCTGATAGAGGAAGAGAGCAATTGATTTACCATAAACGAGGAGAGATATGACCCTCACTAAATCTCTAAACCCCTTTGTATCAAACAAGTGTAGCGGCAACAAAATAGTAAAGGCACGCAGGTAAACATTCCATTTGGTATAAATTGAGCTTGTTTCCACCAATTCAATCAGCTCACTCTTTTTCAATTAACTAATTATTGTGTAAGCTAATTAGACAACATGTTTACAGTATCCACTATTGAGTGACACCACAGTTCTCAAAACCCCCACCCTGTCACCACAAGAGTCTAATCTTGACCCTTCATGTCTCACATCCTATACAGACAACCCCATCATTATTTTATATGCATGCATAATGCTTACTTCTCTGACGCAGACCCCTTGATCCAAAGCTCGTTGAATAAGACCGGCTGCAGCATCGTGTGACAACTGGTTCAAGTTGTATTTGCTTCTGCATCAAAAGAGAAAAAAAAAAGAGTCCATCAGTAACCTTGGTTGACAGTGGCTAAAGCTATTCTAATCTGTAGAATTTTATCACAATATCGTATTAAAGAAAGCACCAATCACTTGTTGCTCCAAATAAACTTGTGGTCAAAATCCCATGGACTGCTTCTGTGAATCACCTTTCAACAAAAATCTAAACTATTTCAGCATATCTACTTATGCATGCTGCATACAGAAAATGTCCTGCTTGTTTAAAGAAAGATAAGCTGTCTTACATAGCCATGTTTCAAGGCATTTGTGATGTAGCCTATGGCTGCACCAGCATATTTTTCTTACTCCACACTGTTTTGAACTACTCTGACAATAAGGCCAGCCATTGCAATGGCTGCAGTGACACCAACTGATATCAAGCTGTTGGAGCAGATTTGACACCAACAACAGTAACTACACTTTGCAAAACATAGTGTGTACATGAGAACAACATTCTAGATTTAGTTATCATCAGTATTTCATTCTCATTTAGTCATCATACATAGTTCTTATCTAGATTTAATTTTTTCTAGTTTTAACCCTTTAACGACCATCGCCATTGATTATGACTTACATTTTAGTACATGCTGGCTGTTAAAGGGTTAAGCTTGTCTTTGGCAGATCGTTAGAGATGTGTGCATTTCAAAAACTTAATTGCAATGTTTTAAAAATAATTATAGAACTGAAACTAGAACTCTAGCTAAAACTTAAATCACTCTTACAGTAGAACTATAAATGATTTGAGAAATAAAGTTGACCCAAAACAAATTGACCATGGTCAGAAAAATTAAATTAGAACTTCAACTAATTTGATCAAATCTGAACAAAATAAAAACAAGATTTCCTGAAATATAATACACTGATCAGTGGGCAGCATACATTCCAATACATGCAAACATACATGAACACTGTATATATAGATCCACAAGGTCAAAAGACCAGACCAGAGGGGTTGTGGAGATTAGCTGAAAATGAGTCCTAGCCAAGTCTTGAAAGGCATCAGATAACTGGTGGATTAGAAGGATTGCTGACATTAGACATGGAAGTGCACATTCAATTGCCATCATAAGTCATTCACATCAATAGTTTATGTCATTAACACTTTAACAACAAGCTGCGTTGGTATCCAGTCACTTATAGTGCATTCTCGTCGTTTATGAGTTAATAGTTACATTTTCTGCATCGGCTCTTTGGTTTCCCAGTCACATTTCATACATTGTAGTTCTGATGCTTTTATTAAAAGTAAAGATGAATGATGGGACGAATTAGGATGCTGGTTATTAAAGGAAAGAATTAATGAGAGAACGAATGTGTCGCCACCACACATGTGGGCAGCATTTGGCATTGTAGAAAATGCTCTGGCAGAGATAATTGGAAGATGCAGTGCTAGCAGCTTATCCTATGATGACCTATATGCACATATACATATATATATATTTTATATATAAATAGATAAATTTTATTTATATAGCGCCTTTTGCAGCTCTAAGCAGTGCTGAACAGTACAAACAAGAGGAATATGTCTATATCATACCGTTTCAGCATGCTATTTGAAATGTAGTTTGGTGACAAAATGTTGACTATCCATCCTAGAATGTCAGTGGCAGCATCAAGCTTTTCAAACAATCCATCTCTCTGCTGCTCAGACAAAGTCTTGGAATCTATTGCACAAAAGAAAACATAGAATTAGTTAACATTCATTTTGTAAATAAACATCAACACAAGACTTTGAGAGGTTGAGGTGTTGCTGCATCTTGGTCACATGCACACACACACACCTTAGCAGCAACTGATCTTTAACCTCTATTCTATTCTAATAATATATATATATATACATATATATATATACATATATATATATATACATATATATATATACATATATTATTTACGGATTTATAAAGCGCCTCTCACAGTACAACCTAATCAGAGGCACTCCCAGTGCGAAAAACCCCTAGAGAAAAGAAAAGTCTTAAGAGAACGAGCAGAAACAGTTGTGCTACTAGATAAGATTGCAGTACGAGTCACAGCAGGAAGGCTGTTCCATAGCAAAGGTCTAACAGAGGCATAGGCACGATGCTGAGCTGTGGCAGTTCTAGACTGCGGTACTAGAAGATCGTGACGGTCTAAAGAACGGAGAGGACGTCCGGTGGTAGGTAGCTGAGATAGGTTTCCTGATAAGATCACATAGATAGAGTGGAGCTTGACCCAACAACGCTTTGAACGTAAGAAAGCAATGAGTAATGAGTTAATGTGGGAGCAGATGAAGACATGAACCATGGTCGAAAAAATGACCAATCACACAGATCGTCAGAGGGTGCGTAGTCGCCGCAAATGATAGATGCTGGACCGTGAGAGATTAGAGATATGTGCAGAGAAGGATAGAGTACCGTCCAGAGTGACGCCCAGATTGCGGACATTTCTAGAGAAACTAAACTGAGGGAACCGTTTGGCAAGTAAAGCGTAATCAAGTTTAAGCAGCTGCTGGCAGATGCCCAACCAGATCAATTGAGTCTTGGAAGAATTGAGTGAGAGACGGTTTGAAGACATCCAACAGTTGAGATCAGCAGAGAGTGATTCAATAGATTGGCAAAGAGCAAGTTGGTTGGAAATGGAGCCATGCACGAAGATCTGAACTTCATCAGCATAGAGATGACCTGACGTCGAGTGCTTAGAGTTTCTGAGAAGTCTCTGAAATTCTACACAGCCCATTACTAAACCGATCTGCAATTCTGCATCCATCCAGTGTTGAAAGTGGTTTGAAAAAATAGCTAGCCATGTCAAATTGGGGGCAAAGCTGAAAGCAAATTCTCTGTTTGAAACTCAGTCTTCAGTTATTTTTAAACTCAATATCTTATTGTGAGAAATGTTCTTTCAAGTCTTGTATGACTTCAGCTGATGCTTCAATCAAATGCTGATTCAATGCTTCAGTCATTCCACAATGCAGCAACTGGAAGCCACCCATTGACTTAATTCCTGTCATAGCAAAGTGGCAAGATCACTTACTCTGAAGCACCCACTATACAAAACGAAACTATCAATACTTTAGCCAGTAAAGATTTCGGCAGATGTAATTCTCGAAACAGCCAATAAGATCCTCTTTTATTGTAGATGTTAAATTTCCAGTGAGCTGCACCTGAAGACTATCACTGCAAAGAAGACATTAGTTGATCATTAGTGTCGAATGATTGGTCGCCATATTGCTCAGAACATTAACCATCACTGCTATTCTTGTTTTGCAATCCTGTATGTAGTCAATCACTTTCAACGAACACTTGATGCCGAATGCAAAGTGATGTTGGCCATCATTATCTCACTATATAACACTCAGCCCAATGAGCCCATGTTAGTCGAGTTCGTTTCCCGTAGTTTGACATGTTTGTGCTAGTCAACAATCGGAAAAAACACTGCGGCAAACTTTACTAATTGCTTTCACATCCTGGGAGTAATATATAGCCATGAACCGCTTGAGAGAATCTTTCCTTCTTTATGCTAGCCTTTCTTCTGCCCTTCTGTGGGCACGACATTTGTGGTGCTCCATAATCTTTATCTGAAGCTTCTTCAACGCTTCAGTCATTCCACAATGCAGCAACTGGAAGCAACCCATTGACTTAATTCCTGTCATAGCAAAGTGACAAGATCACTTACTCTGGAAATCACTTAGCTGGAAACTTTTGCCTGAGTCATTTCACAATATAATCCCTCGCACCATTCTGACAACAAAATCACACGAGTGAACTTTTAAGATTTTATCTCCTGGTATCGCATGCATACTGAAAAAGCCATTTTGCATGTACAGCCAAGACTGTTTCATTGAATTACAGTTACTGTTCTCTTGTCCAGTAAGACAGCCAATGGTCTGCTGTTTATGATGAACTCACTTTAGACAAATTAAGATGGCCATCAGCCATATTCGTAGTCTGGTATGTTTGCATTAGATAAAAATATAAAAATATGTCATCATTTTTGACGAAAGGTTTGCACCGAGTTTATCCGATAATTAATTAATGAAAATGTAAGAAATGCATAAATACGAGACCCAGCCAAGACAGGTCGTGAAAACGAATGTCGGGTCATAGAAAGATTGTAAAAGCTCTAACAGGTTCAAGAACCTTTAAAATTTTCTCAAGAGGCAGAACATAAATTACAGATAGACCTACACACAAAACTAAAGCTTCCAACAAGATCATCCATGTTGTGCTTGTCATCCAACAAATTATTTAACTAGGAGGCTAATTCTGTGGACCATGGAAATAATTGATACCTGCAAATCCTATAGTCTTCAATAGGTTCTGCTGAGACAGAGGACAGTAGCATGCACCATAAACCATTGGACCTAAAACAGAAACAGAATATCCACAATAATAGGAGTTGGATGTGTCCGGGAGGACGTAGTGCATCAGCTTCTCATTTCTAGGACCAGGGTTCACCTTTGTCAGTTTGCTTATCCTTCATACAATGGCTGACAGTAATGTAATGTAATGGAGCACTTACATAGCTAGTGCCACTCAAATCAGAGGTGCTCACGACTCAACACAAAGATACACAGAAAAAAGGAAACTCTTCCAAGCACTTCCAGAAGGCAGCAGGGGAGAGAGAGAGAACAGCTCCTTCCGAAAAGGAAAAGGGAGGCTGTTCCAGCTGGTGGAACCCACGTAGGCAAAGCTTCTGGATGGGGCCGTGGCAGAGCGCATGAGGGGAACCACCAGAAGTTCGTGGGCAGAGGAACGAAGGGAAACCCAGTGCGGAATAGAGGAGACCCTAGTGTTGACAGCCAAAAGGTAGACTGAGGCAGACAGTCTCCATGTATCACAGACCTTGACCAGTTCCATCCAAAGGATTGTGAACAGAGCAGGTTATGGACATTGCTTAGAAGTCAACATTGTTTGATGCTCTGCACATGATGACAGGAGCACGCAACAGTTGCCAAACTTCGTTAGATTGGCTTCTTCTGAACTTCATGTTCAATCAAACCTTGGCAAATCGTCTGTGGCCGAAAATCTGAAAATTAATACTCGGACCCATTCTTTGTCCAAGTCCGAGTAATGCCAAGTATTATGAAACTCGGGCTGAGCCGATTTCCTAACCGAATTTCGGTTCATCCCTAATATACATGGAAAACCTTTGCCCTCAGAATGAATATTCAGCTGTACCACACAAAATTACAAGAGGTTGCATTGCTGAACTGTGAATTATAGATAAGTAGTAGAGCTCAGCAATGTTTAAGAACACCTGCACAGTTAGTAAACACTTAGACCACCCTTGAATGTGCTCTAATAGAGCAAAGCTTCTTACCAGTCACATCGCATAACACAATGTACTCAGTCAGTAGAAATGAACACCAACATAAAACCATGTGACACAGTGGCTGATCGGTTAGAGCGGTCAGCCCGTAACGTTCAGTGTGTGCTGACCAAGCGGGTTCGACCCTCATCCGGGGAGTCACCTTGAGCAAGTCCTTTGCGCACACTTGCTCTGCAGTACAACTGCAGAGCAAGTGTGCGTCGAGACGTGTATGTGCACTTCTGAGCAAAAACTGTGGGAAGAAGAGCGGTATCAAATTTCGGTAAAAAAAATGTAGTTAATATATTTGTTTGGGCATATCCGGAAATCGCCTCAGACATTCGCCTCGGCCCAATATCCCGTTTTTCAGGACTATTCGGAAGTATTCGCCTTGGCAAATATTACACACACAAAAAGTATAAAAAAAAAATTTTTAATTTATTTTTTAAACAAGTATCTAAAAATAAAAATTTTAGATTTGAAGTAATTATTACAGGCACAAACATTTATTTTGCTAATTTATCATTATCAAAATGGCGAAAGTCAAAAATTTTAAGCTTTGCCTGCGGATGGAACAGGACCTTGTGTCTCCTGACGACCACACACAGTGCACAAGCACTGCACATGCAACACATCGAAAACATCAGGGGTGTAACAAGCAGGGGGCAGAGGCACCAATTTCAAAATGGGGGGAAAGCCCCCCAGTTTTAGTGCTCAGTGCCCCCATGTGCTCCCCAAATTGGTCTACAGTGACCTCGATGAGTTCACGTGAAAGGAGCTCATTTGGATGTCATAGGCTTTTCCAGCTTGTAACCATTTCAGATATTTATTCCTTCAATTAATTCGTTTTTATTAGACAATGAACCATTCTTCTAATCTTTTTAAGACATCAACTGTTGGTCTGTTTAATATACTGACTTGTCTTCATTGTTAATAATTCAAGTTCATTACTTACTTACTGAGTGTATGGCATTATGGGATGTGACTTGTATTTAGCAGCGCTCAATTTGAGAGCATTCAGGGACGGTCAAATTGTTAACTAAATCGGCGCGTATTCTTCGGGATCACCCAGAGCTCTATTCTATCCAAGTCAGAGGCAACCATATTGTTCACATTGTGATCAATCACAGGCCTAACAATTATCTACAAGGTCAATGGGCTTACTTATAGCATCAAGGACCGCAACTTACGCATAATATTTTTATATTTTGGTCTGCTGCCATTGGTCAGAACAAAATACTTCCAGTGCACGATTGACACAAAGGAGTAAGTATGATGAATCTTCGCAAATGTATAAAAATGACACTAACCCTAAAATACCCTCACAACGCCTAACCTGACTCTAACTGACTCTCGCGATGCTTAACCTGACCCTAACCGACCCTCACGATGCATACTTATAAAACTTGTTAGCTTTTTTACAATGCCCATGCGCTAAAGGCTGCGCAGAGGTCTCCACTTAAGCCACGCGCAAAATATTATGCTTAATTTGCGGTCCCCGATGATATAAGATAGCCGGTCAATGTTTTTCAAAAGCTCATTTACCCAAGCACTGAATCAAATACGATTCTTTACATTAGAATCGCTACTGACACTGTGGGTAACACGAACACCTTCCCAACTGCACAAGTATCTAACGTCAACTAAAAATTAATCTTCCTACCTAAAACCGGACCTCGTCCAGCTTCATCGATACCAAGACAACATGGCTCATTTTTAGCAATGACTGGAACGACACTTTCAACTCTGTGGTTTTTTCTGTTGTCAAAATCTCCGAATTGCATTTCCGCATCGGTAATTGTGTGTCACTGTAAATTCTACTTGTATGGTTAAATAAAAATTCTTATTCCTTGATAAAAATTAAACCTCGGCGCAACTTCGCATGAGTCATGGCCCTAAAACCGAAAGATGCCGGCCTGCCAGGTTCCCGCCTTATCAGAAGTCCGCTGGCGCGATCTACCGGACGATAACTGAAATTGAAACCCTATTTTATATTTTTATCATTGTGATTTGTAAGCAATAAGCTCGAATTTAACATCAATATGTATCGGAACCGTTAAATATTAATTTAAATACTAAAATCTAGCAATAGAAATATTGACAAAACATAAGTGAACTAAATTTGTAAGGTATCTAGGCCTAATTATAGGTCCTTGCTAAATTTATTTCGGTTCTTAGAGGGTCTGTTGTTTTTCTCTTCAGATTCTCTAGCAGACAACGAAGATACAACACTAGGGAGAAACAGAGTCGAACCAACGAAGAAACAACAAAAAGTGAAGAAACAACGCAAGAAAAACGTCAAGAAAACAAAAAGAGAACACTCTAATAAACATGGATATACGATTAAAACACTGATTCTCAACGTTAGCATAATAGGCTATAGGCCTATTTAATATTGTAACTAGGACATTATCAGAGGTGTAACAAGCGGGGGACAGAGGCACCAGTTTCAAAATGGGGGGAACCCCTAGTTTTAGTGCACAGTGCCCCCATGTGCTCCCCAAATTGGTTCTTTTCTAAGTTTCTCCAATGGCTTTTTAAGATGACTTCTGTTAAGATAATTTGTGCCCCCATTTTTCAAATTTCTGGGAGGCAAAATTCAAGAAGTGGGGGGCAAAAAAAAATTCCGCTTCGCGCGATATTTTATAAATTATACCCCCCCCCCCCACTTTTCAAAACCTTGTTACACCTCTGCTCTGGACATTACCAAATATTGCATATAGGCTAACCATAATATTGTATATAACCATAACAGGAACCTTAGGCCTATATATATATATATATGCAAGAGATAAATAAAATGTGTATCTATACAACATATATCTGTACATCATGCTCACAAATCATTGACATGATCTTTTAAAAATAAAACTAATATTTTGAAAAGATGCTCACATTTTGGCACCAGAATTTAATGTGAGGAACACGTACGTGAGCACACGTACCTTGGTTCCTACAGCGCATACATGCTCACATTTAGACTACGAGATTCTAATGAGATTATGAGAGCACATGTTAAAAAGTACCTAGGCTAGGCGGATAGGTATGATATGCAGGGTGGTCGTATTTGCAGGCAGCTTCTACGAACAGTAGACCTATAGGACCTCTTCTAATACTAATAATACTAGTATTAGAAGAGGTCCTTTCATTGGCATATATTATATGCCAATTGTAGGTCGCAACATATCCGATAAACCAATTGTTACTTCACGTGTAAAGCATTGATTGCGGTAATGAGAGCAAAATGCTCACAATTCTGTACGTACTTTGACGTATGGGCTATAGCTGAGGCGGCGATCCGGGGGAGGGGTTCGAGAAGGACATGTCGCCCCACCTTTTACAGAGAGGGGACAAGTCATACGTGTATCCCCCACACATTTCCTACCCTTCTCATTGGGTGTCCGCCCCACATGTCAAACGAGATCGCCGCCTCTGGCTATATATAGGCACCCATTTCGGAACATGCAGAACCGACACATCCGTGTCCGCGTCGGCTCAGAGCTGTCCGATCTCTTCCTCATGGAGAACGGATCCCCATAGGGCAGTGTCATCAGCCCTGTGCTCTTCATCATCATGTTGAACGACATACCGGAGCCACAGGACGGCGTAAGGCTTTCTCTCTACGCGGACGACAGCGCCATCTGGAGAGCTGGCCCAAAGCCGGAAGTGAATCGGCGTCATCTGCAAAACTACCTGGACCAACTCAAAAAATACTTCGACAGATGGGGCTTCAAGGTGTCGTCAACAAAAACCATCGCCGTAAAATTCCACCGCTACGGCACACCTGCAGCCCACCGACCGCTGAAGCTCGGGACCACTCCGTTGACCTACAACAACAACGTCAAGTTTCAGGAGGTGATCTTCAACCAACATCTCACCTGGTGCGACCACATCAGCTACATCGCTGATCACTGCAAGAAGCGCCTCAACCTGATGCGCGCTATTGCGGGCTCGCACTGGGGAGCATCGAAAGACACCCTACTGATGATATACCGTGCTCTCATCCGCTCCGTCATCGACTACGGCTGCGTCGCCTACGACAGCGCCTCCAGAAATCAGAAAAAGGTGCTTAGTACAATCCAGTACAAGGCACTGAGTATCGCTTCTGGAGCGCTACGAGGAACGAGTCTGGCTGCACTGCAGGTAGAATGCAGAGAAGTGCCACTCGACCTACGGCGCAAACGGTTGATGATGGAGCTCATCACGAACGTCAACGCGATCCCAAACCACCCGACGCAATCCATCACCAGCGGTCGGAAGCTGAAAAACACCAACGACGACACCGACCCCATCCGCATCAAAGCAAGACTGATCAACCAAGAGATCGAAACACCAAAGATCCAACCGCTCGCCTGCACCACAACACCACCGTGGCTGCTGCGACCATCTGTGATAGACACCACTCTGACACAGAAGATCGGCGACCTGAACGACCCTCTGAAAAAGAGAGATCTGGTCAAAGATCACATCCGCTCCTACGAAGCGCGAGTGGCTGTCTACACGGATGGAGCCAAGAACGCAGCAGGTAGGGTATCGTGCTCATTCTACGTGCCCTCTAGTGGCCACCACGAAAGCTGCCGAATGAGCGACGGCTCTTCGGTCCTGGCAGCTGAACTGAAGGCCAGAAAGGGGGCTGTGGAATGGGCCAGCACAGATACACACCATCTCGTCATCTTCTCCGACTCCCTCGCCGCGATCCAGAGCGTTGAGCGACAGCAGTCCGCTGCCAGACCACAGCAGCTCACGGAACTGCTTCACGTGCTGGACGCCTACGCTCAACGCACCCAGTCAACCCCAATCCTGGTCTGGATCCCCGGGCATATCGACATCGAGGGAAACGAGACCGCTGACACCCTCTGCAAGCGAGCGCTAAACAACGACATCATCGCCATCTCGACGACGCTCGAGCTCCAGGAAGCTCGAGCGATGAACAAAGACCACTTCCTTCGGAGGTGGCAAGCTGACTGGACCACCTCCGACACTGGTTCGCAGTACCGAGCCCTGGAGCCGAACGTCGGGATGGCCAAGCAATATAACGATCCCAACCGGAGGAAGGAAGTCACCATAACCAGACCGTTGGGCCATTGTCTACTAAACCCACAGATGAAGCTGTGGGGCCGCCACCCGACCGGGAACTGTGACGAGTGCGGTAACGTCCAGGAAACCCTGCGTCACTTCCTGCTGGAGTGCCCGGCCCAGCTGGGCCTCCAGGACGAACTCATCCGGATGTGCGCACGGAAAAACTGGCCATACCAGCGGAGCACCGCACTCAGTCAAACCAGTTGCTTGGACACCATCTACAAGTGGCTGGCAGTTTCTGGTCGGAAGATCTAGGACTACTGACCTGTAAATAGACAATGAACAACTTAGTGTGAACAATATTATAATATATTACATACCATTGCCTTAAAAAACCATTAAAACTATAACAGAGACCTTTAAGACACTTATCATAAACGTAATTATGTACCTTGTATACATGTACTTGTTTGACGCATATCATCATTGTTATGGATGCGTCGTTAAATAAACTTATATCATTCAAAAAGGAACATGCAGTATGCGTCGTTAAATAAATTTATATAAGTCAGGCACATGCAGTAGGCGTAAGAAAAATCCCGCCAACTAAACGGCACAAAGTAAAAATCTTATCATCGCTGACCCATAAAGTGGACATGATACACATTCTAATCATAATATAGCTGTAGTTATATCATGGCCAAAAATGTCTCGGACACGCTTATAATTGTTGACACTACAGATATTCATTGAGTGACGCCACCGTCAAAACTAATTAAGTGAAATGGTCAAAGATGCTCACACTTGGGCGGTGCTCAGTGCTCAACTTTGGGTACTTGACCCTATGATATATTTTGACGCTGTATGCCTATGACATCACTTTACCATAGTCCTAAGACAAGGATGGGCTGGACAGAGGGACATGGTAAAATGGCGTTTCCTCGGCCCTATATAAACTTGGGCTGTTCCATAGTGGATCCATGTGGGGCTATTCCTTATGAGAACCAGCATGTGGAGTTAGAGCATATATGTGCAGGGATGTGGTCTCGAGACCGCGGTCTTGGTCTCGAGATCGGAAAACTGCGGTCTTGGTCTCGAATGCATCAGTCTTGGTGATCTGTAGAGTCTTGGCCTTGGTCTTGGTCTCGAATGTGTCGGTCTTGGTCTTAAAGGAACGGTCTTGGGATTGGCCTCTGTCTTAGGTTAGCGTTCTTGGTCATTTGTCGTATCTGAGCAATTTCTTTTATATTTGTCGGTTATTTTCGATTATTAGATACACAGGATGTTTAAGCCCTAGGCGATTGTTATCGATTTATGACGTGCTGACCATCTATATAGACTCTATACATGTTACTATGGGCAAAAAATTCATTTGCAACGGAACCATCCTGTTCAAAATTTGTTTTCACAAATTTCAAAGTTTTGGAACAATCTAATAATTATGTGGTCGGCAACGTGTAGTCACCATTAACCTACAATTCCGAGTGCAAGTACACCATTCAAACGGAACGTTAATCTACTTGTTCATATGTCCTAAAGTATGTATACCTATCGTATACTGTAAGTAATGTATATGTGATATTCTCAAGCCGAAGCCAAGGGCTGAACCCGCAAAAGTTCTGACTGGCCGGTAAAACTGTTTTCTGGACCATTATTAAGATTAGTATTCTTCAGCAATAACATTAATGTTTTAAGCGTGTTATTCCGTTTTAGCGTCTTAATGAATTTAATCGTCTATAAACAAGAGTATCGGTCTTGGTCTTGGTTTTGGACTCTCGGTCTTGGTCTTGGTCTCGGACTACCTGGTCTTAATTGGTCTTGGTGTCGGACCACCCGGTCTTGGTCTCGGTCTTGGTCTCGAGGTTTTGGTCTTGTGCCCAACACTGTATATGGGGCTATTCTTTATGGGGCTATTCCTTATGGGAACCAATATGTGGATTTAGAGTACATATGGGTCAGTATGTGAGTATGTCTACCCATAGCGCGCCAGTTAATATGCTCCGCTTAAATGCTTACTTATTCACTTGACTCCTTCAATTTCAATTTCGATTTTATTTGGTAACCAGAAATGACAAACAACAAGTTAACAGAATATTAAAAAAATAAATGAATATTCTAGTTACACAGAGGAACCTAAAGGGGTCATCGACCCCGCTAAACAGAGGCCTCTAGATGTAGAATTTATAATTATTAATAGCATTCACAAATCAGGTTAGTAAAAATAGATGGAGGTTAATCTTAACTAGTGTAACTAGTGCCTTAACTAAGGAGGGCTCATTGCATTCACTTAATTAATAAACACACACACACACACACACACACACACAAATATTCAATGCTTAGAGATGTCTTCAAGCAATTGAATAGAGGTGAAGTTTATTTTTAAATAATCTGATATTTAGCTGGTGTTGAATATATGTTGGGAGAAGATTCCATAAATGGGACCAAGTACATTGAATGGAAAACAATCGGGTATGTGTGTGTGTGTGTGCATAAGGATGGTCATAGCTAGATGTGAGTTTCTCGTTTGATAGGAGTGGCGATCAGAGGTGAGGCCAAAAAGTTATTAAAATTATATGGTAATAAGCCATTATTATAAGTCCTAACTGTGTGGCAAAATGGGGCTTGGCTGGAACTTTCCCTCCATCCCTTTTTCCTTTTCACCTGACGAACAGCACCCATGGGTGCTGACCATCTATCCCTTGTTTGGTAAGGGGCTCCCTGCAGGCGCAATCGGAGCACCCATCCTAGTCCTGACCGCAGTGACGGCCGACGGGCTAGACCAGAGCCATCTATTACAGTAATAGAGGGCTCTGGGTTAGACTGAGGGTAGGCCTATATATATATATATATAAGGCGGTCAGATGTAATAGAGTAAGCATAGAATCAGAGTGCGTTCATAACTCATACACTGCTTGGACTTTGACAGTGCCAGTTCCGAGCCTCGAGAAAGGAGGAGAGCGACACCAAATCATCTTCGATATGGAACGGTGTCGCTAAAAAATCAACACACAAATAGAGTAAGTTCAGTCAGTGATAAAGCTCCGGATTTTATAGAAAGCTCGTTGAAAGGCACAGTTCTGTAGTCGTTCAGAGAATCAGAGTGCAGTTTAAAACAGTCGATTTCGTTTAATTTGATTTCAGTTAACTATGATACGACAAGTTCGCTGCTGCTGGTTTACGATTCTTCTTCTCGTTGCTGAATAATTTGAATAGAGAACGGTTCTCGAACTACTAGTTGACTTTGTGTAAATGAATCGGCGTTCGTCACCATCGATCAACAGCTTAAGTTAATTAGTCGGATTTTAGTCCTGCGCCAAGAAGCCAGGCCATACCTAGCGGGCATCAACACTGATACGGGAAGATCGGCCGTGCGCGGCCTTCTTATGGTACCAAAATAATAGAGGAGGAAGCCAGATTTTCCCGAGCGTTGGTCGAATCCTGCAACTGCCGGGCCAACGCTCGGTGCCAACCTATAGGGGGTAGGCCTACGCCACAATTGCTTACACACTTACTTACTCAAATGACTAACCAATTAACATTTTTTATAAAATTATGTGAATTATTAAATTCAAAACATTAGGCAGAGGCTGTAGATAGCAGAAACTACCGTCGAGGTACTCTCCACCGTTGCCTACAACTATTGCCTTTATTCTCTGAACACCTGACGTCACAATCCTCGCAATTCTGAGACGCTACTTCCGCTTCTCAATCAGCGTCGTATTGCTTACTACTCATATACCTCACTTTTTCATTCTGAAGAAACAACGCCATTATTTCTTTTCTCTCAGGAAGACTTTCATTTGAGCCCATAGCAACGGTATGACTCGAACTAATTACGATTGGCCTACTACACAAGCATAATCGTGAACGCTATCTTCGTCATTTTCATTATTGATATAATAATAATTATTTTCTAGTGGTAGTAGTGGTGGAAGTAGTACTAGTAGTAGTGGAAGAGGAAGAAGCAGCAGTAGTTACAGTGGAAGTAGTAGTAGTAGTGGAAGTAGTGCTCGGGAAGAAAGAAGTGGTGTAGTAGTAGGGGAAGTGGTGGTAGTAGTAGTATAGTAGTCTAATAGTAATAGCAGTAATAATAATAATAATAATAATAATAATAATAATAATGATTATAAGGATAAAGATGACGATAATGATAATGGATAATTAGGAATATTAAGTGGAGATAAGGATAAGGGAGATAATATTATTACTGGAAATTAGGAGGACGTCCTCGCTGGCACTTCCCGCCTTTTTGGCTTCAGCCGCGGGCACTTTCCAGATCCAGTCCGTTATCCGAGAATCAGTACCGGTGAAATCGGAGTCGGCATGCGACTCGGCGATGTCTACCTGGCTTCACCTCACCGAAGCCTCTGCCTCGACGACCATAAACAAGCGCACGTTGACAGACCGCTGTTAAACGCGGTTCTGTCTGCACTATAAGAAAAGCTACAGGATCCCTACGACCAGGCGAGACTAAGGGCCTTGCAGTCGCCGCACTCCTCGGACTGACTATACGCTCTCCCGCTCGTTTCTCGTGATTTCAGACTGGAGGACGATACCGTGAGGGTGGCGGTCGGTCTACGATTAGGAGTGGCCGGTGTCAGGCATGAAATTGTGTCCGAACCAGAAGCTAGGCTCATCATATAATTTATATTAAACCAATAATAACATTCAAGCGAATCTTCAGTTTTGTCATACAATAATTATGACAAAAGTGTAGTTTCGCTTGAATGTTATTATTTTTCTCACGTCTTATATTATAGGCCTAAGATGAGGAAAAATGGTGTGAACAGTTGAATCTTTATTTAATTCAACGGTCGTTGACTGTTAAGATCATCATGATGCTCATTAAGACCATTTCAAAGCTTATTACTTACAATTTCAGACTTTCTAATTACTAGGTCATTACTAAATGCAAGTACAGAATGCTCACTCTGTATCTTCAAAATTAAACGATAACTTGCAAGCATTGCCCAGCACATTTATAACGTATAGGCCTACTGCAAGGCAATCGTTTTTGGCACAGTTGGATGTCACGTAGTAATAGTAATCATTGTGAAAAAACTTGTTTGATGTGGACAAGACCTCATCAACAATCTCGGACTAAATTTCATGGTTCCGTTACTAGTTTGGATTGACAGTTGCTAGCTAACGTCATCGGTCACATGAACCAATGACAATATTTTTCGGACACAATTTCATGCCGGGCAAAATCTCATGCGACACCGGCCATCTGCGAGCCGCACGCCTGCGCATGCGGCACCTTCGTCTCTGCCAGAGGCACACATGGCTTGTCCTGTTCTTTGGGTTTTGGCCGTCAAGCAAGACATTGTAATATCAATGACCTTATCCATAGCAGCCTCAACAGAGCCGGTATTCCAGCGGTCAAGGAACCGTCATGTCTTTCTAGATTAGATGGAAAGAGACCGGACGGGCAGACCCTGATACCGTGTAGTGGGGGCAGGCCTTACTTTGGGCCGCGACGGTGGTGGGCACAGTGGCCGCTTCTTATATCCCCGAGACAGCTGCCACAGCCGGAGGAGCGGCGGAGATAGCAGCCGCAAGGAAACACAAAATATTCTGAGTTGGAGAAGAAATACACTTTTGTTCCAATCGGTATAGAAACCTTCGGTCCCCTCAATAGTGTGGACCTCGCCTTTTTGTCTGAGACTGGACGCCGAGTTTCGACAACTACCGGTGACACCCGTGAGACAAGCTTCCTCTTCCAGAACTTGTCGGCACTGATCCAACGTTTCAATGCGGTGGCTTTTCAGGGCCCTGTGTCAAAATTACAATCATCTGACTAGCGGCGACCCAGATCCGTTGTCAATGGCAATGATGAATAATACCATATGTGACATAACAATAATAATAATAACTATAATAATAATGATGATGATGATGATGATGATGATGATGATGATGATGATGATGATGATGATGATGATGATGATGATGATGATGATGATGATGATGATGATGATGATGATGATGATGATGATGATGATGATGATGATGATGATGATGATGATAATAATAATAATCAAGAACGGTAGGGGTAGTCGCCCGGATTGGCTTACGCTCATACCCTGGCGAGTCGGACGCTGCATGCTATGGGACATCAAAGTGACGTACACCGTAGCATCATCATATCTCCATTTAACAACGGCCACAGCGGGCGCAGCAGCGGAGTAAGCGGCTAACAGGAAAAATGTGACATACAAGGGGCCGTTCACATATTATATAACGCTCAAGGGGTAGGTGGGTATGTTCCTATTTTGTTAGCGTTATATTGTGTAGGGTGGTGGTAGGTTGAAGGTTTTGTTATATAACAAACTTTGTCAGCTTGTGCTATTTTGCCTGTTTGCTTGCCAATTGGAAATTCCATGTACCACTGACCTTCTTTGTTTAATCGAAGTTCACAATACGTTGTGAACCAAAACTAGCACCATCAGCTGCCACCTGGCGAATTGATTTATTATTTATAAATCCACTTTTAAGAATTTCCTGATTACAATTTTAATAATTTCCCGTGCATAGCTTTAAATGCTCTTAAATACAATTCTATGTGATTTGTTATGATTGTGGTTTAAATTTAAATTAATTCACTTGAAATAATTATTTTGGTTCGTATTATCAAGATGTTTGTTTTCATTTTTTTAGTATGTGTAAATAGTTTTCATGTTTGCTTAAATACCCAATTGTAATTGCATTATAGGCCTATACACTCTATCATTTGCTATTAAATAGGTTGTTGTACCTCGAACCTATCGATAAATACCTGATGGTGCAATATTAAACCAATGGATTCTGTGTGATACTGTAATCCTCATTAATTTTCTAGTGCAAAACAGGAGAGAAACAAAAATGGTGTTTTAGGATTTACGTCACTACACGTATTATCATGCTGTAGGCTATTAGTAGGCTTTGTTGTTGTTGCTTCTGGAATGGGCTACGGGGGTTGGTAGCATATCTGTTATATAATATAGTTAGAGGGGTGGGGGTCACAGCTGCTGTTATGTAACGTTATTAGGGGTAGAGATGGGTCAAAAATTGAGATTTTATGCGTTATATAATGTTATATAATATGTGAACGGCCCCCAATGAGCTGATGGCGACCCACCACTTTGTACCGCTTGCATTTGAAACAATGGGGCCAATTATATGCCGCTGGGCTCGAATTCATCAGAGAGCTGGGACGGCGCATAACCATGGTCACCGGAGAGCCAAAAGAGACAAGCTACCTTCTTCAGCGCTTGTCAGTCACGATACAGCGTTTCAACGTTGTTGCGTTCCGTGGCTCGTTTGTGCAGCCAGATCATGCCGAGGGATGAGTCGTTCCAGAAAACCCTATGTCTCTGTCCGAAGATTAGTTTTAGCTACCCGAGGGATCAGTATTTACCTCGGGTAAAAAATAATAATAATAGGCTATCAACAGCAATAACAACAACAACATGCAACAACAACAACAATAATAATAATTAGTGAATTAATTTTGAGACTGGACGCCGACTTTCGACAACTACCGGTGACATCCGTGAGAGAAGCTTCCTCTTCCAGAACTTGTCGGCATTGATCCAACGTTTCAATGCGGTGGCTTTCCAGGGCACTATGTCAAGACTACAAGCACTTGACAATTAAGCGGCGATCCATATGGCCTGATGACAGATCCGTTGTCAATGACATTGAATAATAATAATAATAATAATAATAATAATAATAATAATAATAATAATAATAATAATAATATATTCTTTCTCAATAAATAATAATAACATTAATAATAATAATAATGATAATAATAATTATAATAATAATGTAACGGAACGGGGCGTATTCGACAGTGACCAGGATGACGACTTGCAGCCCCGTCCGATATGGGGGTAGTTCGTGTTGCAGTCCGCTGAGTAAGACTTCAGTGGTTTGCTGAAGACTAACCATTTAAGGTTTAAATAGCTCCTTTCTGGATGACGCTTGGAATAAGACACGCTTGTTCGATAATCTTCTTTTAATGTACAACGGAAAACAATATTTATGTAGCGCCGATTCGGAAACAGTCCGTTTCTCACTCCCTCAATGAGCCCTACGTCGATAACTAACGAGTAATTGCAACGCTACGTCAATGGCTGACGGCGACTACTATGCTACGTCAATGGCTGACGGCGACTATCGCAAATCTGCGACGACTATATCCACGACGACTATCGCAAGCCACGACGACTATTCGTGCTTCATAGGAGCCGAGACTGCAAGGCCGAAGCCGAATCTACAAGGCTCCCCGATGACAATCTCCAGACGACGGCGACGACCACGATCCGACGACGACTCTCCGATGACGACTCTCTGATCCTTTTATACTAATTTGCCGTAGATAGTAGATGATACACAGTAGATAGGAGACAGTAGACAGTAGAGACTACACAGTAGATAGGATACAGTAGATAGTAGATATCTACAGTAGATAGTAGATAGACTACAGTAGATAGTAGACAGTAGAGACTACACAGTGGATAGTAGATAATACACAGTAGATAGGATACAGTAGATAGTAGATATCTACAGTAGATAGTAGATAGACTACAGTAGATAGTAGATATCTACAGTAGATAGTAGATAGGCGTATACAGCAGGTAGATACCACAGAAGAAAGAACACAGTAGACAGGCGTACACAACAGGCAGACACTACAGCAGGTCGACACCAGGTAGACGTACCCCAGAACCGTTACAATAATAATATTAGTAATAATAATAATAACAATAAAAATAATAATAATTATAGTGATAATAAAAATTAAAGACGAGATGAAGGCTGTTGTTGCAGTTATAGTCCGACACCGGTGTAAAGTGAGAGTTCGACGTCCGGATGATCGCATAGCCTATTTCTTGAAGGCGTGTTAATTAGGCTTCTAAGGCCTATCGTGAAGGAGCAGATACGATGGAGTTTTTATTGTGATGCAGTTATAGTTAATAAAATTGTTGCTGAATCTTACAATCAGAGGTGTAACAAGCGGGGGAGGGGGCATCGGCCCCCAGTTTCAAAACTGAGGGGGCAAAGCTCCCCAGTTTTAGTGCTCAGTGCCCCCATGCGCCCCACAAATCGGTTCTTTTTTATGTTTGTCTAATGGTTTTATAAGTTGACTTTTGTTAAGATAATTTGGTCCTCCCATTTTCAAATTTCTGGGGGGATTCAAAAAATGGGGAGATAACAAAATTTTTTTTAGCTTCGCGTAATCTTTTTAAAATCTTGTTACACCTCTGCTTACAATGCATTTGTTTTGATGACGATAAAAAAGTGATTGTTGCCTATTAGGCCTATAGCGTTTGATGAAGCATTAACTGCTAAATCGGACTTTTCCGTATCTAGGGCAGTTCGCAGAACCGACGTACGCAAGGTCTTCATCGATGTCATCATGTCCTTTCAACTGTGAAAATATTTGCTCAGATCTGCCCACGTGACCAGCCAATCAGAACGACCGTACCGCGCACACCTCTACTTTGATTGGCTGCAGCCCAGTGGTAGGCGGAAACCGCCAGGCCTTATTTCCATAGTCGAAGGACACTCAAGATGTTTATGAGCCGATTTCTTCATGCCGTGTCTCACTAGGCTTAATGGTGACAAAGCCAGGTGTTGTTGAGATTGCAAACGCTTGGAAAATTCGTAGTTGCAGCAGGATTTTACAAAGTGAGTTCCTCAATTTCTTCTGTGAAGTGTTGTTGTGCAAGATACGCGTTTTAGTAGCTGCAAGTCTGCGCGATTTTTAAGTAACTTATTGGAATTGGTTTCAGTTGGCAAAATGTGCGTTTGCCAGGTGATTATTGTTATCTTGAAAGGCAATGCGCAATTTATAAATGCAGAAAAACCTCTCGGAAGTGCAGATCAGTGTTGGGCACGAGACCAAAACCTCGAGACCAAGACCGAGAGGACCAAGACCGGGTGATCCAAGACCAAGACCGGGTGGTCCGAGACCAAAACCGAGGGTCCGAGACCAAGACCGATACTCTTTTTTTATAAACAATTCAATTTATTTAGACGCTAAACGGAATAACATGCTTAAAACATTAATTTTATTGCTGAAGGAATACTAATCTTAATATATGGCTCAGAAAACAGTTTTACCGGCCATTGTGAAATTTTGTGGGTTCAGCCCGTGGCTTTGGCCTGAGAATATCACACTATGAAAATTACTTACATTATACGATAGGTTCTGAGACATCTGAACAAGTAGATTGATGTTCCGTTTGAATGGTGTAGGTCTACTTGTAATCGGAATTGTAGGTTAATAGTGACTACATGTGGCCACCACATAATTATTAGATTGTTCTAAAACCTTGACATTTGTAAAAGCAAATTTTGAATTGACTGGTTCCGTTGCAAATGCATTTTTTGGCCATAGAAACAGGTAGGCCTATACATGGAAGGCCAGCGCATCATAAATCGAAAACGAGCGCGTAGGACCTAAACATCCGGTGTCTCTAATAATTGAAAATAACCGACAAATATCAAAGAAATTGCTCATGATACGGCAAATGACCAAGAACGCTAACCCAAGACCGTTCCTTTAAGACCGAGACCAAGACCAACGCAGTCGAGACCAAGACCGACGGTCCAAGACCAAGACCGATGCATTCGAGACCAAGACTAGTTTTCTGGCCTCAAGGCCGTCTCGAGACCACATCCTTGGTGCAGATGTATTGTAATTTGAAAATTTATAAGCCACCTTTTCAAGAAAACCTAACTAGACAGATACTTTCCTGCACTGTCTTATGTGGTGTTAAATTTAAATAGGAACAGAAATTTTACGAGTAGGCTAAGCAAAACAATTGCAAAATTTAGTATAGTGGTGCAAAAACCCTTTCTGACCAAGTGCTTTAAGATTGCTCATGTATTGTCATTGTTTCCCATCAAACATAAAATTCATTCATTTCATTCATTTCGATAAATATACATGGACTATATACATAGAGGTTAGTGTTTGATATTGTGAGCGTGTTTTCTGTGAACGTGTAACTATATATGATGTATGTATATTACTTTCATAGCCTTAACCGATGTGTCAGTTTATGCGATTATCTGAGCAGGTGTTTGGCAGTCTGGCCTTGCATATATAAGTAATTCTCTTACTGGCATATGAAATGCATGTATGGTGGAAAACCAAGGTGCTGATTAGTGTATTTGAAGGTATTGTGCATGATAGGTATGAGATTGAAACAAACTGAAATATTGAGTTAAAATTTAACACTGGTTTCTCGTTTTTTAAGAGAAAGAAGTGACATTTTTAACTTTTCACAGTGTCAATGTCAATTAATTGTCAGAGAGGCTACTACCAGAAGTCAGCTATTTATAAGTAGCAGTAGAGGAAGAAAGTTTGAGTTAGGTTGTGGAGAATAACAGAGGAGACAGACATGACATTTTATGTCTTTGCTGATTCTTTGTATATATTTTATGACCTCGAAAAGTGGCACTGCCTGCAACTCAGCCCATCCTGAACCATAACCAATTCATCTGGCTGGAAACATGCCAACAGCTTGCTAAAATGGATCCAGTGCTTGCCTCTGAGTTCCTGCATTTCACATTCTCTACCACTGTAAAGAACAAGCCTTCTTTCCTATTTGCCCTATCATATGCCTAATTTTATCTCTAATAATATGAACAATTTAACCCCACTCCCATCAATCCTTCGTCTTTCAGTTTAGAGTTCTCTATTTTCTTTGTGTATCAAGTATAAATGTCTATACAACTTTATTGCCCGGTGAAGATCAAATTCAAAATATCTTGGTGTTGTTTAAAATCATGAACTTACATTTGCAATGCATATTCAACAGCTGTGTCGCAACTGAGCTGCGCTAGCTTGGAGTTGTCTCTTACCATTAACACTATCACTGCCCTGATCCATTCTTTTGCTCTCCACTCTTCCACTAAGTGTGAAGTGTAGGACAATTGCCCTCACAAACAGGTATCCCTTCCCAGACAATAGAGGTTAAATAAATAACTTTGTCATCCTCCGTTCATACTGCCATTGTAATTATGCTGCAAATTTCAGTTTGAAATTGAACTAAATATTATTATTATTATCATTATTATTATTAAGTTTGATTGATGATAAATATTTTGCATTCAACCTTTGCATAAGAGGGCAGTTGTCCAGTGGGGGGGGAGCAATGTCCAGGGGCAAATGTTTTACACTGGGACCAGCAGATTACTTTGGTCTGTAAGGAAGAAAATGGAGAGATCCCAGAATAGCGATTTTGATCTCTACTACTCTCCTACATAGGCTCTCAACAGCATATTGCTTGAAATCAGTGACTATAAAGACAATACCTTGAAGCAATTTAAATTTGTGGTCAGGTTACTGTTAGGCATAAGTAACAGCTGTGATGTGGCAGAAATAAGTTTGATAAATAAAGTGCAGACTGTGCAATGTGTGCATGCGGCTCAGAGTAGCATCTGCATGCATGCTTCATTGATTTCCTTCTATACACCTGTGCTGCCTTGTTAAAAGTAGTTTACCTGTAGGTTTCAGGCTGAGACACAGTTGAGGTCTGGCATAGGTTACCAATGACTATGATTGAATGGCTGAGGTATCTTAACCTAATTTTTTGACACATTCTTAAGGGCTTTATCAATCCTTAGTTTTGTTAATAGGTGAAGGGCAGATGGTTGACAATACACTTGGAGAAGGTGCATTTCCAAAATCAGTTCCACTAACTTAGTGTACATTTGATCCCAACTGTCTGGCTTAGCCATAGGAGTGTAGGGCATTTACCCCTCCCCAGACAATCTCCTCCTCCCCCCGATTTTGCTTATTCCACTCCTCCCACGGACAATCGCCCCGATTGTCCCCGCTACACTGACAAACATTAATGTAAATATCATAAAGTATGCCAATCATAGACATTTTCGTTAATAAAACTTATACTTATGAAGACTGATCCATTTTCACAAAATTAAAATTAAATTGAACTATTGTAATAATAATTTTAGTATAATCCGTTTGTAATAATTGCAATATAGGAATACGAATGTCAGTGGATGGAATTCATGGTTTAAAAGAGGCACTAAGGCACAGCTTTTGGTAATGAAGTGGGCAGCCATAATGTTTTCGTCCTGGTGCAGAATTGCTGCATGTGTGATGTACTATATGGGAAATATACATCTGGTGCAGAGGCATATGTTTCAGTTGCTCTAGGGTCAGCTATGTACCTAGTTACTGACCACGTTTTGGTAAAATTTGACATTATGTCACCATCTGCAGTCATGCATCGTATATAAGCAATAGGGCTAAAAACAACGAGAGAATAGAACACTGCATGATCCACCACCTATCAATTCTTATGTAAGCAGGTAATCAGTGAGTATTTAGCACAATAAAATATGTTTGTGAAAAAGAAATTGCTTTTAAAGAAATTATTCAGTTGGATAAGTTCTGATAAAAGTTCTGGTGAAAATGAATTGCACTGTGCCAGACTGACTGCTGCTACATTGCAAAGAAATTATGACGACATTTGCCATTGCGTTTTAGGTTCACTTTTGCAATCATTCAACAGTTCTTCAGGTTTGGTGCATACCTCAATGGCTGAAAGTGAAGTATTTTGATAACATAGTTGTATGGCTGTTTCATGTTTAGTAGGCCTACTTGAGAAATCAGTGGACTATAGCCTTCAATAACAGAGTGAATAGTTAAACGACCTACCATAAAAATCATGGTGTGTGGTGTTGTAAGAGAGGCAGTTGAGCTGTTCATATCTTACCTGTAATTGGTCCTACCTGGCCTTTGGCATAAATAAGCATGGTGCAATTTGCATTGGAGACGCTGCTGTGTATACAGGACCTTGACTCGTTTATGAGGTTCTTCAGAAGTTGCCTAAATAGCCAGGTACACACATCTATATTATAATATTATGTACATGTATAGTTGTACACGCATGCATGCAATGCATGTTCTTATAATTTTGCTTAAAGTATTCCTCCTGCTATGCACCCTGCAAATGATCACATTCTGGGTGAATATTTAATTCAATATATTTTATTGATCACACGTGGCATAAGTAGGGCATAACCGAGTAGACAATTTCCACCGAGTACCAAATCAGAGTATTTGGATGAACTATTTGCCGAATCCGGGTACGAACCGAATGGTAGCGGCAAATCTGGCCTGTGAGTAGTGGCGGTGTTGGCCTTGAAAATTTGGTATGCAATAGCGGAACGCATGTTCCGCACATGATGTTCATTTAAAACATATTGAAATATATACCATAATCTCATTAAAAGTTGATCTTCTATCTTTCTTTTGGTATGCAATTGCGTATTTTGCTTCCATGCAGCACCTCCACTACCACCAGCGAGTATCATCCGTTGGCAAAGCATAGTTAACCTGCCCAGTGCACAGCTATGGAGAACTATCTATATACTCAATGCAGAGTCTATAGCAATATCCTTCATATAGCGTATCATCTCAATCTAGGCTATGACAATAATAGATTTATTATTTAATAACTTTATTTGCAAATAAAATGTAAAACCTTGTTATTAAATTTGAAATATGATGTTACCAACGACGTCTTTACTCTCTCTCATTTACCGGAAAGTTGGTGGAGCCAATTCAAGCGGGAAAATTACTGATTTGATCATTTGGTTGCCATCTGGGAAATGCAACCAAAAGAAATTAAAATATACATATTAACATCTTTATTTTAAAGAAAATTCAATGGAATGTTTAGTTCTTGTTTAATTAATCAATAACTTATAAGTAAGTCCGTTAGTCCTAAATTTATTTGATGAAAAAATATTATTTTATACCCCAAAAATTATTTTTTCAAAAAAGTTATTTTTATATTTTTAGCTATTTGCGGGTGTAATATTTGCCGAGGCGAATACTTCCGAATAGTCCAATATTCGGCCGAGGCGAATGTCCGAGGAGATTTCCGATTATGCCCTAGGCATAAGCACTTAATTCAGATGTTCAGATGCTGCAGCATCAACAGGTTAACCCAAAGAAACTTGAAACTAACCTAACATCTATCAGTCAACATACATTATGGAACTCCAAAATACAATGCACCTTCACATTCTGACCATCACATGTGTATTTTATTTGAAGACATTTGATATATTATAACCAGTTCAACATGTACAGTTAACCTTTCTTACATTGCATAGTGTTGTGTTCAGCAGAGGATTTTTTGGATTTGAATAAAGATCTACAGGATTGAGCAATTATTGCTGACTTTCATACTAATAAATAATGAACTTAATTAACATTTGATTGCTAATAACATGCTGGATGGATTTGATTTGCAGAATTTATAATAAGTCTCAAGAGATTGATGCATTACAATCAATCACAAGTGACCACTAATAAACTGCTTGATTGTTAATAATAAAGTACAGAATTGATAAATTATGAATTGCAGAACTGAGAAATAATGAATACCATAAGACGATGTGCTCAATCGCTTCTGCAGACTTCTTTGGACTCTGGGAGATGCATGAGTTCAGCGGCAGCTGCCACATTCAAGGTACCTACTCAAATGTTAACTTTAAACCCTTCAGCAGAAAGTAAGGCAGAACAAGGTTGGCTTAATTATTGCATCCATGGTGATTGTTTCTGTGTGGTGTTGTCCTGGAATTGGATCTTTTCACAAGCTTATCAGACGGTCAACGCTTCGACAAGCTATTGTCAACATCACATGAGAAATTATGGTCTATTTGGTAGAGTACTTGATCTGCATTCAATGATTGTGGGTTGACGCCTCCTGTGCGGACTCCTTGTAACAACCTTGAATGCATATACCGGTACTATGTGTGTGTCTTCTCAAAACCAGATTAACTATATGTGAGCTTATAGTTAGGACATCTGTAAATAGGAATGTTTAATAATAAGCTGTGTTATATTGTGGCATGTTCTATTGTTATTTTACTATATATTGCTTAGTTCTTATTTGCACCAAACGATCTTCAAAGCCAAGACCATGCCTCAGTAGGGGCTGCAGTACAGAGCATGTGTGGTCGTGTCAGGGCAATGACTTCATGTGGTTATATGTTTATGTGCATCTAGAACATCTCAATGGTCTAAGGATTGTTCCTGGGCAGGCTGAGCAGGTTTTTCTGTTATGTCAGTTGATGGCAGAAGTTAAATTATTTTTGAATTTATAGGAACAAAACGATTATTTAATGAGACAAGTTCTAAACAAAATAAGTACTAAATGAAATGGTCAGTTTGCTGAAAATGTCTAGTCAATTAGATTGTGTTTTAGTTAAATAATTGGAGCTGGGCCACTTACAGACATTGCAGATTTAGTACCACAGAGAACAACAAATTGGACAGAATTATAATCAAATGGAATGGTTTCACAGACTTATGGAAATAAGGCAAAGAACTGAGTCATAGGTTGCAAGATGGCTTATTCCAGAAGGAGGGAAGTTACTAGGATGCGAACCCTCACCAACACCAAACGCTTTATTACATTACAACAGTAAACATAGGAAACATCCTTAATAAAAAAGGATGGCAGAAGGCTGAACTCAATCGTCTCTTGTAATGATGCATCTAGCCGTTCCTTCCTTCAAGACAAGCTTAGCCAATGAAAACCGCTGAGGAACTGTTGAAACTTACACAGTTGAAGAGATTGTGTCGCTGTTTTGTCCGATTTAAAATCGGATGTGGGGCAAAGTAGAAGAAGAATTTCTAAGGACCTTTTTGGTGCAGTTTTTTCTTAACCTGCTCATTAATACTAAGAGGAAGTTCATATTATCCAGAATATCATCCATTTTCATGAGATGGTGAACCGATGGTGGTTGACTTCTGGTTAAGGAAAAATAAATATGTTAAATTGACCTTGTGTAGTGTCACTCTTTTACGTCTAAATTAGCTGGTATTTGTGGATTGTCCTTGTAATTTCTAAAACTTCTCTTGACATTTATGGGAATAATATATTAAGACTAGTAGCACCTGATATTGAACATATTTATTATTACATTTGCTTATTTTGGAGATCTGCTGCCAAATCATTGTGAGTTATTAGGCCTTTGTGTTGCACTGTAAATTCTAAAGGACATTTCAATGGGCATTTGCTTCACTTGAGAGTGAAACCTGTTCTGGTTGTCTGATTGCATCGTTGTTATGTTTGTAGTTTAGTCTAAAGCTCCAAATGGCAAATGTAAAATTTTGCAGGAGATAGAGTGCTGTATGCTAAATGATTATTTAATGTAGTAATTGTTCAATGCCTTTGTGCTTTGTTATCTTGTAATATCTTTCTTGCCTTAGCTGCCAATGATTGCTGTATTTGATTGAGATGCTATATTATTGATTATACAGTGTGCAGTATAATTTGTGACTAGCATTATGGCTACATTAATTGTCTGCTATTTGTTTCCTACCTGAAATAGAGCAGATTCACAGATCTGCTCTTCTTAACTTTATAAATATTCTTAATTCTTGTAAAGTATGTGTTACCTGTTGGTACAGCAGACTTACGCAGATTAGTTTGTACTTATTTTGAGCCAAGTGAAGTAATATTCAGACCCAACCCACAGGTCTTGCTTAGCATTTGTGGGTCATATGGTGTAAACACAAGTTGGTAAGTCAAGGATGAAGACTTGTTTCCTTGTGGAAATTTACAGGTGTGTTTGGGTGAATTGCTAATTATGCATTGGTTCTGGTTTCAACTGGTTTGCTGCTCTCTAAATACACTATATATTTTGGTGACATTTTGTCATTGGAGACTGTTTGCATTCTGTTAAATCCTAAAACCATTGAAAACCAATTTATGACCTGTGAGATGTTTTTCACCCATGAGTTTTTTAATTGATGTCAGGTGACATTAGACACTAACCTGGCTCGAGTGAGGTCATATTATTAGTCTGGTAATGAAATATATTCACTGACTTTTTATAACCTGTTCTTGACCTAGTCTAGGTTGTGACTAGAATTCTGCATTATCAACCCAGAGGTTGTGTTTCTTTTGCGCCATCTGAATTAGAGAATAGAATAAATTAATTGTGACTCCTGGTAAGAAAGGAAATATTGTGAGCAGAGCATTTGTATGACTCCCAAGGTATGGGGTAATTTAGATAGATCAAATCAAAAGCACAATTGCTCTGTTTCAGTTACAAGCCATTCTAAAAGACTTCTTTATAGGATTAGGGTGTGTAGAGTCACCTCTGAGCAGGACAGACAAAGTTCCTGTTGCTACAAATGTGAGACCTGTGATATAATCTCTTTGTATTAGAACAAGAGAACACCGACTTGGTTACAAAAAAATAGGTCATTGTAAGCTTTGAAGAGCAATGTTTGTGTAGCTGTTTGTTGACACTGTGTGAGAATTGTGACTTGATAGGTTGATAGATTGTGCACTGATGGAGCAGGGCATTTCAACTCTAGGCATTACAACGAATATGATTAATTTTGGACTGAATGGTCATGTCATGTTGGAAGGTCAGAAGCTGAATAGAAGGAATAAATCAAGTCGTGCAATAGTTTTGCTTTCATTCAATTAGCTTTATGTCTTTTTTTCAGTGATTTTTTTCAGTTTTTATCATTTTTTACATTAAAATTCAGAAAAAATTATTTTTCAAGTCTCCGTTCCCAACAGCACAATGTGAAGCCAAAATCTCTAAATAAATATGCATCCTGATGGAAATTTGATTTTATGATTGACAGTTTGGCATGCTAACCATTGACTATTAAGCACTCTAGAAACTAACTCAAAGAATTTTAATGCCAAACATAACGTAAATTATCCGTAATTTGAGCTTGTATAGTATTGCTTTTGAGTTGAATGCCTAAGTGACGAACCAGACCAGGACAATGTATATTATCTGCCACTTTTTACGACTACATGTATTAGACTTCATCTCGGCAATGTCCTCCGTTCAATCACTGCATGCAACTATATTTGACCAACAGACTACAATTTCTGATGGTATTTCTATAAAATTTCAGCTTCAGGTAAGAAGGTTTGTCCACTTTTACGTTTGGATGTTTGCGTCAGACACTCAAACCTGACCTTATTTGACTCTGTAATGTGATGATATTTTCAATGTTGAACAAGCTGTGACATTGTGACATTAGGCATCGGATCTCCAAATTCAGTTGTGCAAGGAGGGGGAGAAAAGACCGAAGCCAGACCAATCGAACCTCATTTTTGGACAGAATTGGGCTGACCACATGTTCGAGGCTGAATGGTCAGAAAGTCACGGCTGGGCCAAACCAAGGATATCTCCACTTCATGATCTGAAGCTTCACCCGGCATCTAAAGTTCTTCATTATGCAACAGAGGTAGAGTCGGTGTTATTGCTGTGTTGTTTTCCTTTTGAGCTTTTATGCTTGTAATTCTCACACCGACAACTTCAATCAAAAGATCTGCTTAACCTCTGACCCTATTTGCCTTGAAGGACAGGCTTGTGCGTGCATGCGTGTGTGGTAAAGAGCAAGCAGCATGCATCATGAGTTGTACATTACTTCACTGTGTTTAGACCTTCCTTATCTTCCGTTGTCTTTCCCAACATTCCCTTTCCTTACCTATCCTTAACACAGTCTTAGCTTCACTTACTTATCTTATCTTCCTAAGTTACCTTATCTTAACTACAGTCTGTCTCTCCTTCTATTCTTTTCCTCCATATGTCTTACTTCATGCTCCTAAGTAATCTTAGTAATCGAGGGTTCCCGGACAATTCGGCGCTGGACGGTTCGGCGACAGACAATTCGGCACCAGATGAGATTGTAAGTGTATTTAGACCAGATATCGGTATGTAGCTAGTAAAATATTCAGAATGGGAGCGACATAGTATTTTCCATATTATCCAGCACATGTCTGGTTATTATAGAGACTGGTGAAGACAACATCCCTAAAATACTGACTTTAAGTAATTTGCATTAAAGAGTACAGTAACGTTAAGACATGGATTTATCAACTTCGATATACTGCCGTTTGTAAATACTATGTGAGTGAGAAACCGAAAACGATGAAAATTGTAATATTCTTCAGTTTTCTCTACAGTGGAGGACTACTCTAGTTAGAAGGTTACACGATCCCTATGTGTTGGCTATAACTCCACAATAACCAAACATGTGCTGGATAATATGGAGAATATTATTTCGCTCCCATTTGAATATTTTAAAAATGTCCGTTACTAGATACCTATATCTGGTCTAAATACATTTACAAACTCATCCGGCACCGAATTGTCCAGTCACCGTAATCGACACATTGCTGATCCCTCGCTCTATCCAGGGTCAATACGGATTCCGGCCCACTGGTTCTACAACAGCTACAACTGTCTTGAGCGAAATAACTGAATTGCTCGTCGACATCGAATACGTTTTAGTAATATCGATGTATTATACAAAGGCATTTGATTCAATCTGGTATGAAACTGTAATGGACGCTTTGGCGAGTGTGGAGATGCTCGACAGTGTGTACAATTGACTGGTCAACTACATGTCAGACAGAGGACACATTACCTCCTAACAGGGAAAAATATCGTCAATAGCGAAGATAAATGCCAGCGTTTTCCAAGGATCCGTCCTGGGTCCACTTGAGTTCATTGCAGGAACGTCTGATCTGCAGCCTCTTTTGACATTGAACTGGCTCAAGAAATATGCAGATGACACATACCTAATTATCGGTTCAGACAATATAGGGTCGTTCCACGCTGAACTTGACAACATCAAATCATGGGCTACCAGAAAAAAATCTCAAAATTAATGTTGCAAATACCCGTGAGATGATTGTGGTTCAGCATGGTATGCGCTCAAAAGCCAAAGAGGCCTCCTACTCTGGTGGACGCAAAGATTCCTCCATGAACGTCTTGGCCATAATAATCGGAGAAAGATTAACCTTTTTCGATCACGTTACCAAATCCCTTGCATGCTGCTCCTCGTCATTGTTTGCGCTGAGGACTCTGTGATCCCATAGGATGGCACTTGACTCGCTGCACGACGTAGGATGTAGCTAGAGCAACAATGGTCGCTCATCTATGGGTCTCCCGCCTGGTGGGGGTACTTGTCTGCTGCCGACAAAAATCGCCTTGAACAGTTTATGCGGCATGTCCTGCGAGGTGGTTACCTACCTGATGCTGCACTTATGGTTGGAGATCTGGCCACCTGAGCGGACACGGTACTATTCCAGGCCATCATTGGTAACCCGAGCCATGTTCTGCATCCGATGTGCATGTTAAGGCCTCCAACACAATACCACCTGCGATCGTGGGCCCATCCATTTGCCTTCCCGGATAAGGACAGCAAGAATTTTTTATCAAGAATGATGCATAAAAACATGTACTAGTCTTTCGGCCCAATTGGTTCGATTGATAATAATTATTCATAACATTTAGACCTAATATCATACTTATTAGGTGAACTGTTTTCAGTGTTATAACTCTTATGCGGTTGTATTATGTAAGTGGCTGTGTTCTGTCAGCTATATTTTTTCAATAAATGGGTATATGATATGATACTTTTATTACCTGTTTAACCAGATCTTACTTTACCATCAGTTTTATTGGTTTGCATGACCTTCTTAACCTTACCTTACTTCTCAGATTGCTTTGTCTTTCCTTGTGTAGCTTTAATTTCTTTTTCTCCTTTAATGGTACTACTGTGTAACACTCCATACTTTACCTTGTATAACCAATTACCATCTTGACCTGATCTTACCTTACATTGCACGAATACTGCAAGTTGTATTACCTTCAACCTTGCCTTACCTTTTGACGTCCTTTCCTAATGTTGCCTCGATGTCACTTGACTTACTGTTCTGACCTGACCTTATCATTCCATGGCTTATTCTCTCATTTATCTAGAACTTTGTGAGATATATGGCTAAATGTTGAGTTAGGAACTGGTTTTTTTTTAGTTGTTTGAAGGAACAAAAGCATACAGAGGAGTGGACAACAAAATTCGACTCTTTCGTCTGGATCTCAACATGAAACGCATGAACCGCACGGCGGAACGTTCTATGCTCCCAGTAAGTGGACATAATGGACGTAATCGTTTGAGGAGCTACATAATTAGCTGCTCAATATCATCTGAAAGATCCCCAGTCATAAGGAGGTGGTGTGTTTGGTGGGATGGCATTACTGTAGAATAGATCAAGAAGCCTATAAAGGGCCAACTGCGCCAGACTGTATCTTTATGACTTTTGGTTCCCCTAATTTTTTAACCTATTTTTTTTCCAAGTTTATTCTGGTGTTTCGATGACCTTTACACTGTATAAGTTTAGCTCATTCTAACAGATGTTTCTAAGGCCAACTCAATGACCTAGCCCCCTCTGATCAGTAGATTTAAATCTGTTTAATGACTTCCATGAACACTTCAGCTACTTAGAATATAGGTTACAAGAGTAATTGTTATCTTGGATATATTTATGTGATCTCTCCGGGTTGCTTGTATGTGAGATCAAATATTGTCTGGCGTTTGTTGGCACCTTAGTAAAGCATTTTCCTTTACCTCTCTGTATTTACGTATTTGTATGTCTGTACCAAACCATTTCTTATCGATGAGGATATCTCAAAATCATTTAACTTTACCTTGCTTATCTTATTTTAATTTGGCTTATATACTTATATGTCCTTAGTTTGAATTGTGATGCTTCTTGTGAATAATGGCCAATCCGAGCTCATGCTACCATATTTTGCTTGATCTTACCATTCATTACCACAATTTACTTTACCTTGCTTTTCTTACCTTACCTTTCCTACTTTTATCTTCCATGCCTTACTTTATGTATAATCTTCAATGCTGTAATTTATTTCAATTTACCTTACTTTGGCTTTGGAGTTGTACTTATAATTAATTATATGTGCATATATTTTATAGACATTTGATGGTGAAGAATTAATAAAATGCATCCGGAAATTAGTTGAGATCGACAGCGAGTGGGTTCCCTACTCTAATACGAATACCCTCTACATTCGGCCAACGCTTATTGGTACAGAGGTGGGATATCACATGTGGTGCTTCTCATTTCTGACTGTTTTGTTGCTACTGAATGATTGATTCATGTGATTATTTATCTGACTGACTGACTGACTAAATGAATTATTGATTTACTCATCAAATAATGAATGAATTACTTGCCAATATACTGTTGGATTCAATTTTTATTCTTGCATGTGATGATGTATTAAATTTATAAAACTTAATTTATGTAATAAATCTATTTTGCCAGGTATAAAAATGCATGCATTGAGATCTTCATACCATCTGTGTAAAGCAAACATGTTGCAAAACTCTTAAGGTTTTTTTTGTAGCATTCTTCTAAGGTCAAGTAAAGTTTTGTGGTTTAGTAAAATCTTGTTAAATCCTGTGTTTAATTATAGGCATCAGCTGGAGTCTCGAAGCCAAAGGATGCTCTCTTGTTTGTCATAAATGGACCGGTTGGACCATATTTTCCAACTGGATTCAAACCAGTGTCTCTTTTGGCTGACCCAAAATATGTGCGTGCCTGGACTGGCGGATGTGGAGGATTCAAAATGGGATCGTAAGTACTGGTTTAGCCTGTCTGCTGCTGCTGCTGCTGCTACTGCTGCTGCTGCTGCTGTTTCAACTCTGCACTCTCAGTCTGAGGCATTTTGAGAATTTGGAGTCATAAATTCAATTGAAATGTAAGCTGGGAGCCCTATATTATAGGAAACTTCAGTATAGAGCAACTTCAGTTTAATGTGGTACTGGATATTGCTTCCAAAAGGCAGCAATAAAGATAGGTTCATTAACATATTTATAGATTTTTGGAGTATAGATGCAAGGTAATGATCATTTATTCTGGTCCAAAGCATAAAAGTAAAGGTAACGCACTTGTTTACTTGCCTATAGAAATTTATCAAAAGCGTGAGTTGTCCGGGCTTGTCAGAATAAAATGTCTACACAGACCCTGCATAATTGTTTTAATATCATCGTCACCATTATGATTATTGTGGTCGTCATCATCATCATAAATGATCTTCGCTTTTCCAGAGCATTGCTGTTTCCATGATTGCCAGTCTCATCCCAGTCTTGCAATCATGTGTTTTACCCAAAGTTCAGTGGGTAAAGAACTGCCTCCATCGTTCAGGTCATCATCACTGTCACCGAGTTCATGTCTGTTGTCTGACTAGTCTCTGATTCTTAGTGGACCAGAAATTGAGGATTGGAGTGCATATAAAAGTGCCTCAACAGCTCTGTGCTCATCATATGGCAATCATGAGATTCTCCTCAATCACCACTGCTGGAAGGTATCCAGTTTCTGTTGTAGGGTCCCTCTAAGTAGATCATGGGTTTGTTTTAATACATTTAACTTGCTCTTGTACTTGGATTTGCCCAAACATTTCCAGCTTTGATTTTACACAATTTCATGACGAATGATGAATCTATTAGATTTGCATATTTAGCCCCTCCCCTTTGGATGACGTGCTGTGGCTGTGTGCGTGAAGGGAAATGGCAGATGAATCCTGGCTTGACCCTAATTAAATATGGAATAAAGTAGGGTGTGCTAAGAGGATAGACATTGAATTCTGCCAAGTGTGACGATAGCTAGGACTGTAAATTTTTCGCGGTCGAAAATTAAAAAATTTACGGCCATAAAACCAAATTTGCGGCGTTTTCGCGGTCAACTGTGTAACACAATAAATAAGTCAATAACTGAGTATAATCAAAGACCGTTCATGCCAATAGCAGCGTTCGTTGTTGCTGCGATGTCTGCTTTGAAAACACAGCTAAAAGAGCAGGTTGCAATCTTTCCCTTTTCGCCCTTCCACTCTCGAGATTCTGCGCTTTGCCCATGTGAACAGGTACTTATTCAGATGCTTAAAGCAACTGTGCCTGCGGTTAAATTCGATGGGTACATTGCATGTTCTGCTTAATGGTACCAGTAGATCGCCGCTTGCCGCTCACTTAAAACATGCCGGAATTAAACTGAACGTCTCCCAACTATTTCCGCGCACGAAGTCGTAACTAATGTTTCAAAGCTTTGCCTTTACCACGTCAAAACACGAGCAGCACGAAAAAACTCTAATTCACGGCATTCGCGGCAAAACATCAAAGTTCGCGGTAGTATCCAAAATTCGCACATTTTGCGAATCCCGCGATGACCGCGAAAAATTTGCAGCCCTAACGATAACTGTTGAGTAGTCCGGGTTTAAAGTAGTCCGGGTTTGAAATACACAAAAGCAAGATATTTGATTTCAGGACTTCACACTGGTTTTGTTTCCAGGCTTTTATGTATTTCTACACTTGTATGTCGTTTCCCTCCTATGGTGAATCCAATTGACTTGCATATGTTGCCCACATGCTTTGGGTCATTGCAGAAAGCAATGTCTGTCTGAGAAGTGTCAGGCAAATCACGCGGTCCATAAAAGAAAATAGGGTTTAATGTCAACTTGTGAACTTAAATCGAACCCACCTTTTGAACTGACAATGGCTGCGTTGACACATAAATTCACATGAGAATGTTATGTGAAAATTTCATAAGCACAGTGTTGTGTTAATGAGTTTTTAGTGGGATAAGTTTACAGAAATATAGTTTAGATGACTTAAACTTACTTATATGACTTGGCATTGTTTTATAGAGCTAGTTATGTGTTGATAGCTTGCTTTAAGCTATCCCTTCATCACTGAGAGGATTTGAACCCTGATGATGTTCAAGGGCAAGCAACTGACCTATAAACCACTATTTCTCACCTTGTTACAAAATATCAATTTAAATCGTGATTTATTTAGGTTAATTTTGCATTTTGGTTGGATGACCCTAATGTTCTGAAAAGTCATCTCTGTCTTCATAATACAGCTATGTGTGATACTAGAAATGTGTAGTAATTTCAGTGCATTGATATATTTATGATAAATTGTTTTGACAGAAATTATGGCCCAACTATTCATACCCAAGTTCGTGCTACTGATATGAATTGTCAGCAAGTTCTTTGGCTCTACGGGGATGACCACGAAGTCACAGAAGTTGGAACCATGAACTTTTTCATGTTCTGGATCAATGAAAAAGGCGGTATGTTTACTAAGAGAGTGTTACTTTTTTCTTACACTTACTGTATTCACAAGGTCAGCATATCTTCATATAAGGTGCAAGCCAAGTGATGAGTTTCACATCTGAGTGTAAGACTTGAATCTGAGGCATTTGTTAGATGAGAAATTCGTTCAATAGGTTAATGCCAGATGTTGCCACATATGCAGGAATGGTTGTGAGCTGAGTCTGCAACTTGGCGGTTGCATGTTTGAGCCTGCTGAGCTGATTCTGTGTATTGTCCCAGGACAAGCTGTTTATGCAGATTTGTTACATACCTCAGATGCAGTTTTAGGTTGGGGGATGTGTCTAATCTGATCAGTTTATTAGTGTGTAAACAAATTGCCTTTTCTGCTTATGTGGCTATATCTGGCTTTGACCCACCACACTTCAAGGAAGATATTTGACTAGCACTTGCTGTTTTGAATTATTGAGACACAGTATTCTATGTCCCTGCTTACAGACCGTGCTCAGGATACAAATTGGTGAAATACGGACCTGATTAAGATTAGTCATGTCATTCAGGGATTCAGTTCTGAATGAGTACTTAGTGTGGGCAGAGTGTGTTGTTGTGAAATAATATGTGCATGAATGCTCAGAACAGATTTAAGTATCAAAGAAGTATAATTAAAACAAGTCTTGTGATGCATTGACTCATGGATTTTGAGATTCCGCTTTTGCCAGACCATGTTTTCCAGTCATCTGCATCACTACAAATTACTTCTTACTTTTTGCTTTAATAAGTAAAACACAATGAAACTGCTAAGAGTTCATAATCCTGGCTAGAGCCAAATCTGAACATATATACCCTTTGCTGAAATATTTGCATTGACATCCTGTTTGTCAAAGAATTAGTTTCAAGGTGGGGCTTATAGTTTAGAAAACTCTGGCCAGTCACATTACTTGAATCAGACTTCTAATTTTTCAATAGGGATCTGATTATTTTTGTCTGGTCATACCTTACTCAAGAGCTGTTCATTTTCTAATAAGCTTTTCCAGTTATTGGAATTGCTGTTTGGAATCTCTTCCTGTGTCTGTGTGCGCTGCTCAGTCGCTTGTGTAATTTTGTTCTCCACTTAAAACCGACTTCTTTCAAATTGCTTATCGGCTATAGATTGCCTCTCTCTGGTTACGGCTTGTCTTGTGCACTAGACACTGGTGCAATATAAGTTGCTAATCATAATTATTATTTAATCAATGCCTCAAGTCATAGGAAACTATAATAGATCCCTAGTAGTGGTGTTAGGGGCATTCTGACTCATTTTGACCTTTGAAACAATTCTTATCTAAGGTTTCCTATGAGGCCGGTCGGTGGGCTTGTCCCTGACTGCATCCTCACTCTGTGATTGGTCCAGGTCTTAAGGCGAAGCCTAACGCTGATACGTTAACCTTAATCGGTCTGCCATAATTAGCATATTCTGTTGCCTTGATTTGCATATTGGCCACCCTAGGCTGTGGGCTTCCCTAATTAGCATATTAGGCATCCAAAACCCTTGTCAAGCTACAGCTGCAGCTAAACCTAGGTCAATGTTGTTCCTTCTTTATCTAAACCGAATTGGCGTAGATCTGAGGGTGTATCTAAACCTAGGTTCCTCCCGCAGATGTGGTTAAACCTAGGTCAAGGTCATGCCTCCCAGGGCTGTGGCTTTATGTGAGCCTAATTTGAATAGGGCAGCAGCTTTATCTAAACCTAGCTCCCTCACTTAGCCATACCTATGTCAGGGACATTATCTAACATTTTCAAGCAGCCATGCACTAACCCCACCCCAGCCCTATTTTGTAAACTAAGTCAAGAGCATTACATAATGCATACATTCAGCTATTGACATTCCTACATGTGACTCGACTTAATAAGACGTTTAAGGAACTCCATACTTCGACTTCCCATTGTAAAATTCGGAATAACTTTAGTTTCAAATTTGCCCTAACGAGTGGAAGGGCTAGTGATGCTCCTACGATGACCTATTTACGATAAGATGTTTAAGGTACTCCATAAATATCTTAATAAATACTGTATGACTCTAATTTTGAAGTCTGTCCAACGAACGCTAGGCATAGTCGAATAACTGCCATGACAGAAGTTAATGCTGCCCATTGGAAACTGACGATTTGAAGCCATTGTAACACACGCCCGATTTATAAACCATC